>CM060958.1:137127382-137379882 GCA_030765055.1 Mantis religiosa | reverse complement strand
GTCCTAAAAGAAACCCTCTCTTGGTTGGTATCCTCTTTTAAGATCTTGATACAAAGGAAATGGGTGGCGCAAAGAGTTTCACGTTGGCGGGACAGTTTGAAGCAAATGGTGTTTAGCGCAGGGTAAAGCAATGAGGTTTCTCTCAGGGTATGTATAGATATGTATGAGAAGGATTTTCTTATTTATATATTGTTATCTGAAAAGGTTCCCAGAGGCATATCTCATGCTAGAGAACAGTACAAAAATATATAAAATGATGGCAAACAGCCCTCAACAATACTTATATTACATTTTCATAGTAGTAATGAATTACCGTACAAGAATAACATATATGAAACATACAAATCTACAAACATTCACTATAACTCAAGAAATAATAGTAACAAAAAACTTAACAGAAAAAAGCTACATATTCTATGGGACATTAATCCATATTAATTGTTAACCAGTTCAGCTTTCAAACCAGCTATAAATGTGTAACACTTTATCAGCTATCAATATATGCCTTCAGTAAATTTTCAGCAACTTTCCTTTTAAAACCTTTTATGTTCCTGCAGCCTTTCAGTTCCAGTGGCAGCGCATTATATAAGTTGATAACGTGTGAGGTTAAGCTGTTCAGGCCATAAGTAGAAGTGTTCACTGTTGGTTTTGTTAAGTTTCCTTTATTTCTTGTATTATATATATATATGTGAAGAGCTTTCAGATGTTAGATTGGACTTTAGAAGATTATTTTTTATTTTGTGGAGATATATTATCAAGGACAACTCTATGTTTACTTGTAATGGTAAAGTGTTAGTTACATGGTAGAGTGTTTTTGTGTTTATTCTAAAGGGTAGATTGTAAATTATTTTCAAGGCACTATTTTGAAGTACTTAGAGGTCATGAATTAAATATTTAACAGAGTTACCCCATAAGATATTTAAGTAAACCAAATGAGATTGAATTACAGCATGGTAGATACTTCGTAAATGATTTGCACTGAATCCTTTGAATTTCTACCTGTGAATTACAGCTAACACAGGAAGAATCTTATTTTTTTACATTCATGATATGTTCCTTCCATGTAAGGGTGCCGTCTAGAATCAAACCTAGATATGAGATTTTTGTTACCCTTTCAATTACTGCGTTATCAACATGTATCTTGTTATTTACTACTGGTACGTATGATCTTTTATGAGATAACATATTTTGTTTTACAGACTTTTAACGTTAACTTATTGCCCTTAAACCAGCTATTCAATACATTCAGGTCTTGCTGTATGTCATATATTAGCTGTTGCTCAGAGTTATCTGCATATAACAAACATGTATCATCAGTAAACAGTCAATTTACCTTTTAGTCTTAAACATCCTATGTCATTTATAAAAATTAGGAATAATATAGTACCTAATACAGAACCTTGTGGAACACCATGATGTATTACTGATAAGAGAACTGGAAATGTTGTTCATATTTACAAAGTGTTTCCTATTACTGAGATAATTCTGAAGGATGGTTCTGATGACACTGTAATGCCCATTTCAAACTGATTTAATTGCTGTTTCTTTCTATCATTACATCAAACCCGAAGTTGCCGACCAAGGGTTACCAATATGTCACTGTTTAGAGTCACTGAGTTGACTGCTTATTACTCGATAATACTGTACTTAATTAGTTACGCATGAACCGACAGATATTTTCTCTTATCACTTCTGGTCTGCCTTGCCCAAGACAGAACCAGATAACTGTCTTAATCGGCTTCACGCTTCGGACTGTCTGTCTTCACACAATACACAGCTGCTCATGGGTGTGTAACTTTCACTTCTGAAGCCCCTTCTTTTGACACAAAGAGTCCCTTTGTGACTATTTTTTCCACTATCATTATTACACTCGTCCATGCCATTAAGGGTCCGAAGAATACTTTTCAAACAGAGTCAAGTGCTTGCCTATTAGAATTCTGTTTTTCCAGTGTCTTTTGTTACACAACTCAACCTATTGCAACTGTTCGTGTCGTAACAGATATCCAACATCCTTTGAAATCCCTTACGATTCTTTACTTATTAGAATCCTTTAATTTCGGTATCAATCTCTTGTTCTCTCATAGAACCCCTTTACCTCATTTCTATCTTTCATTTCATCCTATTCTTCAATTCTCTTTCCCTTAAAAAGTATTTTCTTTAATCTGCATTTCCTATCCGCATTTCTTCGTTTTTCTCTGTACTCCTCCACTGTTAATCTTTTTCTTCTTTGGATCATCTTTTTCTCGGCTTCATTTCTCTCTTGCATTAATGCCAAGCACTCCCAATCAAACCATTTGGTTCTCTTAATATACTCTTTCTTGCTACTTAAATATAATAATACCAAAGCCAAGAGTACATTTCCAAGCACAGGCTCCGTTAGGAAATGTATAACCATAGATATCATATCCGCATTGCTTTCAGAATTCATTTACTTCATCTATAATTGCGCTTTAAGACACTGTGCGAAAGAAGTTCAGTGCAGGGATTCCCCCTGCTCTTATCTCTTCATGTTTTGCAATATATAACTTTAAGTAAAGTGCAAATTTTACTGAAAGACGTTCTAAGGTTAATAGGAAATATATTTGGAGTTAAAATTTAAAAACAGATTATCTAAACATGCTTGTAAAAAATAACACTGGAGTTAAGAATGAAGACTCTACGAAGATAATTTTTGATGCATGGTAGAAGTAGATAGGTATATTAACTGACACTAATAATGGGTGCATTAAAAGTTGATGATTGACAGTTGAAGGAGTGGCGAAGGAGAGGGGATAGTACCGTTGCCACTTTACCGTTCCTCTCCACGTGCTAGGCAACCAAGATGGTGGGTAGAGGGGCGGAGGAAGTTCGGCTTAAGAGTGACTGAATGGATACCAGGAGATCCGTGGTTCAAATCCCGGCCATGGCATTGAACATTTCATGTTTACTTTACCAAAAACCTTAGCCTATATACGGCTAGTGTGAACAAATGAATAATTTCCATCAATTAACTAAAATAATAAGAGTTAAATGATGAAGCCTCGGACTTAAGTACTTACAATAGTAAGTCGCCACAAACGGTGTATCTCGCATGCGAGAGCCCCTGGTGGTCTACCGGGGAAATATAAGAGTCAACTGGAAAATTTAATGTCAGGATGGCACGTTGGCCATGGTAGCTCAAAGGTTAAGAGCGACTGGACGGAAACCAGAAGATCCGTGGTTCAAATCCCAGCCATGGCATTGAAATTTTCATGTTGACTCTATCCATCAAATATCTTAGGCTATATAGGACTATTGTGGAGAAATGATTAACTTCCATCAATTAACCGAAATTTATATTTATAGTTTACTTTACATACCTACATTGTATAATATAACAAGATATACAATACAAAAGTTCTGAATAATCGTAAGCTTTCACGGCCGGAGTCTAATTTGAAGATAGAAGTATTTTCGAGAGGTCCAGAGGTCGTCCTAGTCGGGCGGGGCTTCTCTCCGTCCGGGTGCCTTATGCCGCCGTACCTAGCCGCTTTGCAGCTTTACCTGCAAAATGAGTCTAGTTTGATGCTATGTTCTGCTAGGGGTAGGGGGTCAGTTTTAGGGAATTTGGGTTGGGATGCCCTTGAATAATCTCAGAAGGCAGCATCTTTAGGGCGTTCCCCCGTTTTGGGAGAAACGATTTGATGTTTTTGCTCCATTTTGGTTTCGGGTTACATATCACTTGAGCCATCAGGCGTAATATGGGCTATAGGTTTCTCTTGGGTTAACCAAGCGGCCCCAAGACAACTCTTGCTCGTTTGTACGATGGCAAGCGTCTTTGTTCCCTCTGGTTGTAACTGACCAGGGTGTTCACCAAAGGGTTGTTGTGGGTTTGAATTTTGTCGTACATTAATAGTGCCCTCTTGCGGCTGTCATTGTTAATGTACGGAATCTTGGAATGTTCATGAAGGATATGGGCAGCAAATATCCAGTCTGTATCGCATATGATTCGAAGTGCCTGTTCTGTAACGTCTGAAGCCTGCCAAAAGTGGTATTAGCCACTGTTCCCCAGATCTCACAGCCGTACAGAGTCATAGGCGGAATGATCGCCCGATACAGCAGGGGCATGGCTGGACGGAATGTAAGGTATAGGTTCCGGAGCGCGATGTGCCCCAACTGGACCTTCCACTTGACGTGCGGAACTTAATTTACGGTCCAGCGTCACTCCGAGATACTTCTCCGTTTGCACCCATGGGATTCTACGGTGCCGCAAAAAGGAAGTTCTACTGTAACCGGTTTGTCCAGATTTTCGCAAGGAGAGTTGCATAGCTCTTCTCCGGGGTAGTTGTCATTCGCCATTTTGCGCTCCATTCGCCAATGACCCAGAGCTGGGTTTGGATTTGCCGAAAGCTGTACCTCCGGTTTCCATTTACTGCGAAGATCATGAGACAGGTGTGGATGTTGGGGTGCGCAGAAATGTCGGCCATGTAAGCTGCAAAAAGTGCCGGCGACAGCACGCTGCCTTCCGGCACTCCAACGCCAATGGGCCGCTCGGTGGACAGCGCCCCCTCCATCTTTACTCGGAAGATTCGGTTTCCGAGGAAACCGGCCACCAAGGATATGGGACCAAGGTGGCCAGAAGGGAAGCCAAACTGGTGTTCCGGGATTAGGCCCTTTTCCTCTAAGTGAGGAATAAGCCGGGAGAGGAGCAGTTTTTCGAACACCTTCGAGAAAACTGGCAGAAGGATGATGGAACGGTAACTTGAAGAATTTTCCGGGCTCAGGAGCCGACGCCTACCACCACCCCCTCCCACGGAGCGCCAGCCGAGCCAACCACGAGACGGCACACCAAGTAAAAATACGGCCGCATCGGCAGCTGACAGTGATTAATGAGGAACTTAAACACCTCCCGAGGAAAGCCCTGGTGCACCTAACAAAGATATTCAATGCTTGCTTGCAGCATAACTACTTCCCAGCAACTTGGAAGCTAGCCAAGGTAATAATGCTTAAAAAACCAGGGAAGAGCGCCAGGCAGCCTCAAAATTACCGCCCCATTAGTCTCCGGTCAGCAATTGGTAAATTGTTAGAAAAACTCATCCTTTCTCGACTCAAAAATCACATTTCGGAAACAGATCAACTTTCAAAATCCCAATTTGGCTTTCGAAAAAGACACTCCACAGAGCTACAACTATTAAGACTTACCGACGGAATAATAGAGCAATTTAACAATAAGGCTCCAACATTGGCATTATTTTTGGACGTAGAAGTCGCTTTTGACCGGTGCTGGCACAAAGGCCTACTTTACAAGTTGCACCAACAATTTCCCGGACTCGAAAATTACCTATACCTGCTACATAGTTTTCTAGAGGACAGATGCTTCTACGCCCAAGTGGGCCGCTCCTCTTCACATGAGCGAGCCATGCAAGCTGGCGTACCACAAGGGCCAATAATGTCCCCATATTTGTATATATTGTATACCAATGACTTCTCCGTGGACGCTAGATGTAAGGTCGCCATGTATGTTGACGACACCGCCATCTACAACCACCACAAAAATGCAAAATATGGGCTTTTGGAAATGCAGCGGTACACTGACCGCTTCCTCTCATGGTGTTATGATTGGAAAATCAAAATTAATGCTGAAAAATGCCAGATGATTTATTTCTCTAACCGCCTGAACCCTCCGTCCATGGACCTAACGGTCGGTGGTCAAAGATTGAACTGTCGTCAGCATGTTAAATATTTAGGCGTCACTATGGACAAAAAACTACTCTGGAACGCCCATATACAAGATAATGCAAACAAAGGTCGGCAGAGATTAAAGTTCTGCGACCCCATCTTCCGTAGCAAGGAAGTGAAACTCAAAACAAAACTCATTCTGTATAAATCATTTATTTTATCTGTGGTCCTCTACGCATGCGCAGTCTGGGCTCACGCATCTAAAACACATATAAAAAGCTACAAACTTTGCAAAACTTAGCACTCCGAAAAAGTATCAGTCCCCCCCCCCACTATTAAAAACAATAGCACCCTCCACCAAGAATGCAACATCCCTACCATACTAGGTCGGTATGTGCAAAAATACACCAACACGAGAACCCAATAATCTACCACATCGGTGGCGGCGAGCCTTAAACATCGCAAGCACAAGAGAAAAAGAAGTTCTAACGGCTCAGCCGCCACACCAGAACATCCCCACACCGATAAAGCCAAGGCAGGGAATATATGGAGAGGTCGCCCAAAGATCACTTGACCCGCACAGGAAAACCGCAGGAACCGTGTAAATATTGTACACAGTGTATATAGTGATATAAAAGTGCGTATACGTATGGCTGGGGAGGGAACGTGCTGGCCGCGACCTGCGTATCTATGTGCGTGTGCGTGTGCGTGCGCGTGTGTGTGTGTGTGTGTGTGTGTGTGTGTGTGTGTGTGTGTGTGTGTGTGTGTGTGTGTGTGTGTGTGTGTGTAAGTTAGCGAGTTAGTGAGTGTACAGTGTATATAGTGAGGGAAAAAAAAAGAAAAAAATAATGTTGAACAAAACAAAGACAAAAGCAAACTCAAAAGTATATTTAAAAGCTGTTCTCGGTGGCCAACAGGGCCACTGTATGGGATTTTATGACAACCTTAACATACGACCTAGCATGTATTTTAAATAAAATTATATATCCATGAAATTATCTGCTTGTAAGCCCCGCCCAATATAGGGGCACCAGGCCATGTACCTTCTTTAAGGTCTAAATCAATCAATCAGTCAATCAATCAATAGTGAGTCAGTTGGAACTGAAGCCTCACCCAGAAGATTCAGACCACGCCACCTCTGATGATGTTCACCGCAGGCGTGAACGAAACGTATGGATGTTCCAACTCTATTAGACCACGGCTGCTGAACCCGGAAAATTCTTCTATCTTCCAAAAATACAAAAGGGGACTTTGTAGCGGACTTAAAAGGCTTTTATCAGCGAAAACATCTGATTTGCATTTATGTCTATCAGAAGCCGTTAGGAAATATAAATGCTTTGACTAACGATTTATAATTCCCAGCGGTTTCCATAGACATAAATGTAAATTCGTTAATTCTAATTAAGATCTCACTCGATTCTTAACTGGATATGGCAAATTTTCAGCTTACCTATTTCCATTCAAAATCAAATCCCCCTGTGATTGTATTTGTGGAAATCATCTTCAAGATATCCCTCACATTCTATTTGATTGCCTCTTTCTGTTTTGAAAGACATGGAATGCAATTATTGCCCCAATTTTTAGGTTGCACTTCTTCAGAACCACTTACACATATTTTGATGAACTACATACTGCTTTCTCTAACAAAATATTCCTTTACCTAGGAGATTAATCTTGATGTTTACTGTTTGCCATCTTGATGCTTCATTTGTTTGTTTGGTAATGTTATTATTTCCATTTTATAGTTTGTAAGCTGTAATCCTGATATAACTTTTGGTAAAATATGGGTCAAAATTAGATAACAAATAAATAATAAATAAATATCTGTCACAGATGTTGGTTTAATTACATTGTTTAGAGCGCTTTTAGAAAACGTATTCCAGAAATTAGCCCTATAAAGTGTAGTTTGGGATCTCGGATGCTTTACGTGTCCCATCTTTAGAAATTAACAAGTTTGCCATTTAAGCAATATTTCATTTTTAAAATACATAGTCACACACAAACACAACTATGAAAAGGTAAGGTCAGACTGAACAATTCAATGCCAATGCTAGGATTTGAACCACGCATCTTTTAGTCTCCGTCCGGCTGCTCTTAACCATTGAGCTACCATGGTCAGTGTGTCAGCACGACATTAAATTCTCCAACTGACTCGTGTTTTCCCGCTAAACCACAAGGAGCTCTCATAAACACATGAGACAGCTACCTTAATGGTGGCTTACTATGCTGTAATTTGTAATTTTGTAATTTATTTCTCATCTTTTCTTTTACATCATCAAATGGAAATACAAAATCAAGATTAGAATTATAAAATCCATACTGGAAAATGCCATATATTCCTAGATCCTGAAAATGCTACCATGTTCCTTGCCATTGAATAGTAATTTAGTCCCCATACACCTAACTCTAGGTTTGTGTGGAGGCCCTCCACTCCTTTTACACACATTGCCATTTCACTTTTCTTATTCTACATTTTTCTTAATTGTTCTTAGCCATCTCTCTTTAACTTTCCCTAAATAATTCCCTATATTTCTCCTGTTCTTTTCCCCTTTTACTGACACATTTTTCTAATTACTACTTTGACCCCCAAATTGTCCCATTTACGTAGCCAAGCCTGCTCTCTCCATATATTTGTTTGACTACAATATAATATACAATGGAAATCTGCATTCTCTTCTCCACACAATGGACATTTATCTAGCTTCCTCTCTTGACCTATTACTTTCAAATTTCTCACTCCTGTTCTCGCCCAAGCAAAACCTTCTCGCCATAACTTACTACATATGTCTATATATCCTTCCCCCCTCCAGGTTGTTTTTATTTCTCTATATAATCTCAGTGAGCTTTTGTCACTTGTACTGGCGAAAATGTCTTGTCTGTCAATATCTTCTAATCTTAGCTTCTTTCCAGAAGGCTCTATACCCATACTCTGCATTTATTCAAGAATGACCCATACCTATCTGCTTCAACACGTCATTCATTTTATGTGCCCAAGACTCACCCCAGTTACTTCTCTTTTTAATATTGAAACATTCTTTAATAATATTGCCATCTTGCAAGTTTACTGTGCTGTAAGTTTTTTGAGGCCCGGGCTTTATATTTGGGGCCACATTCTTTCACTCAACTTCATCTAGAAAATATTTATTCATCTTTTTGGACTGATGAAAGCTTATAACGCGCATTTGCAGTCAAATGTTGGCATCTAGTTTGTAGAAAGACATTTAATACATCTTTTAATTTACTGTAAGTGTGCACATAGCAGAGGAAATAGTAAACCTGAAATATTGGTTAACTGTCAACGTTATAAAAATGTCCATAATAATGACCAGTAAATACTGTCTTGGTGAACAAGTGAAGGCCGCTGCCTTGGCTTATCAGAAATTACATTGCTCCTGTTCTAAGAGCTATATTTTAAGGATAACAGTGTTATATGCAGTTATTCTACCAGTTATACAAGAACGGCTACTGCAGTTGCTGTGCAAATAAAAGTAACCTTGTTACAATTATATTTCAGTAGTGATTCATTAAAGTTATATCAGCGTTAGGACTGAGGTTAGTGAAAACAAATGCCAGTTTTCGATTAAACAACTGCTCATCAATATTCACATAACATCAACAGTTTTGCTCTTTTATGTACAAAAATGGAAATCTGAATGGAATCAGCAACAACCAGGAAAATTACAAGTAGGAAAAGTATCCACCGCTCTCACCCAACCAAGCCACTTACCAGAAATGAACAAGTCATTCTCACCCGTATACGAATTGGTCACTCCAGCCTCACTCATTCATATCTTCTCTCAAGAGAGCCGCAGCCTACGTGTAAAGGATGTAATAAAAACCTCACCATTTACCACCTTCTCATAGAATGCAATGAATACAAAAGAAACAGAAAACAACACGGAATCCCACAGGATATGTCCACACTGCAAAACAGTTCCAAACTACGCCGCAATCTGTTTACTTAACTAAAGGATATACACATTTGGAAATTAATATAAATTATGTACAATATACTTAAATCAATGGTAATTCATAATCTACACAATGGTGTAAAAGTAATGAAATTTTGTTTGCAAAATGCTGTTGTTGACTTATATGAATATTGTCACCCAATTATCGGAAGGCACGATCAACTGACGGCTGAGTGAGAGCGGGAAAAGCATTCGCCCACGCCTATCCATTTATCTTATAGCGCTAACGAAGTGATGGTTGGAAAACATTACTAGCCATCTCTTTCCCCTCCCCCTGCCGTCTGGAACCTTCGGGGTGATTCACTACCCGCGACACTTCCAGAAACGGCGATATTCCTATAAAAAGGGGCTGCAGTTGGCGAGTCAGTTCAGTTCTTGGCGAGCAGCCGTGAGGAGCGCCGAGTGAGTGAACGGACCGGGAGACTGTACGTACATCAGAGGAGCTTTACGTAATTTTGAGTGTAGAGTGGACCTGTGACAGACGAACTGACGAATTGTAATTGTGTACATTACGTATATCTGTGTAATCGGCAAGTGCTCCAACTGTAATTCGGTGGAAATAAGAACATTTTGAGTTTGTGCAATTGGACTTTTAATTTCACGATCCCACAAAGTCACAATGTGTTCTTTTCTTTGGTTTCAGTTACCTGTAGTTAACAAAATGTTTTCATAATTTATGTTATTAATTTGTATATTTTATATGTTTGATTGTAAACCTCTATATTTAATGTACATTTTTATATATGTTACTAATTTTATTATTTTGTCAAAATGGTCGCGATATGACACAGGAAGTTAAAGCACCTTTAAACAAATTAAAAACAATTATTTCTTTCGTTCATTTCCTCCAAAGAAAAGTTAATTCTTACCGAACACAGCAAGATTAAGTTAACGTTCTTTTCAAAAATAGAATTATCAAAGCATTATGATTTTCTGCTTTCTCTTTGCTTCTATTGTTCTTGTGCTTGTATGACGTAAAAGTGAGCAAGCTCCACATTGCTTTAATATTCTCAGAATTATTACAAAAGAAACAAAACTCTTTAATGAAAAAATATCCCAGGGGAAACTTAAAATATTAAAGCAATGCCCTTTGTGTACCTTTTTCAATGCTGGTCTTGTGTGTATCAAACAAATTTCTATCCTAGAGCAAACTTTGAACTCTTTAAACTGCTGCGTATTTTCGCAGTTTTAAATGTGTGCTAATCCACGGTCTGTTGACTACATAGACATGAAAAGGCTCCATGCCTTGAAACAACGGAGAGGCCCAGCAAAGGAGCTAATGTGCGTTGCATTTTATGGTGCTTTAAAAACAAATGCTTCCTAAGAGAAGGCCTTTTTGCTTTGTTTCTTCACAGCGCCGGTGGAGTCCATTAGCGTCTTCCTTCTTTTATTCTCTATTTTCCTTCGGGCTGTCTCACTAATGGATAACGATCTGTGATTTTTCTTGATTCAAATCTCTCCAGAAAACATTATGAGAACGGCTACCTCAGGTTTGGGAAGATGTACGTTACTTCCCAGTGGAGAAGAATCTTGGCTTTGATTTCGAATTGGCTAGTAGAAGTTTGCTAACTCTCACATATAGGAAAACTGCTAATATCAATTTACTTTTCTCCTACAAACATTTCAATAAGGAGAGACAACAAGTTTTACCAAGAAAATGGGAATTTGTCTCAACGTTCCAAGCGCCACATGGAGAATACCACGTAAACAAATGACTAGCGTACAAAAGCTGTGAAAGACTGTTTTGTTTGAGACTGTATTTAATTTAGGAAATCATATTTGTAGATTATATTTAATTATACAGATCATATTCATGTATAATTATATCCAATTGGAATACTGTAACTCGCACAATTATTTTGAACTTTATATTGTAACTTTATGGGTTCGTTGCAGTTATTCCAAATGTTCTTTATTTCTGTAGAAATAAACTGTTCAGTTCTCACGTAACAACATAACGTTACATACCCAACAAAGCCTACTAAGGTCGAAGATAATAACAAACAGTGTTCTGATTATATCAGCTCTCGTTACAACAACACTCTGATGCCCGATTTCACCAACAGATGTTAAGACTTAACACGAGTTTAGCAATAGCTAAAAAAAATTGCACTTTTCCAACAAGTGTTAGCGTAACACTCGTGTTAAATCTCATGTTAAAATAACAAGCCGAATTTCTAATGTTAAGTCCTTAACAATTGTAAATAGTCAAGATGGCGAGCATGAACTCAGCTATTGATGTAGATTTGCTATATTTAAGACGTCTAAATGGCATTCGTGATAGAGTACGGCCTATGAGGAGAAATGATTTTGAGGAACTATCAGAAGAAAATTGTTTTACGGAGGTATAGACTGTCGAAACTTGTTGCTATGAAGGTTACTGCGGAAGCACAAGAGAGGTTAGAACATGCATCGAAAGGAATATGGCGATATCGCCTTAGCTTCAAGTATTAGTAACCACTGAATTATGTGGATAATACATTGTGCACCTGCCCTCTTGAAACGTTCAAGTCAATTGCCCTTCTTCGCACCTCGTTTTAAATTTACGTAATACTGAGTTAGAACATGCATCGAATGGAATATGACTATCTCGCCTTAGCTTCAAGTATCAGTAAACTTGCGATTTTATAATTCACTGAATTATGTGGATAACACTGTCCACCTCCCGTCTTGAAACATTTAAGTCACTTGTCCTTCTTCGCACCTCGTTTTAAATTTACGTAATAATGAGTTAGAATATGCATCGAAAGGAATATTCCGATCTCGCCTTTGTTGTGTTATTAAACTTTGCGATTTTATAATTCACTGAATTATGTGGATAATACATTGTTCACCTCTCGTCTTGAAACGTTTAAGTCACTTGTCCTTCTTCGCTCCTCGTTTTAAATTTACGTAATACTGACAAGTTGTTTGGTGCTTGTAGTGGTGACACATGCACGATACCCATGATATATCGAGAAAGGCAGCAACATTGCAGAAAGATCTGGAAGATGGGGGGTCGCTGTTGTAAAACGATTATAAGGGTTCGTCAGAGGCAGCAGCCGACGTGCACACGCGTTAACTACACAGGCTCTACTATTACTGCCATTGGTGGCAAACGATTTAACAGTTTATTTGTGACCCACTTTAGAAAATTCATTTGTCTATGCTAATCTCCCACTGCAGACCCAGCTTTATAAATCAATTCCGCATTTCTTAAAAATCCAGAAGGAGAGCCAACGTTCACAATTATCAGTCTGTTGCCTGAATTTATATTTGTACAAACACCAAAAACGTCGTTACTCTGCCAACATTTTCGAAAAGTGAGATTACTGTCTACCCGAGTTTCATCCAAAGAATGTATGTTCTTTCCCTCGCTGCGAGGTCGTTTGATGTTTCTCAAACACTGTGTGCGCCTATTTACGCTGTCAGGCCTCTCCAAAAGAAGCTTCCGATTACTCCTACATGTTCTCCAATTAAATATCATATGCAGCATCTTGCGGAGGGTCTCGGCGCACCATGAAAAGTCAATCTTTTGCCGTAATGCTAACAGTAGCAGGTTGGTACTATTTTTCGAATAGTGTAAAACTTCTGCACAGTTCTTCGTATTGCACACATACCTTCTGCTCACATGACCTCGGTAGGCGTTTCCCCGGCGTATGGAGAGGCAACGAAGAGCCGGCTTCTTCTCTGTCTTTCGTTTGACGCCTAATTGTTTATATTAATGACTTGGATACTCCGGTATAATGAGCTGTTCTTTCTGTAGCACGAGCAAGAGGAATAGCTAATTGTTTAGATTTCGATTCGTCATCACAAACTTTAAGGGCATTTGCTATTATTTCCCCAGCCTCGCTATGAACTGTTTTGCCTTTCTTTCGCACATTAGACATCAGGATTACGTACTTTTGCAAACACAGGATCACTCGATGTCAGCGGCGGCTTCTCAATGGGGTAGCATGTTTGCGCTACAACCAAAATGCTGGTCTCCCTTTAATGCAAGGGCATGTGCCATTTGGCGTTCAGTTCGACCTTGTCTAGTGCAGTGGCCCTCAGCGCGCTGTATTGTTTGCAGGTTCCAAGTAGTTCACTCTCAGTTGCAAACCACTGGTATACAATGGGGAGGTATAAGGCAGGATGAACCTATGGTGTACCGAGGCATGTAGAGAGGAAGGGTGGGGCTTATGGCTGCATAAGGTTGGTTAACTTAGCAGCCAGAAAATAGTGAATGCTAAGCCTTCTCCTTCTGCTTTCAGCGCCACCTTATATTCTCATATTATATGTTCGCATCGATCAACTATTACCACAGATTGCTATTACATACCAGAGCATAGCCACATGTTTTGTGCCGTGTTTTGTTAGCTGTGCCGTGCTTTGAGAAGTGAATAAGAGTGATTTATTTAAATACAAATATATTGTGTTATATAAGGAGAAACAATGAAATCCATAAAGCGTCTATTAGAAAATCCTTTTTAAAAATGAGCTTACAGGAAAAAAGCCGAAAATAAGCGACTTGGAAGTCCCACGCCAAATATAAAAATCACATAGGTACTCAAAACAAAAACAAGATATTTGAACAGGAAGTTTAACAACAATGTATATGAGAAATATAATTTGATGTGTGGTTGTAATATTAAAAATAGCCTGTTTTGCTTTCTTTGCGTTCTCTTTGGTGGTGAAGATCCGTGGACAAAACATGGCGTGAAAGCTTTGCAGCATCTTCATGATCGCGCTAAAAACACGTAACTTAAAAACTGCACATGAAAAACACAGTTTTGCTATGCTTGGCAATGTAAATATAGCAAAGCAGATGGATAGTGCATATCGGAGAACAATTGAACACAACCAGAAAGTGGTTCAAAATAGGTATGTTTTAAACATTATTAACTGCCTTTCAGTTAGCTCTACGAGGACACGATGATTCAGCTACGTCAAGCAACCTTGGTATTTTTCGAGGACTGATAAACTTCGTGCAGAGCTAGACTGTGTTCTCAAAAACCTATCTGGAGAATGCTACAGTGTTTAAGGTGATCAACAAGACAATCCAGAACGAAATCTTGCAATGTACACTTGAAGTCTCCCATGAAGAGATATCAAGTCCATTTTAGCTGCATAAATAGAAGAGTGTTATGCTCTAGAGTGTTTCTGAAATACGCACATTGTGTTATACAACATGTATATATTGTATGTTGTGGATTACTGTTAACTTGTGTGTACAGCAGTCTATAGTGGCAGGATTAAACAACCGTGTGTTACTTTAAAAAAAATTGCATGGATAAATTTGTGAACCACCGATTTTCAATGCCACCAGCCGCCCCTGCTCGATGTACACGAAAAGAATTCCCTGATTATACTGAAACCGAGAAGGCATTTCATATTTACAAAAGGAGAAATCGTCAGATGTTGACCAGATGTTTTTGAATGGGCTGTAAGTAAACTGGCCAGAGTGTCATAAACATGCCATAAATACGTCAAGGCAGGGTGGTGCAACGCCCCTCCGTCTCACCCCTCGGAGCTTTTCTTAACTGTGGTGAACTGTACTTCCTCCTCCCGTAGGTCGGTTGCCGGCTTCCGCGGCTCTACTGGAACCATTTATGGACAGCCAGCCAAGGATTTTTGGGGCTCGGTTGCTGGGCTCGTTGCCGTCCCGCAGGTGAGCGAATGCATTGTCCTGGCCTGTCGGGGGAAGTCTCTAAGTAAACTGTAGGGATCCTGCAGTCTGTAATGTCTTGGCTCTTTGGGACGGCCACCCTCTTTCTACTCTCGCCTCATTCTTCTTCCCGGGGGTGCCCCACTTTGGGGCATAGGTGCAATGGGCCAAGCATGGTGGCCTACGTACCGAATCCCCTCCGTAGTGTAATCCTAATAATAAGGTAAGTCAAGTGATGTAATAGTAAAACAAATAAGAATAATTTAAGCTAACATATAGCAGGACGATGTTTCAACGTTGGGGGGATATGGTTGGCATGTTCACTAAATTTTGGGCAGCGGAATAGATGAATTCCGAGTTGCAGATATTCCAAATTTTCTTTTTTCGTTGAAATACACTGTTTATTTCTCACGTAAAGACATTAGGTCACATACACAACACAAGGTCGATGACCACACAACACTGGCTCAAATCTACATTCCCGAAAATGGCACTGTTACCAACATAAAATCCGCCGCATCAACTGTGGCCGATAACAGCAATAACGTGCCCAGACCAATCGTACAACTCAATGCACGGATTAAACGTCATATATTTGCTTAATAGTGGGATATCTTCTCCATAATATATATTGCAGGATTTACCTCCCAGGGTGTGCTGCCTAGGGAGATTTCAAATACATCAGAGATTTCGCCTCAAAGGGATGCGTGGAACAAGACACGATACTACCACATTGTAGATGTTTTCTCTGTTTGAAGGCTAGATATATGCATAAGAGACTGGACCAAATTCTTTCAACAGCTATTTGTACCAAACTATGGATTTGGAAACTATTTATTCTTAATTAACATAAACTTGGTCCGCATTCCTTTTCTTATTTTTAATCTTACGCAACAGCATAACACCAGTCAATACTTCACAGACCTAATGCTATGTTCTACATGCAAGTAAGTTATGCTGAAGAAATATAAACAATTGAACACATGACTCCAATCAACTAAGTTTCGAGAAAATCAACAAAAACTTCATAACTTCTGAAAATAATGTGCCTATATTATGATTTTGGTAGCACATGAACTTTGGCTCACTATATTTGTTTGTTACCATTGGTACTTTGTTACATTTATAATAAATTTTTTGGACTTGTGCAGTTATGAAACTCATTTAGGTGTACAAATGCAGTGAAAGAACTGTATTATCAAATGCTTAGAGGAATTACGTCTAAAGATGCACGGAATAGTGGAAATATTTTATAGTACTCATGTGTGTATTGAACCACGTGTTATATGTAGCGTAATAACAAAAATAGAAATTACGTTGATTCAGTTATCCCAATCTGAATCCCACACCTCACTTCCTGATACTTCCCACTATATATCCGTTCTTTGCTATATTTATCACACAGAACTTTAAAATACGATTGTATTTCAGGAAGAATTTAAACAAGATACTTTGAAATGTCTTTGGCTTTCGCAGCTTTTAGAGTAACTTATTATCGTAAGCTTTCTTCAGTATGGTTTAGCAAGCATTGTGCTTCCTTTGATTAGGAACGTCTGTCATTAAACCTCTAGAGTTCTTGCTAGCAGTAACAATAATCTATATTCAAAAATGTTATAAGTAGTCACTTTCCACTTCTCTTGTTTGTCGGCCTCTTCCACCTTACTGAAAGCCACCTTATTCTCCTTCATTATAGACAGTTGAACATCACTTATTTTAATGTTCTTGGATGAGTAATTTACGCGCACGATGTATGTCTGAGCTGCAGAACAAGTTCGTGGACATGTGTAGCAATGAAACTCAGTAGCAAGTAGAAATGCCTGAAACTTGAGATACTTTTAATGTCACACGATAGAGCTCAGTGAGATTTGAAACTCATAGTGCCAAAAGGTGGACTAGTGCACTTATTAATGTCATGTCTTCAATTACAAGTACACAAGAGAATACGAACAAGATCAGGAGAGTGCAAATTATTTACAGTTTTTGTTACTACGGGGGTTGGTCAAAAAGTATTGCCTCCTATTATTTTCTCTTTTAATTGCCAAGAAAATTGAATCCAATTTACATATGGTAGATAATGATTATCCGGGCTTGTAAGCCGTGGTCTATTGGAAAGTACACAGACAATTAACATAGAAAATAGACAATTTACATAGCTTGAAAACTACAACATTGACCATTAATTTGTCACTATTCAATATAATCTCCGTCCTTTTCTACAAATTTGGTCCACCATTTAACTAGGGCATGTATTCCAGTGTGGTAAAACACAGGGTCTTGCTTCCTAAGCCATTGACGCACGGACGTTTTCACAGCCTCCTCATCTTCAAAATGAATCCCACGATGAGCTTCCTTTAGTGTCCCGAACAGATGGAAGCCTGATGATGCCAGGTAAGGGCTGCATGGGGGGTGAGATAAGATTTGCCTTCCCAACTTCTCAATTTCTGCAGTAGTGTAACGGCTGGTGTGTGGTCTTGCATTGTCATGCAAAAGAAGAACATCCACCATAGTTTTTGTTGGGCGAACTCGACGAAGATGTGCTTTCAGCTTTTTGAGGGTTCTGACGTGTTGGGACAGAAATTATTCTGCATCCCTGCTCCAAAAAAATCATAAGCGCACCCTCTGCATCACAAAACACTGTCACCATAACTTTCCCTGCCGACCACTGAATTTTGAATTATTTTTTCCTCGGTGACGTTGTGTGATGCCATTCTCTTGACTGCTTCTTTGATTCAGGATCAAAAAATGAACCCACATTTCGTTTCCAGTGACAATTCTTTTCCAGAAACTCCTCTCCCTCCAAATTGAAGCACTGCAAGTGTTCGGAGGCTATTGTTTTCGTTGTTTCTTTGTTGTGGGCGGATAACGTTCTTCGTACCGAACGTGATCAAGCTTTTGAGAACCCAGTTGTTGAATAATCGTCATCACATTGCCTTTACTGAGGGAGGTAATGCGACATAATTCACCTGTTGTTACCCGGCGATCACCACGAATGATGTCATCGACTCGCTGAATGTTGTATGGAGTTTCGCTTTTCATCTGCAAATGGTGTTTGCCCTTCAGCTTCGTTGCAGCGACGAACCCATCGTCTAACAGTGCTGGCATCCACCGTTGCATCACCATACACATTTTTTAGCCTTTCGTGAATGCGAATTGGCGTTTCACCTTCCGCAGTCAAAAATTCAATCACAGAACGCTGTCTAATACGAATGTCGATTATAGCCAATGTGCAAGAGGATGTAGTGTTACTACCTGTTGACTTAGGAAGTTACTACTGCAGGGAATTTGAGAAGAAGGTTTGGGAAATTGCGCCAAATTCAAAGTTTACACATATCTTACTTATTTAAGGAAAACAAAATAGGAGGCATTACTTTTTGACCCACCTTCCTACATATGTGAAATTTAGAGTATTCTTTGTACTATGGGCATACACTGCAGATAGCTTTCACTATCACCGTTACCTCTCTTTAAATACAACTGCAGCAAAAATATAATGTCTCTGTGTGTCTCGCCGGACTGAATTGAACTTTAACCAATGTATGTGCCTTTTCCATTAAAACAAATGACAATGGGGTGGCAGTCCCTTCAGTTACTGTATACCGCAGCGTCCATACGAGTTTCTCTTTGCAACGTCACCTGACATGAGAGCAGAACATGGCATCGATCCTGTTAAACCCATTGCCATGCACGTGCCATCACTTCCTACAGGATCAACTTCACTTGAAATATTAATACCCTCGCTAATACGCAGAAGGGATGATGTTCCTGCCCTTTGGTAAATATGGCTTTATCCCTGCCAGCCCTTTCGGTTTTACCAGAGTCTAAACTTTGATTTTCTATGTCCGCCCTTGTTCTATTCTCCAGCAGTTTCGTTATGTTTTGGGAAAATTCTGGAATAGTGCTGTCACTAAAAAGTTAACTTATTTAGTATTTGTTTATATAATTAGACCCTCTCTGCCATTTTACTAGGTTACAAGATTAGCATTATTGAATGGATATTACGCAGGAAGAGAATTTAAGATACATAGAGCATAAGAAATACTAAAATTTTCAGAAAAGGAAGCAATACATGCATTTTAAACTGTTCAAAATGTAACAAGTCATTTAATAGGTTCCCTTAAATCATATTTTTCCAAAAACGTACCTATTGAAGTCTATTCCTTTCATATTCTGGAATGAATTTTAAACTACATACAGATTCTTGATTATTTTATGACCTGTAGTGGGAAGTATCTTATCTCATTCAAAAGTTTAATACAGAGAAACAAATAGGAACACACTTTTCGAAGTCTACTAAATAAAATATAGTTTATAAAATGTTTTATAAAATGTTTAGAAAATGTGGTCGGAGCTGCTGATCCCCAGACTTCGCACCCGTACAGAATCAGGGGTGGTGTAATCGCCCGATACAGGCGTAGTTTGAGGTGCGTTGGCATTGTGGACTTCAAGACAGGGTACAACATGAGTGCCGCATACCGTTGTTCGGCTTTGGCCCGGACATGAGGGGCGTAGGTGAGGCTGCGATCGAGGAGGACGCCAAGGTATTTGGCAGAGGGAACCCAGGGGATTTGCCTCTGTCACAACCTCAGCGACCATTCCGGACGCCTGGCTCGGACCTTAGCCAGGAGAAGAGCAGAGCTGTTCTCCGGGTAATGGCCATTCTTCACCTCTCACTCCAACGGCCGATGGCTCGGAGCTGGCGCTGCAGCGGAGGACTGCAATAGCGAGACTCGTAAACTTCATATCCCAAAGGATATTTCAAATAAAAGTAAGGATGGAACAAACGAAGAAATGACGAACAGCTCCTTTTACTGCTGTCAAATCATAACTTGTTGAGGAAGGGTATGAATACCAGGGTAAAATTGTAAAATTTATATAGTGTAGTACCAACAGTCAAATTATTATTCAGCAGAAACAAACGTGTGATAATAGTTTAAGTTAGATTGAATTGTTAAATTTATTTTGTTAGAGGACTGTGAACAGAAATAGAATTAGAATATATTGTAAGCTACTGGAAACAGTAGCAGTAGATTAGTTTAGATAGGTAGTTAACTTTTATAATATAATATGTATCTGCAAAAATAGGATGTACTTAATAAATCAAATATAAAAATGAGAAATAAAATCGGTGGATATTATGCCTTGGTTTAGAAACTAGATACCAAGGCATAGTAATGCAGATTTTTTTTATTTCTTATTTTTTTATTATATTTTTATTCTTTTTTTTATCCCTTTAAAGGTGTATGGGATCCGATGTCTGTTGATAACCTTCCACAGTTGGGAATGTTCAACATGCGTAAATCGCCTCCATTGTTTATTCTCAAAGATGACAGTCGTACAGTCATACCGTAAAGTACATTTACCGTTAGCTGTAGGTGTGGCAAATACTGGTTTTTCATCATGACACAATATTAGTTTAATAAACCTTAAGTAATAAATAAGATATTCACTAAATTGCTATATGTTATTAAAGATGTTATTCAGATTGTCCCTTAATACATTACCCTTTGTTCTTTACGGAGGCTAAAGCACGTAAGCAAAGAGTTTTCAACATGCAAATATATACAAGCTGATCAGACATATATTTCGTATCTGGTAGAGGCTTTTTTCACATCTATTGACTATAACACAGCGCTCCTTTTCAGATGTCAGAGTATCAGTTTGTGACAGCGACAGGAATATCCTTAAATTGCTTTTGCATCGAAGGTTCTCTAAAATTCACTCGCTGTAGAGGTACCTCATGTCTCTTTATGTTTGATGTATTATGCCACTTGTCATCGTGAGAAAGGTTTTGTTAGGGATGTGACCTCAATCACGTCAATCCCTCGGTACACAGTGGTATAGAAATATGTTCATTACTTCGACAAACCTTTGCGACTTTCCTTTGTTCTGTTTTGCGTTACATTATTGAAAATATTTACATTTAGCCTCGCCAAATAAGGATGTAAAAGAGTCGACAGTATAAGTTGTTTTCTGGCAGATATCTCCGGATTCCAAAGAGTTTCTGGACTGTACATAGTTCCTCATAGATTTTCACTGCGTTTCACTTACGTGAATAAATGAATATCATATTTTATAGACTCTTGCGTCTAAACGAAAACCTGCAGAACGGTAAGGCACTCATGTTAGAGTCTGTCTGGTGAACGCGTGTGCAGTTTACCGCTCAAAGGAAACTACACTGCCACCCACTATTGACCATCATAAATCTATCTCCACACTTCAGAAATGGAACACTGTCGTTGAGGACCAATAGCAACCCTGATTTTCTCGAAGTGACAATCGCATGTTTATTCCACGTGGAGTCTCAGATGCCAAATTTCCAACTTCCAGTTGATCTGTTTCATTACGTGCAGAAGTTCGTTGTGTGTCACCATGTGGAGACAGTGGGAGGGAAAAGCACTGGTAAGTGCAAATGAAGTAGTAGATAACTTTCAGTCACATGAAAATAATCAAAGTGATGACAATAGTGTGAATAACTGGGCCGAGTTATATTACTGGAAAAGCCTCAAAAAACAAAGATATAACGGGAACTGTTTCTAAGCAAATTCAAGCGCTTGTTTTGAACACATATAAATATGTACTGACAAATAATCTAGGTAAGGGGTCGTGCAATGAACCTGATGATAAATTCTGGGTATTCACAGAAATACAGTAAGAAATATTGTGACGAAGCCGATCAAGTGTGAAAACAATAGGAGACATTTCTCTAAATTAGATAATTTCCCATGCGATTTATTTCGTCAAGAAATTTATAGATTCTATGGAAAAGTGTTTATCTCCCGCTTTTACTACATATGGCACCGCAGGCGGTGACACTGATGACACATGAGATGAAGATGGAGCACCGGTGGAATGAGATGGTGGGGGAAACAGGAGATTCCGGAGAAAACCCGCCCCAGCGCCGTGTTGTCCAACACAAATCTCACTTTGCGGTCGCCTGGGATCGAACCCGGGCCGCCTTGGTGAGGGCCAAGCAGTCTAACCTCTGAGGCACGGCGCTGCCCTTATGGAAAAGGGAGAGCGCCCACCTTAGACGAATTGATTGCGCATTTGCAAGAAATTTGTGATTATTTGTCAAAACTAAGGAAGTTTTGCAATAATGGACATAAGATAATTTATTTAGACGAAACCTCGTGCGATATCCATGACGTATCGAGAAAGCTGGCAGCCATGCAGAAAGGTCTGGGAGAAGGAGGGCTGGGGTTGTAAAACGAGTATAAGGGTTCGTCAAAGGCAGCGGCCAAAGTGCACATGAGTTAACTAAACAGATTCTACATGCGGCGTTCACGTGGTTTTGAGTGAAGCTGAACTATGTTATTCAAATAGTAAGAGTTCTGGGCTGTGGCAAATGAGATTGGTTTTGAACGCTCAACGTTGCCACGTCTTTACCCCCCCCCCCACTCTTTTCATGTTTCCCTCTTTCTGGCACACATGTAATTCTCCTTGGCGCTAGTCTTACGGAACTCTAAACTGAATTTCCGAAACTTATACAATAGTACAGCTCTTAAAATCAAAATTTCAACAGATATACCCCGTAGGGGAGGGAATCCGTCCGCATCAGCTGCCGTGGTGCGAGCGCTGCGGACCCTTAGCAGTCGTGGTACCTCTGAAGTTACTAGAGGAACCTCGGGCCGAACATCTGAGCCCCTCCTTCGGGAGTTGTTCGGATTGGGATGGTCTCGGGAGGGCAGTGGTTCCCGATACTCGTGGGAATCGGGTACGTCTAAGGACGGGGTTGAGGAAAGCCATTAATATCCCCGGGTACTAGCGTGCAGAGCTAGTAGAAGGTGTGCTAGATCGCCAGGCGGCCCCACCGAGGTCATATAGTTAGCCTTCAACTTTGGTGCTGGAGCAAGCAAGTGGCGTATGCACTTCCATCCCATCTTGTGTCCTTGGACCAGATTGGGGGGCCTTGTTTGTAACCCAGGTCTTGTCCTATGGAAAGCTCCATGGAGGACGCCGAGCGCCGTTTGGGACAGCTCGGATAACTCCCTGTTTGAAAGAGGCCCGGGTCTTGTTCCTACGGGTTCAAGACTAATGGGAGTAGAACCTCTGGACTCAAACTGTATGTAGTATAACAATATAACATAATTTATTAAATACTATACTTATAATTATAGCTATATTTTTTGATTTACCTACTTTTCTTATTTATTGGAACTGCCAGTATCTCAACAGTATTGCTGCCAGTATCACATAACTCAAGAGAATTTCGTCATTGTCACTGTCTTTGCCGTCTGAGCCTTACAAATTTGTGACGATAGGCTGTAAAATCCCATGTCATGCTATTTCTTTCCAAAAGGCGTCTTCTTGTTTCTTATTTGCATCTCTCACGTATTTTTCCAGCATTGTTGCGTTCCCTTGTCAATTTCTTCGAGAATAACTCGTTCAATGTTACTCAGTCTAAAAGTGTTATTTCTATTTGCAACGCCCCACGTTTCATTTGAATCCACACTAACTTAACTGGACCGTGCTGGTAGTGGTAGAACGGAATGCAAAAAACCTCGTGTCGCATATCAATAATAATTTGGTTCATTTGATACACATTTTCATGGTTTTAAGACGGATTTGATCTATCTAATCCTCGCTTCACAAACTTGCCCCGTATCTCTTAACGGTCACGTAACCTGATCACCTCTCCTTGGCTGCTATTGCAGTACAGACTTGTGCGGTAAAAATTAGTTCCGTTTTTATATGGTGATATATCTTTATATGTTGGAAGAGAATTGTCAAATTTATATTTTCTTAACTGTTAATTAAATACATTACCAAACAGAGTTGATTTGTCTGAGATGCATGTTAATTCTTAAACGAAATAAACAGGAGGTGTCTTTGCTCTCAAGCACATGGCGCGATAGCACGTGATTTAGTGGTAGTGATGGCATTTGTTTATATGTCTTTTATCACTGACCTTGTTTAGAACTGGATTAGTCATGTATCGCCATTCGAAGGTGTGTTGTGCCGAGTGCGAGTGCTAAATTATTTTATTGATCGTTTATTGCGCGTGTACTTATTATATGTATAATGTCAGAGTCTACCGCCAGTTCTTCGCTGAAGCATCACAAAGGTAAACCCTTTACAAAGTGGTGATAAAGAATTGTGGTGCATGTGTTTAATGCACTCACAGAGAAGAATCCGTCTTTGTCAGTGAGAGAAGTCGAACAGCTGTGCTCTGAACTTACAGGTGTAGGAACATCGCGACATGAAATTGAGACAACAGGAAAACTTATCACTTCAGGGAAAAGCAGGAATAAACAAAAGGGAGTGCTCGGAGAATGCGATTCCTGAAAAGTTCTGTACGTCGTCATGTGCATAGTTTTTTCTTTAGAAATAAACTCCCTAACATAAATAAAATTTTATCTGCTGAACGTGAGGATGCAGATTTCTGTATAGATTGCTTACACAGCTGGGGTTTGTGAATGAAAAAAGGGGGCAACAAAAGTGTGCTAAGTGAAAGAGGCGATATTGCTGTGTGGCGAAGACGTTAAGGACAATGAGACTGTACCGGGATACAAGTCGCAAAGTATACTACCTTGACGAGACTTGGGTGAATGAAAGACACACGACAAATACGGCGTGACACGACTTTAAGACTGAAAGACAATCATTTTAGCAAGGAATGTGTGCTGGTTTAAAACGTCCCAGTGGAAAAGGTGGAAGGCCTTTCATTATAAACTTGTTTCAGCTTCATTGCTATTTCATTCAGTTTCAATTTGCTCAGTTTTACTATAAACTTCATTGTTTTTGCATGCCTTCATATTCTTATTTGTATGATTTTATCTATCTTCCTGACAATTATTATGACGTTTACTGCAGGTTAAAATGTGACAGGAAGGCACCACCTATGGCCTATGGTGCGAAAGAATTAGCCAATTTGGGTGAGGTGGAGGTAGTTGCACGCGAAGTGATACATATCAGGGGCTAGGTTATATGAAACAGAGATTGGAGTAAATAAACGAAGTATACACAAACATATGTGATGACTCACGTTCTAAGAAGCAGCATTCTACAGGCAGCATTCACTCTTGGGCCCGCCTCGGTAGCATAGATGGTAGCGTTTCTGCCTCACGTTCAGGAGGTCCCGAGTTCGTATCTCGGTCAGGGTGAGCTACCTGGATAAGTTTTTATGGGGTTTTCCCTTATCCTGATAGATGAATGTCAGGTAACTCTAAGCTTCATGTACCCCGGACTCATTGGAGCATTATTTCAGCCATTTCATTCAACGTCCGATATGACTTAACGTCGGAGGACGTAAATTGCAAAAAATTCTCTCCTGGATTAACCTTGGCTTGTTCAACGTATAGTCGCCATGCTGGAAGGGTTACCATGGATTTATCTTTGTTAACAGATAACGCACTGATTAATCTTGTAAGAGTGAGGTGTAGTGTCCTAAGCAGCAATGAACGTTTCGCTTCAAGTAATGGAATTCAGAGGAATCGCATATGACAGATACATGTTCACTCCACGTGGAGTAATCAGTGCGTTATCTGAGAGGTATCTATTACCAAAGATAAATGCATGGTAACCGTTGGAACAGGGAAACTATAATTCTTTAATCACGTCATGTTGGTAGTTTTCATTTCAGTTCTGAGTAATTACTAAGATTCGTATAAGCATACGTAAATGCATATATAGCATTAATGATTTCATTACATCGCTTACGTCGCGAAGCATCCTTTATTGGTAATACTTTGAAGTTCCCTCTTGCCGCAAACGGTATTTATTAAAGATGTACTCATTTGCCACTTCTTGCACCTGAATTAAGGAGAAAGCTGGACTTCCATTGGTTGTTGGCACAGTTACTTTGATAGACAAACATAATTATATAATAATCTTGTTCTATGATATGGTCGAGTTGTATTTGATTCAGCAGCAAGCTGGCCACATTGTTATGCACAAATTAGACATTTAGGATTAAATAGATCGGAGATTGTTAAAAAAGATGTCGAGAAACAACGTTTTATAAGACCAATGCACAAAAAATTCCAAATAAATCTAATAAATTGGAAAATATTATAGCAACATGTTTATCAGCTGTAAACACAAATAAATCTATAACTTCTAAACAAAATAAATATAAAATAGCCCAAGTAAATAAATTTAAGGACAATATAAGAAGTTTCAATCATAATATGGCAAAGGAAGTAAATGAAAATAGAGAGAATTTCGCAAAAGTAAGAAGAGATGTATTTGGTGGATTAAATTTAGGAAGTAACTCATGGAGGAAAGCTTAAGAATTGCACAGATAAATGGGCAAAGAAGTAAATTGGTTATGGCGGAAATAAGAAAAATTGCAGAAGAATTAAAATTAGATATTATCTGTATTCAAGAACCGTATGTGGTAAATTCCAAAATTCCATATATGCCGTTAAGATCCCGACAAATCTTATCTCAGGAAAAGGCAATGGCAGCAATAGTAATTTTCAAGCAAGATTTGCAAATAGTAAACATAGCGCAATTTCTGGATACGCATGTTAATTGCATTGAAGTTATAACAAAGTATGGAAGTTTTATATTGGCAAATTATTATTTTCAATATAGTTTGGATATTGAACCCTTTCTATATAAATTACAAAATATTCATAATAAATTCAGAAATAAAGAAATCATGCATGTATGTGATTGTAATGCAAAATGAACTTGGTGGTTCAGTAAAAGACCAGATGAAAGAGGGGAGAAACTGGAAGATCATATCTCGGAATTAAATTTATGTGTAATAAATAAAGATGGTAATCCACCAACCTTTCAAAATAGAGCAGGTGCTGAAGAAAATATAGATATTACTTTAGCGTCAGCAACAGCGGAGAAGAAGATTAGAAATTGGTGGGTCACACAGGGTCAGACCACAAGTGATCATAATTTGATTTATTTTGATTATATATTGAATAGGGAAGTAATTCAAGAAGAACATGAAATAGAATTACGTTATAATTATGAAAGAGCAAATTGGGATAAGATGAAGCAAGTATTTAAGGATTTAAATTTACAGTATACGGGAATATCAGTGGATTTGGATGCAATAAATTTAACACAAACAATAAAAGTAGCACTATCAAAATCCGTTCCAAAGATAACAATTTCTAATAATAAGGATAAAATAAAATGGACAGATAGATTGCAGAAGCTGAGATCGTTAGCAAGGAAATTAAGAAGAATATATCAAAAATCAAACATACATACGGAAAGAGAAGAGAACTTAAAGAATTATAGGGAGGCCAAACAAAAGTATAAACAATTATTAGAAGACACCAGAAAACAACATTGGGAACAGTTCGTTGAAAATAATTTAAAACAATATGTCTGGGGACAACCGTATAAAATTATTATGGATAAAATTAAGAAGCCAGAAATCTTAACCACATTAGATAAGGGTAATGGGGAGATGACAGAAAGTGGGAAAGAATCGGTGGAATTGTTATTACATACGTTATTGCCAGATGATAAAGAGGAAGAAGATGATGATATTCATGTTGAAAAAAGAAACCAGATGATGTTGCAGTATACAGGAAATCCTGTTTATCCCTTTGATATTACAGAAATAAAATTAATTCTGCAGAAGTTAAAAAAGAAGAAGGCGCCTGGTCCAGATGGTATTATAAATGAAGTCTTGTATAATCTACGAGAAGAAATTGTCTTGTTTTTGTGTTTCTTGTTTAATGATTGTTTGGCAAGAGGGAGATTTCCAAACTTGTGGAAGGAGGCAAAGGTTGTAATTTTGTGCAAAGGAGCAGATAAGGACAGAATGCAACCAAAATCTTTCAGACCAGTATGTTTATTAAATGCTATTGGCAAGATCTTTGAACAGTTAATATATAAAAGAATAATGGAAAATAGGTTGATGCTGGGTATGAATAATAAACAATTTGGTTTCAGAAAGGGATATTCAACTGAGGATGCAATATTAAAAATTCAAGAAACAGTGTCAAAAAGCCAAAAGAATTATGTAATTGGATTATTTGTGGACATATCGGGCGCTTTTGATAATTTATGGTGGCCGTATTTTTTCGGCATTTTAAAAGACAAGAAATATTCAAGTACTATTTATAATTTATTAAAGGATTATTGTTCCAATAGAGAAGTATTCATTGGTGGATCAAATTTTGAAACTAGGAAGAAGATAACCAAGGGTTGCCCTCAGGGTTCTATCTTGGGGCCCCTCTTTTGGGATATTTTATCAGAAGATTTATTAAACTACTGGAAAGAGATCATAAGGTTTTGGATGTAATAGCGTATGCTGATGACATAGTCATAATGATGGACGGACAGAGCAGACTAGAGCTAGAAAATAAAGCAAGAGAAGTTACAAATACATTATCAAATTGGTGTTTCAGAACAAAACTAAAAATTGCACCAAACAAGTCAAATTATGTGCTTTTTAAGGGAAATTTAAAGCGGGATCCTACAGTGAAGATAAATAATCAGAACATTAAACGGGAAAAAGAGATGAGATATTTGGGTATCATGATAGATGAAAAATTTCATTTCAGAAAACACACGGAGTATATTAGGCAGAAAACAGAGAAAATAATGCTTAAGCTAGCAAGAATAACCAATTTAAATTTTGTACTTCCATTGCGTAACATACAGATATATCATAACACCATTTTTGCTTCAATTATGACTTATGCGGCAGCAGTTTGGGCAGAAAGGATGGATGATGTACAAATAAGAAGATTGTTGAGAAGAACGCAAAGAAAAGTATTATTACGTCTGACAGGAGCTGTAAAAACAACACCAACTATGGCATTGCTAGTAACAACGGCCATTTGGCCGATTGATTTATTAATAAGATTGAAGGGCGCAAAATTTTGGGCGAAAAAAGGAAACTTAGAAAAAGTTTATAATATAACTGGAGTCAGAACAAACAAATCTTGGGTGATTAAAAATAGTTTAAAAGATAAATGGCAAAAAGAATGGACAGACAGTCTAGAAGGTAGAAGAGTGTTTGAAATTTTTCAGAACGTCAAAGAGAGACTAAAATTGAATTTTATTCAACCAACAAAGGGATTTATACATTATATAACTGGACACGGACCTTATAAGACCTATTGGAAGAAAATCAATAAAACTGAAAATGATATATGTGAATTATGTAACAAACAAGATAATCCTGAACATGTAGTATTTGAATGTGGAAGATATGCAATTCACCAACAAGAAGAGAGGCATGCGCTAGCAGGATATATCGTATATGACATAATTCGAGATCCACAATTAGTAAATAAATTACAAGTGTTGACTAACTTTATAAGTAAGAAAGCATGGGAGGTAAAAATATTCAAAGGAGAAAGAGTTGATAATAGGCGAAGAATAGTACAAGATCCAAGAAGGAGTTCTAGAATACAAAATAGGATAAGACGGGAAGAATTATTGAATAATCTAACAATGGAGTTGACTGCATGGGCGGCGGAGGGAGAGAGTGATGGCAGAGGCCATGGTGGACTACAGAATTAGTAGATTTAGATATAGATTTAGGAAATAAGGATTTTGTAATTTTTATAGTTGTTTTCTTTTGTTTTTTGCTTTTTTGTGTTTATTTCTGTTATTTTATTTCATTTTATTTTTGTAGAGTAGTTTTCTGAGAGATTTGTATAATTATAACATTTGTAAGGATTTTATGGAAAAATAAAGAGAAAATTTGGATATATGCCCCGGTATAGTTGTCTAGGTGCCGGGGTAGAATATTCAGATTTTATTTATTTATTTATTTATTTATTTATTTATTTATTTATTTATTTATTTATTTATTTATTTATTTATTTATTTATTTATTTATTTATTTATTTATTTATTTATTTATTTATTTATTTATTTATTTATTTATTTATTTATTTATTTATTTATTTATTTATTTATTTATTTATTTATTTATTTATTTATTTATTTATTTATTTATTTATTTATTTATTTATTTATTTATTTATTTATTTATTTATTTATTTATTTATTTATTTATTTATTTATTTATTTATTTATTTATTTATTTATTTATTTATTTATTTATTTATTTATTTATTTATTTATTTATTTATTTATTTATTTATTTATTTATTTATTTATTTATTTATTTATTTATTTATTTATTTATTTATTTATTTATTTATTTATTTATTTATTTATTTATTTATTTATTTATTTATTTATTTATTTATTTATTTATTTATTTATTTATTTATTTATTTATTTATTTATTTATTTATTTAGTCCAACTAATCAGATGCCGTATCACACTCAGCGTTGCCAGCTCGTTACCCCACTTCTTTTATATTTCCCTCTCTCTCGCACACTCATACAACATGCACGTCTGCTCGGCGCAGAGGTAAGGGTAAGCAAATTATATTTTACAAACATTTACAATGATGCAGTTGCCAAAATCAAAATTGGTAAACGCATTTTCGCAAATTATGTATATTTTAAAATACTGTAACTATAATTATAGTGTATGAATTACCTGGTTTTCTAATCCAATGGAGCTGCCACTGGCACATCCATATCGCTGTAAATGTCACTTCCTTTAAGAGCCAATTCGTCATTGTTACTGTGTTCATCGTCTGAGTCTTGCAAATTTAGGATTATAGGTTCCAAAATGTCGTCACGTACTATTTCTTTCTTATTATTATAGGTTCCAAAATCTCGTCACGTGCTATTTCTTTCTTAAAATCGTCTTCTAGATGGTTTTCTGCATGCCCCACGCAGTTCTCCCAGTCCTATTGTGGTACCTTGTCAATTTCTTTGTGAACAAGTTGTTTAACGTCCGTCAGTTTAAAAGTATTGTTTCTGTTTGCAACCCCCTTTTTTTATTTGAGCCCGCACCAACTCAATTGGATTAAATTGCCAGTGGTAAGGTGGTAGGTGTATTACCTCCTGTCCCATTTCAATTGGAAGTTCATCCAGCTGATTCACTTTTCCCGGGATTTTAAACGGAAGTACTCTTTGCAGTAACTCATTTTTAGTTATTGTTTCCGAAAAATGTTTGAAGAACCTGTAAATCTTAAAAATAATGCTTCGAGCCTGATTTCGAATTGCCGCCTTTTTGACTCGCCATTAAATTCACCGCAAGAAGCCATTGCACTATTTAGCTCTTACTCTACTGTTGTGTAAAGAACAAATGAATGATATTGATCTGAACTCTCCACAGTAAATAAACACTTCTTATCCAGCATTCATTCATAAAAAAGCATACAGCATTCCACAGGCTAACAGGAAATGAAGTGTTTGCTCTTTCTCAAATTTAGCACCTTGACTTTTTCGCAGTAATTCTTTTATCACGTCATATCAGTAGTTTAAATTTCAGTTCTGAGTAATTAAAAGTATATGTACATACACATCAACCACTTTGAACTCTCTAGAGTAAATAGAGATTACGAACCTTTCATAAACAAAGATATAATGTGACCAGACATGTTCTGCCAGGGCAGCAGGAGATTTATTGTTTCCTCTCGCTCGAATTGGATTATTCAAAGTAATTCTTTTATCACGTCATGTCAAACATTTACGTTTCAGTTCTGAGCAATAACAAATATACGTACACGCATACATGCCAAATTCATACAGTGCTTACTTCGTGATTTATTGTTATAACACAGATAATGGTGGTTTATTTATTTGTATTATAAAAACTATTTGAGCTAAAAATATGGTGTTTTCATGGTTATGTTAGATACATTACTCTCTACATTCCACATGCATCAGTTTCGGCAAAATCTGTATTTTTGTCTTAGCGCGAATAGTATTTCCTGCAGATTGATTAGGTTGGCGCTCCTCACACAGCACTTAGTGGGAACACAATGTGACAACACCGCAGGACTCCGATTGGTTGCTCATCTAGTAGCGCTCTAGGGCAAACACCTTCCCATTTGAAACACATAATGAACCACAATTCTTACATGGTGACTCATTCTCTGCCTTTTTATTGACCTACACTGTTGGCCAAAATCTATGTATCCAACAGCAACAATTTAGAACATGCAAGTGAGATACAGAGCAGCATACTTATCTGCAATGTGGGGGTAGCATGTCTGCCTCCCGCACAAGGTAAAGTGGTATGTTCCAGCATTTTCCCTTTTGAAGATATTGTAAAATTTCAATAACTTTAGGATCTACCTCCAGGCATTTGACCATCGTTTTATCCGTTTTATTAATTCATCATCCATTATGACCTTTGATATGAAAGGACATGAAACCATAAAAATAAAGAAATAGATATAAAAGAGTAATACCAATTTCCTTTTGTTCAAATGTTTGTTATTTCCAACAATCTGTTTAGGTTTCGGAAAACAGGTTACATAATTTTCATAAACATATTATTTTACAAGTTTACAAAAGTGGTATCGAGTAAAATACTGAAGAAAACATGAGTGAACTGTGCAATTATTTTGAAATGTGTATTACCAGTGTCAACAGAGGAGTCTGTAAATATGTAGGGAAAACATTTTCACGTGAAGGTTAGTCACAAAGTAAGAAAAAATTTAAAGAAGTATGTTACATGCAGTGAAGTTTCCAAAACCTCTATTGAAAAAGCAATGAGTTTCCTATCGCACTCTGAACTTGATACCGTGCGACTGTAATGATTAAAAACTAATAACTAATCAAGCTATCGTCTTTACAGCTTTTTATAAAGTGAGGTTGGAGTATCTGGATTCAAAACTCACTATCGGCTTGGAGTATCCAGAAGTACGTGTTATTATACTATGACTAGTTTCTGTAGATATTTTATACACTTCCCTTTATAGGCCTAACGCCTCGGCATATTGACGTTGAAAGTTGGCCTTGTCTACAATAAAATATGCAAATTTCAGAGTGTGTGGAACAATAAATAGAACATTTAGAAATAAAATGCGTAAAGAAACAAAATTAAAGTTCTACAAAGGTATGGCTGTACCTATACTGACATACGGAAGTGAGACTTGGACGTTAACTAATAAGCAACATGGTAAAATTCAGGCCTCAGAAATGAAATTCTTGAGAAGTGTGAAAGGATACACGAAGAGGGGCTTAATAAAAATGAAAATATAAGAGAAGAGCTGGACATTTTTAATATGAATGATAGGTTAAAACAACTCAAACAAAAATGGAAGTAACACGCTGAAGGAATGCCAGATAATAGACTTACAAAACAAATATTATAATATCATCCTAAAGGTAGGAGATCGGTGGGCAGACCCAGAAAACGATGGCTGGGGGACTTCGAAGGCGGAACAGGTACTTGATTGCCTATGCCATGAAGTAAGGAGGAAGAAGTAGAAGAAGTAGAAGCAGAAGAAGCAGAAGAAGAAGAAGAAGAAGAAGTAGAAGCAGAAGAAGCAGAAGAAGAAGAAGAAGAAGAAGAAGAAGAAGAAGAAGAAGAAGAAGAAGAAGAAGAAGAAGAAGAAGAAGAAGAAGAAGAAGAAGAAGAAGAAGAAGAAGAAGAAGAAGAAGAAGAAGAAGAAGAAGAAGAAGAAGAAGAAGAAGAAGAAGAAGAAGAAGAAGAAGAAGAAGAAGAAGAAGAAGAAGAAGAAGAAGAAGAAGAAGAAGAAGAAGAAGAAGAAGAAGAAGAAGAAGAAGAAGAAGAAGAAGAAGAAGAAGAAGAAGAAGAAGAAGAAGAAGAAGAAGAAGAAGAAGAAGAAGAAGAAGAAGAAGAAGAAGAAGAAGAAGAAGAAGAAGAAGAAGAAGAAGAAGAAGAAGAAGAAGAAGAAGAAGAAGAAGAAGAAGAAGAAGAAGAAGAAGAAGAAGAAGAAGAAGAAGAAGAAGAAGAAGAAGAAGAAGAAGAAGAAGAAGAAGAAGAAGAAGAAGAAGAAGAAGAAGAAGAAGAAGAAGAAGAAGAAGAAGAAGAAGAAGAAGAAGAAGAAGAAGAAGAAGAAGAAGAAGAAGAAGAAGAAGAAGAAGAAGAAGAAGAAGAAGAAGAAGAAGAAGAAGAAGAAGAAGAAGAAGAAGTAGAATGGCCTTAAGCAGTGCCTTTCAGCTACAAAGAAGTATGGTGTTTAAAGTTGGTGACCTATTAGGTCACGTGGAAATTCTCCGGGAAATCAAGGAGGAAAATGTCGTAACGTTAGAGGACTGGATGTTACCCCAACCTAATTTGGATTTCTCCTTCAACGTTAGGATTCCTGAATGGTTGAACTGGAGAGAGCCCATATATGAGAATAAGTCATCTGTATGGTACACGGATGGCTCAAAAATGGACGGGAAAACTGGAATTGGGATTCATGGGCCATATTATAGCAGTTCTAAAGACCTGGGTACCAGCCCCTCCGTCTTCCAAGCGGAAGTTCACGCCATGCCCATAAGAATGTCAGAAGAGGCATTCGTGGTGCTAATGTCCATATTTTATCAGGCAGTCAAGCTGCACCATTGAGTCAAAACTTGTAAATGACTGTGTGAGGATTTTAAATCAGCTGGCAAAACACAATAAGGTTACCCTTGTGTGGGTGCCAGGACATGAAGGAATCGAAGGCAATGAAATTGCTGATCGCCTTGCCAAAGAAGGTGCTAATACCCTTTTATTGACCCTCAACCTTATGTGGTGTACCAAAGATAAGATAAAGACCTGGGAAATCAAGAAGGTCAATCGGTATTTGGGAAAATGTTCCAAAGCAGGATCATGCAAAGGAGTTCATTGAACTCTCTGCAAAGAGATCCAAGAAGATCCTCGCTCTCGACAAACAGGACTTAAGGCTAATAATTGACCTTCTAACTGGACATCATCATTATCATCATCATCATCATCATCATCATCATCATACAATTCTCTTAGCAGCCGCCATTACAAAGTAGTTTCATATATCACTGATACGCTATTTTCTTTATGCCACTATTGTCCAGAGTCTAACATACTGTGAAACAAACTTTTTAAGAACAGACGATGGGAAAACAAATTACATAAAGAGAGGTTGTCTGCAGCAGATAACATGTCACGCATCAGTTACGGTTTTCTTCCACCCTTTTAATCATCTTCCACATTTGTCTTACTTCAACGAACTGTCTCGTGCAGTCGCTCCACACAAATATGGCCCCCTTCTGGGATAATGTAATATTTATGCTTGAATGGCCTCCTTTCCGCTGAGATGACCATACCAACTGAAACGTCTTCCTCTAATTGTATCCAAAGTGCTACCATATGCTTATACAACAGAGCAGTGTATTCTTCAAGAAAATCATTTCAGTGTTTTTGACACCTTTTTAAAACCTTCCAGTTCTCAGATCTGTTCAACGAAGAACTTTCAAATTGGTTTGTGTGTGCTCCCCAATTACGGAATGTAATGCCTTACAGCAGTTTGAAAGTAATGAGTCGGTATTCAAACACAAACATCACTTAAATTGTCCTTACTTGGACATGTTTTGGAGAACGGTTTTCCCCATCGTCAGCAGTTGGATCCGTGGTTTTCTGAAGTGAGCTGGTTGTCTGTGGTGGCATCTGTTGTCTATGAGATGAACTTCCAAAGAATTTTCAGGCGGTAATTCTAAATTTAAAGCATACAGTTTTTTTTTATAACTAGCAATTCTTCCCAAACATCGCATTCGGTTGTATTACTGGCTGGCTTTAATAGTTTTATATTTGGTAAAATTCCGTGATTAGTAGACCGGAAATGGTGGGCTATTGCCATATCTTCAAATACTGGTATAGATATGTTGATATTTTTGTCATCGTTCCACACAAATGCATACAAGATTGCTGAAAACTATTGTACATACAGAATAGTGCAATAAAGTTCACTATCTTTCTTAGATCTGAAGATAATCCACGAATTAAGTAACATATCTTTTGGCATCTACAGAAAGCCAAAACAAACAGATTATTACATCAAGAATGATAGCTACAACTCTACACCCCACAAATATGCTTAGCATATAGACTAGTCAACATCCCATGGAAACAGAATGAATAAAACAAATAATATAACCACATGATTAACATAGCTGCAATTAATGGAAACAGTAAACAACATAAAAGGAAATTTGGAAATTCAAGAAACAGAAGCACATATTAGATACCATAAAATTAACAGAAACAAAATCTGAGACATAGTTCAGGAAATTCACATATTGTCCCAGAGTGCATCATAAATTCAACAACACATTCAAGAAGCACAACATCACCCTAGCACCAATAAATAAATTCGGTTTAAAAAAGTTGTTATGCAATAACCTGAAAAACCCAGTAACTGAAAACAAGAAATCAGGTATATACAAAATCAACTGCTTAGACTGCAATAAGTTCTACATAGGAAAAACCAAAAGTAGTTTACATATTAGATTACAGGAACATATGACATGTGTAAAATAAAAACATAGAAAAATCAGCAATAGCCCACCATTTCTGGTGAAATTGTACCAAATATAAAACTATTAAAGCCAGCCAATAATGCAGCCGAACTCGGTGTTTGGGTAAAATTGCTAATTATAAAAAACAAACAGTATACTTTAAATTTCGAATTGCCGCTTGAAAACTCTCTTTGGAAGTTCATTTCACAGACAACAGATGCCACCACAGACAACCAGCTCACTTCAGGAAACCACGGATTCAACCAGACGGGTAACTGCAGACGATGGGGGCAAAGCGTTCTCCGAAACATGTCCATTTAAGGATAATTTAAGTGATGTTTTTGTTTAAATTACCGACTCATTACTTTCAAATGTTAAATACATCACTGTTTCTAACCTTTTGCTTCAAATAATAATAAGCCTACAACTGGTTCTCTTGTCCTGCAATCTAAGGTTGATCCCTGTTATTTTGAACCCCAGTTTATGTATGACGTATTTTAGAATTTTCCCTACATTACTTTTAAATTAAAACAATAACCAGAAGCGAGTGTACTTGTCACATTTTTGTACTGCTATGAAACGTTTCCCAAAAACTCTTCTCATAGGCAGTAGGTGTTAATGTATGAGGTTTAAAGTTATAAACTTGAGAAACATTTGGACACTTCTTCATAACATCAGCTGAGAGGTGTATATAAAAGCTAGATGGGATGTGGCGGGTTCGAAAGAGGTCCATTTTCAAACGACATTGGAGCCTCCTCACCCTGGACGTACTGTAATTACAATGTATAGATTCTTTATGAAGAGTTTCATCCTAATTCTAGCGTTATATTAGTCATATCTAAGTCATTCTCTACAAATATAGCACCCAAAAATAGAAAGCTTTTAAAATTTAATCTTTCTTAAGGCCATTGTTACATTGCTATAATTTTCTGTCGTCTTTTCAGTCCAGTTGGTCCCAGCTGTAGTTCTAAGTCGTGGGTCCATCTGCGTTTCCATCATCCTTCTTTGTGGCCAGTTTTAGGATCCCAGCTCTTTTGTGTGCCCATATAGTCCATCCTCATGTCGTAGACTACACACTTCCATTTGGTCTGAATGGTTGACGTTACGTCTTTGATGTCTATTGTCTTCCACGGGTTTTCATTGCGGTCTCTTATTCTGAAGACTGACATTAGGAACTTCCCCCTTTGAAACGTCTTCATCGCATTTTTATTTCTCTGCCTGCCAAGGACCAAGTCTTAACTGTATGTAGAACATATAAGTGTAGCTATCCATTACTACTTTCTTTAGTTTACTTCTGTGTGTCTTTTTTGTAAGAACAAATGAGTGAAAAAATCCGAAATATCACTGTAGGTCAAAGCAGTTTCAAATCTCAGAATTTTGACCATGCTGTTGATCTCTGTTGATCCTACGGCTATTTGTGCATCAATTCACCCATTTCATCCATCGCCCAAACTGACGTAACGTTGGAGGACGTCAATTACAACATAAGGAGTAGTTTGAGATGGGTACTCTGTAGCTTTGTGTCACAAGTCTGTAAAACGAATTTAAAACATCAAATGAGATAGATAGTGTCAAGATGAAAAACTCAATGCCATGGTCGGGATTTGAACCACGGATCTCTTTTTTCGGTCCAGTCACTCTAAACCATTTAGCTACCATAGCCAACGTGCCGTCCTGACATTAAATTTTCCAATCAACTCGTATATTTCCCCGGTAGACCACTAGGAGTTCTCACATTCGAGATACACCGTTTGTGGCGACTTACTATTGTAAGTACTTGAGTCCCAGTTAATTGATGGAAATTAATCATTTCTTCACACTAGCAGTATATAGGCAAGGGTTTTGAGAGAGCCAACATAAAATAATTCAATATTATGGCCGGGATTTGAACTACGGATCAAGTAGTTACCATAGTAAGTCACCACAAACGGTGTATCATAGATGCGAGAGCCCCTAGTGGTCTACCCTGGAAATATACAAGTCAAATGTAGAATTTAATGTCAGGACGACACGTTGGACATGGCAGCTCAATGCGTTAGAGCGATTGGACGGAAACCAGAAAATCTGTGGTTCAAATCCCGGCCATGGCATTGAACTTTTTATGTTGACCATCTATCAAATACCTTAGCCTAAATACGGCTAGTGTGAAGAAATGATTTACTTCCATCAATTAAATAAAATCAATTGCAAATGTTAACCCACTTTTTATATTGACTTATACTGTTGAAAAGCAGATCAACACTTACACACCGTATAAATATACACTTTTTTTCTTGCAAAAACGAATTCGTTTTTAATATTTAATTCAGGGAGACCATTGTCCCATGAAATTTTAATAATAAATATTTGAATGGAATGCAACACTTCTCTAATACTATTACATAGGAAATGTCACAATGCACCATCTTCTCCAGCATCTCCTGCATAGAAATATCATTTTTTTTTTCTTTTTAGTGCTTTAGGAGCACCAGTGACCTATTACATAAATATTGGAGAATATGACATGTTCGTCATACTTTTTTTGGAAATACAATTTGTAGGGCGGGGATTTAAAAATTGGGTATCCTCTTTGTGGTGTATGATGTACAGTTTAACTACGAAAAACACTTCTGTCAAGTTAATGAATCTAATTCATTATTGTATTATATTTATGAGTGTTAATCTTCCTCAGTTTAATGTTAAAGAAACTCCTAATGGAGAGAATACACATTTTGAAAATCAACAATAGAGACTCAGATGAAGCTGTAATAGAATTGACACAAATGCAATGTATAGATGTAACGGTGTGAAACGCCGTCATTTTCGCTTGGAAGATTTTGCGGGGAAACAAGTGGTTATTCGGCACGCTAAAAAAGTCGTCATTTCGCATTTACGTGGTACTAAAAGAGCAGACTGCACCACCGGGCAGTTACTAATAAAATCTAAATTGCCTATTACATGACGAGGCCACATGTACCACCATTCCCATCTCACCTCCGGCCCGGCTTGTGGAGGGGGGCAGAGTGCGAGTGGGTGTATGTGACGTCGATCTTGCTGCTCTCGGGTTTACAATGGTGGAATAAAAAACAAAAGCCTAGAGCTACAAAGGCTGCAGCAGCCACCGGTGAATGCATGAATGGAGATAGCTGGTTCGCGTCGCTTGATGAACTTTCGGAAGCTGCAAGGGAAGTTCTCTTGATGATCCAAAATGAATTGAATTCTAGCAAAGATCCTTTCTCCAAAATAACGAACAAATGGCTTCGGTTTTCCTAAACATATAGAATGTTTCCGGAATGTTTTATTATTTTATCGCCGTTCTGAATTGCAGTATATATCATCTAAAGATTATTTGCTCTTAGTTTTTGTTTATATTGTATCTTAAGGTATGTTAATTAAGCTAAATGTAAAAGCAGTACAGCATAAACCTATATGCAAAATTAATGCCCGATTTCACCAACAGATGTTAAAATCAACGTTAACAAATGTAACGTAACAATTGTCACAGCGCTAAAACTAATGTGAAATTTCTTGCATTTCACCAACCTGTTTTCTTAAAATGCTAACAAACCTGTGTTAACGCCAAGAAACTTGTAAATATCACAGCTATAGAAGGCTATGAATGATATTCTGAACGTACACCGATGCGCTTTTGTTTTCATTTTTGTATGCACAAATATCGGATGAACAAAATTAGAAATAAAGCCGTGAGACAAATATCTCATCGACGGAGAAAGAATTGTTAATTGAAATGGTGACGAAGTGTAAGGATATCGTGGAAAATAAGAGAACGGATGCAGTGAATGTAAAAGAGAAAGATGTCGCAGGGAAAATATTGGAAACGAATTTTATTCAAATGCATGTGTCACTAATACAAGTACCAAACAACTTGTCAGTATTACGTAAATTTAAAACGAGGTGCGAAGAAGGACAAGTGACTTGAAAGTTTCAAGAAGGGAGGTGGACAGTTTATTATCCACATAATTCAGTGAATTATGAAATCGCAAAGTTATTGATACTTGAAGCTAAGGCGAGATAGTCATATTCCTTTCGAAACATGTTCTAACCTCTGTTGTACTTGCGCAATAGACTTCATAGAAACTTGTTTCGACAGTCTATACCTCCGTAAAACAATTTTCTTCGGATAGTTCCTCAAAATCATTTCTCCTCATAGGTCGTACTCTATTATGAATGCCATTTAGACGGTCTTAAATATAGCAAATCGACATCAACAGCTGAGTTCATGCTCCTCATCTTGATTACTTGCAATTGTTAAGGACTTAAAATTAGAAATTCGGTTTGTTAGTTTAACACGAGATTTAAGACGAGTGTTACGCAAACACTTGTTGGTGAAATGCAATTTTTGTTTTAACTGTTGCTAAACTCGTGTTAAGTCTTAACATTTGTTGGTGAAATCGGGCATAAGAGTAATGAACAGTAAGTCATTTGTTTTAGAATAGAAATACACGCTGTGTAGCGTAGGTGGTAGCGCGTCTGCCCACGTTTCAGACATACCGAGTTTCAATCTCGGTCAGGGTGAGTTATCTAGATAAGGTTTCTCCGGAACTTTTCCTTGTCCTGAAAGACGTTATTATAATTGAGCATTTACATGGAATATAGCAAAAATTCTGTTTTAGCTTACTTGTACACCATTTACTTAAAATACAGCCTATTTGTATTCGTGACATCTTTATCTTTCAGTTGGTGTAGATGTACAGTGCAATGACTTTTGTTTGGATTAATACACTGTAGTGTTTCTTTCCTATAACAATGGAATTTAAACTACAACTATATCAGTAGCAGTGACACTTTTCTTCTGCCTAATCTGGAACATCTTTGTGAAGATGTAAGCAGCTTACGTAGACAGACGTCTTGTATCCTTTCTTTGTTTTTGTGCAAGGAATAGGATTTGTATTAACGGATGATTTGCGTTATGGTCGCTCAATGTGTTTCTTTCCCTTCCTTTATGTACTTCCTACAACACTGAAGATCATGTAAAGGCCATATTTGTACAAATGTTCATCAGTGGTAACGTTCACTCGTTTACTGTATTTATTACGTTGTCTATTCCATTTAAACATTAAATTCACCAAAACACTCCCTCTTTCCCCCTCTCCCCCTCCCCCTCCCTCTCCCTCGCTCTCCCTCCCCCTCTACCTCTCCCTCCCACTCTCCCTCTCGCACTCCCTCTCTCTCTCACTCATCACTCCAGACTAGAAAAAGGTGCAAACACAAAGGAAAAATTCCCCTACTCCAGCTGGAAACCAAACCTGGGACCTTACTTTCTTCTCGGGCAACCAGCCAGGTGAAAAGATGATTAGATATCAACTTTTCGGGAGTGTGCATCTCTCCCATCATCAGGATATTTATAAAATGTTATAACCACAAATGAAATACTCGATATAACACAACTATAAACAAATACAAAACACTTTCAAAGTTCGCATTACTGAACAAAAGACTGTTTTCAGTAAATTAAATGCCAGGTCAGGAGATAGCGTGAGTATAGAAAATCGTGTCAAAGAAACCTAACTACTTAACTTGATTATTAAGCTGTACTGATCTTTACTTCTTAATTCGACGGCTTAATTTCATAAATGAAATGTGACTATCTTCATAAATTCACTATTTTTAAGCCCGGAACATTTTCATTGTTTCCCAGTGTAATCGGTGCAGCACCTGAAACTTTCTCCACATATTTTCAGATACATATATGCTCTAGTTTTGTGAAACAAGTTTTCTTAATAAACGCTTTTTTTACACAGGCATAATCTTTGGAACCCATTGGTACACGTGCTGAAATTTCTCCACATATTTTCAGACAAACGAGTTTTATTTTTGTGAATGTTTTGTGCAAGGAACATGTTTTGAACGAAACTATACGGAGATATTAAAATCATTACAGCCATGAATCTAATAAAAACTTATATTTTTCATATGAAAGTGTTGCTTAATGTGGGTTGAAGAAAGTTCAGATTAATTATCTCAGTTTTCTGGATAATACGGCATCAGCCAGCTTTGGCAAAATAGAGTATTTCAAATCATCTCAAACAAGGCAATGCTGAAAGTTCAAGATATCTATTTGAGATTAATTATTCCTTAATTCTTCCCTTCTGTTCTAGTATAACCAGTCCGTCCGTGATACAATATTGCAGAAGGAAGAGTGTTACATTCGACTACAAATGCGCAATTTGAAGTACAGTGACTCGTTTCAGGATCTAAGTGCCTTAAGTAGTCCATTAGTATACATCGCAGCTAAAACAGGGTAGAGTGGAGGAGGCAGTTAAGGGATCACTACAAGTTCCTAGTGCATCCCGGCTTCTGTCACAGTTACGTTTTAACTACTGAGCTCTGTGTGTTTCTTTATGAAGGAAGCCAAATAAAGGTTCTCGTCACAGTTAGATTTTTGCTTTAACATTATCAAGTAATACACTTCTGTTTTCCTCTGGCCCTGAACAAACTATTGACCCAGTTCTTCGGCTCTCCTCTGCCTCCACTTCTTCGGCTAATGTGTGCCGGTACTTGCAGCTACCACGTCTGCTTCCTCCTGATCGATCCAGTTTTCCAAATGAGGGAAAACACCTTACAGAAACAGCAGGGTCGGAAGGAGATGAGAGCAAGGTATGTGGGTGCAACAATGTAAGACTAACGTGCAGTCAGCACATGAAAGCTAATGGACATTGCTGGTTTAAAGGGAGCCTACATATGGCATCAGCATTAGTGTAGTTCATGGGCATGAAGTAAATGAGCAGTGGCATCTCTGTGTAGTATAATTCAAGGAATGGAATGTTACAGTGGAAAACAAAATGCAATCAATGGCTGTGTTAAAACGAAATTATGTCAGCATTAAGTGCTATCAAGACCAACCCAACTTCATGGAAGCTAAATTGTTGTTAAAAATGTTATAAAAAGAATAGGTATGTGGGAAAAGTGATTCTTAACCTGACACCTGGAAACGACGGAGTAAGGAGTAAGTATAAAGAGGTGAATTTCTATACATCCTATTCAAAGGCGACTCCTCAATAAGTGAATTTAAGAAGGAGAAGAAGCTATCAGAGTTCCAAGCAGGATTTAGACCAGGGAGGAGAACAGCTGATAATATTTTATTATCAAAACAGACATACACAAATATTTAAGCAATAAAAGGGTGAGGATTTATATGGAATTTATTGATTTAGAGAAAGCATTTGATACAATTAATAGAGAGGCATCGTGGATAAAATTAAATAACAAAGGGTTAAGTTGTATATTTATTGAAATACTGCGCAACATATATCACAATAATCAAGCTGCAGGGAAACAAAGTAACTGACTGTATAGAGAGCAAGGTGGTGTAAGACATGGATGTAAACTCAGTTCGGTGTTATTTAACCTTTTTATAGGTGATATTCTAGAGGAGATTGCTAAAAATAGGATTCACTCAGCAGTTATTCACAACAAGAAATCCCAGGGTTGTTATTTGCAGATGACTTAGTAGTTGGTTCTATATCTGTTGGAGGGCTGAGAAGGGCAATTGGAAACGAAGATGATGGTTTTTAAGAAAGGTTATAGATTACGTAAAGATGAGAAATGGTAGATAAATGGAAGAGAAATAAAGGCCGTAAAGAGATTTGATTATTTGCGGATAAGACTGAGCTACGATGGTAAATGGACTGAACAGAAAAAATTGGCTCTAGCAAAAGATAAAATGGCCATGAGTATTGTAAGAGCATGTTTAAGGAAATTACCGGACATGAATGTCAAATGGCTGGAAAGGATCTATACTGCCATAGTAGAAAATAAGATGTTGCATGAGGCAGAGATATGGGGAGTGGATGAAGCATGGGAAGAGGTGGACGTTATTAACAGATCCTTCTGTAAATATATTTTGGGCTTACCTGTAGCTTCACCCAATGAGACAGCACAATTTGAGTTGGGAAGACATTCAACAAGGGTTAAAATTGTCTCAAGGGTATTGAAATATCTATACAGAGTTGCCAATTGGAGGAAAGCAATATTATCAAGGAATGTTTTCTTTTGCAGATGAGAAGCAAATGGGGAGAGTCTTGGGCGCAAAATGTAAGGGAACTGATGAAACAGATAGGTATGGGACATATTTGGAAAAATGAGGAGTATTATTATAGGGGCTTTTGGAAAGCGGTAGAATTAAGGCTGGAAGATTTAGATAGCCAAGTTATATTTACCAGTGTAAGGGAGAAAATATCACTGAGGACATATAGGGAAATAAAGCCACTGTGGGGGAGGGAGAAGTACATAGATGTGTGTAATAAGTCAGGGCGAGAAGGATTTGCCTGGGCAAAGACAGGAGTTAGATATTTGAAAGGTATTAGATATGAAAAGGATACAGGGAAATGTCCAATGTGTGGAGAAGAGGATACAGATTGGTTAAGTGTTGGAAAACTAGAACGAGGGATACAAAGGAGAGGAGGGTCATCAATACACGGAAAACCAGGGGTTATGTGTATTGACACCGAGACTTGAGGTAAGCAGGTAGGAAGGGTATGTTAGATGTGAATAAGTCATTTTGTTATTGTGTGAAAGAAATGTTACAAATGTCAATGCATCAATGAAATTGTATGTAGAAGAAAGATGAGAAATAAATGCAAATATAAAAATACTATTAGATGGTGATTCCAGATGGGAAATGCTTCTAAAAATATCCATTAAATTTCATACACCAATCAAGGCGTAGAGCGTTCTGTTAAGGTCTGTCTTTCATTAGAAATGTTTACACCAGCATCGTTTATTTTAAACAAACGATGTTTCCCAAGAAAGCGTTTGTTTTTCAAATAAACTTTTCCAAACGGCATTTTCAAACAAATTTTAAGGCTACGACAGACCGTTCAACATACCTAGTAGAAAATTGTTAAATAGATAAACTTCGTTAAACAAAAGAAGGGGATTGGTTGTAGATACTGTTTGCCCAGGACAAGAGGGAAAGCTAGAGTAATGTGTAACGTAATCCGTTTTGCTGTCCCCTCAGTGTTATGTCGCCTTCCGAGTATGACAAGGATGGAAGGTTCGTTTAAAATACACAATTGTTGTCACATAACTCATCCAGAAAAACTATCGCTGCATTTACTGCAACGAACATTAGATCTGGCAGCATGGGTGACTCATATGCCCTCTCATACACTCATTTACTAGTATTATCGTGCTGCTCGAAGGGTTACCATGGATTTATCTTTGGTAGTAGATACCTCTCAGATTACGCACTGATTACTCCAGGTGAAGTGAACATCTGTCATTTGTTATTCCTGCGAATTGGCTGAAGTGATGCGTTCATTGTTACTTGGCACAGGTCCGCGCAGAGCAGCAGTTCCCCTCTCACTCTTAAAAGAATAATCAGTGCCTTCATCTTAGAGGTTTTATTCAATAAAGATAAGGCCATGATATTGTCGTGCTGCTAGAACCGTTACCTTGGATTTAACTTTGATAATAGACACCCCTCAGATAACGCACTAATTATTCTTGTAACAGTGAGAGGGGAACTGCCGCCGCTTCCCGGGCCTAAGCACCAAAAGGCATCACTTCGGCCAATTCGCAGGAATAACAAATGACAGATATATGTTCACTCCACGTGGAGTAATCAGTGCGCTATCTGACGGGTATCTATTACTAAAGATAAATCCATGGTAACCCTTCGAGCAGCATGACTATAAGCAGATCCGCTATCAGAGCAAATAAACAATTCAAGTGCCTCTGCCTCTTCAGCATCCTCTACCCTTCTTGTCTTGCGCATACGATGCCGTCACTATCATTGGTATCGTTCAGAAATTGTCAAATTAACAATTGATAAAGGGAGTTCGGAATGCCGGGTTTGAATTTTATATATTTACAACAATCAAGCCTAAATAAAATAAAAGCGAATACACAATGAATAGATTTTAATTCTTATGCGGAGGGAAGATGTCAATAGCATCAGTGTCAAAGCCACCATTAAGATGGATTCAACTGGATTGGAGGGATAGAGTGAGACATCGAATGGATGGATCACTTTTAGAAAATTTAAGAGGCATTCTATCAAACTAATAAGTACAATTAAGCACTCTTATTTCCGAATGAGCAGATAATTTCCAAGAAATAAATTGACAAAATAAATAGATATAAAGTATAATAAATACCTCGGTGTAACAGAATGTTATGTAGACACTATTTTAGAACAATTGTGTTATTTCAACCTTATGGACCCTCTATTGCCTATTATTATAAAGGCATTTATATTAGAATTCCACTTTTTACAACATATTTCACAGTTGCTAACAGCCTAAGAAAGAAAACAAGAAAAGTAAAAAAATAACGTTTTGAGACGATATCAATTTTGCTGTTGGTTTGCGAAACAAGAACCCAAAGAACTGTTTATTGGAAATATATTAAAAGTAAATTTCTTAGAAAGGCAAAATATTGAGAAAAATGGATATATATATCAGGAGTTTATAAAGAATGAACAAAATACGAGGGGGTATCCAAAAGAAACCGGATTGTTCTCATAAAAACTTTATTGATGAACCTTTTTACAAAATTACTTCAGTCACCTTCAAAATACCCTCCATTACATTCGATGCACTTGTTAAGTCTCTTTTCCCACTGTTGGAAGCATGTTTGGAGCTCTTCAAGTTTGATATTGTCCAGTGCCCTTTGCGAAGCTGCTTTTACCGCTTCCACATCGTCATAACGCTCCCCTTTTAGCGGTTTTTTCATTCGCGGAAATAGGAAAATGTCGCACCGGGCTAGGTCCGGCGAATACGAAGCGTAGGGAACGACAGACCACCTCTGAGATGCCAAATAGTGGGTCACTCGTAAGGCTGTATGTGCTAGAGCGTTGTCGTGATGCAGAAACCAGTCACCTGATCGCCAAAGTTGCGGGCGTTTCCTCCTCACATTCTCTCGCAGACGCCTTAAAACATCCAAGCAAAAGTGCTGGTTAACAGTCCGGACAGGGAGTACGAATTCCCGATGCGCAATTCCACGAACATCAAAAAAGACAATGATCATCATCTTCACATTTGACGTCACTTGCCCTGCTTTATTTTGGTCCGGGAGAGTTGGGAGTCCTCCACTGGCTTGACACTTGCTTGGTTTCTGGGTCATACCCGTAATACCAACTCTCATCCCCTGTGATGACTTTGTTCAAGAAGTTTGGATCACTTGCAATCTCTGTTTTCAAGTCCTGACAGACATTCATGCGGATGGTTTTGTGCTCCTGTGTGAGAAGGCGTGGAACAAATTTAGCAGCAACACGTCTCATGTACAAATCCTCCCTCAAAATCCGCTGGCACGAGCTCCAACTGATTCCTGTCGCTGCTGAAATTTGGTCGATCGTTTGGCGATGATCCTCGTTGATCTTTTGGCGGACCTTTTCAATGTTCTCCTCATTTCGCGATGTTGAAGGGCGTCCAGAACGAGCTTGGTCTTCAACACACATCTCATTACGCTTAAAGCGCCCAAACCACTCGAAAACCTGTGTACGGCTCATAGCGTCCTCCTGGAAAGCTTCCTGAAGCATTTGGTGTGTCTCCGTTGCAGTTATTTTTAAGCATGAAGCAGACGTTCACACACACTCTTTGTTCTTTTAAAGTTGCCATAACGACTTCGCAGAGGTAACCCACCAACATTCAGAGAAACACAATACCACATTTGCACGTTTGGCCACGCCGTGGCTCAGTGGTTAGACAGCTTGGCTCACACCAAGGCGGCCCAATTTCGATCCCAGGCGACCGCAAATTGAGAATTATGGTGGAAAACACGGCGCTGGGGTGCGTTTTCTCCGGGATATCCGGTTTCCCCCGCCATCTCATATCACCGGTGCTCCATCTGCATCTCATGTATCACCAGTGTCATCGCCTGCGGTGCCGTATGTAGTAAAAGCAGTCGTTAAACACTATAGACACACTACACACTTGCACGTTCAGCTCTACACTGACGTCGTCTGCACTGCTGTTTCATGAAGGTCTCTACTAACACCATCTAGCGTGAAAACCCTGCACTACGTCTATGAGTGGCAGTGCCCTCGTAGCCCAGTTTCTCTTGGGTCCCCCTCGTACACTCGAAATTACACAGATTAATAATATAGTGTGATCCATATAAACTTGACCATTTCACCAGGCCAATAATAGGATAAACGTGCAGCTTTGGCAGAATGTAATACACAATTGGGAGATTACATTACACAATTTAAATCTCAGAGAAAGTGGTGAAACTGTCCTCCACCAGCATCTATACATGTTTGTACTCGTCTCTCCATATTCTCTGAAGTTTTACGGGGATGATATCCAAATGAGAGATGGTTAACATTAGCAAAATGGAGCTTGTGAATATTTTAACCAATTTATTTGATAATTGAATAACCTGTAAAAGTTTGGGTCCCGCAGAACCCCTGACCTAACCTCGCCAGGTTTTTCTTGTGAGGGAATCTAAAAATAGTGTACGAGAATAGGTCATGGACAATTGATCTTCCAAAGGAACCCATTCGAACCGAAATAAGTAACATTGGCGAGGATACTCTCCGTAAAACTTGAGAGAATGTGGTGAGACGAGTACAAACATGTATATTTGCTGGTGGAGGACACTTACAACATTTTCCCTGAGATGTAGACAAGACTCGTTAGGTAAGGCACAAATAGAGTTTCCCCTATTAAAGTGAACGCCTACAGTGGAACGGAGGAGTGGATTCTATCCCCACAAAAAATAAATCATTTTCTTTTCAGGAAAAATCAGTCGTAATGAATAACCATATTCTTTTTTATAATATTCTAGCGAAGAAAAATTTCAGATACCTAAACTATGCATAGAAGTTAAGATTTACATGCAATTACCCAATTAAGTCACTTCCAGTATTCAAAATATGTTTTATAGGCGAATGAGTAGCTTCAAATTTGGGGAAGTACTGCAGAAACTTTAGTAAGGAGTTCTGCTTTTATGTGTAATTTACGTCGTCCAACATTTAGTCATACCGGACGATAAATGAATTGGGTGAGATGATGCTCAATGCGTCCGGGGTGCATGTAGCTTACAGTTATCCGACATTCGTCTCTCAGGATAAGGGAAATCTCTGTAAAAATGCTTATCCAGTTAACTCACCCTGACCAAGATTAGAACTCCTAACCTCTTGAGCGCGAGGCAGACATGCTACCATCTACGCTACCGATGCGGGCCCGTTCTGATTTATTTTTATGTATTTATGTGTCTGTCTGTCTGTCTGTCTGTCTGTCTGTCTGTCTGTCTGTCTGTCTGTCTGTCTGTCTGTCTGTCTGTCTGTCTGTCTGTCTGTCTGTCTGTCTGTCTGTGTCTGTCTGTCTGTGTCTGTCTGTCTGTGTCTGTCTGTCTGTGTCTGTCTGTCTGTCTGTCTATTTATTTATTTATTTATTTTATTTTTTAATTATTTTCTTTAGTAATTTTATGTCCTTCAACATTAAGTCATATCGTACGCTGAATGAATTGGGTGAAATGATGCTCATATGTGTCCAGGGTCCATGGAGCTTAGATTTACCCTACATTCGTCTTTCAGGATAAGGGAACACCCCGGAAAAATACTTATCCTTATCCAGTTAACTAACCCTGACCGAGATTCGAACTCGGGATCTCTTGATCGTGAGGCAGACATGCTACCATCTACGCTACCGGAGCGGCCCAGTTATGATTTAGACGGGCTTAGTAAAACAGTTGTGCTTTCTTCTACAATCTTGGACAAGAGATTTGCTGTTCTCGATTATCGACCGTACGTAGCACTTAAAGACCTCGCCAGCTGTATACACACGCGGCGATTACCACAAAACGGCATCGGGAGTGGCATCTCAGCGACTCTCGGGATCTCATTGTAATTATGGAAAGAGTTATTTTTAAGCAGTAAAGTCAGATAAAGTCAGTATGCTTAGTTCATCGTCTTTATTTCTTATCCTCTAAGTGTTGTGGAATTATACGTCCTGAAGCAGAAACCTCAGGTTCCAAGAGGGAAAAGATAACTAGAAATTAATACAACAGTAGAGATCATAAATAAGCATAATGGGAATAAGAAGGGAATAAATGATATAAGAAATAAAGTTAAAAAGAATATTTGAAATAGCAATATAGTGTAAATGAAGGAAAAACTGGACAGGAGTTGCTTCTGAACACAGACACGAGGCAGGAAATAATCACAATGGAACAATAAACCCTCGAAGGTTAACCCGACATTGAGACGCCAGCAAGGTATGCGAAGCTTAAGGGAAATGCAGCCAAGCATGACAGAATACCGTTATGACGCTGAGAGTGCATACAACCCAAAGGGGTGGAAATGTTACTGCTGCATAGGAAAGGCAGACGAGAGTGACCAATAAGAGAAAATTAAAGAAATAAACCCTGCCAATAAAAATGTAGAGTAAACCACGTGATAGGCTTAAAATAGTAAAGAAATATAAAATGGGCGGTGATAGAGGAGAAAGCCTAGAAGAGAAGCTGGTAAGACAACGTGGAAAAAAGCGTCACTGTGTTACTTAATACGACGGGAAGAAGACGTGTTATTGGAAGGGAAAAGTAGGACCCGATGTCGCAGTCTGAATCAGAGTTATGGTCTTGAAGACAGTGCAAAATAGGGAAAAAATGGAGTTAGCAAAGCAACGTAAAACGTTAAGGGTAAAGGAAAACTAGGAAGGCAACGAAAGTGCTAGCAAGAGAGTAAGGAGATAGCCAGGTTAATAGTAACAAGAGAACATAAAGGAATAGAGAGACGGGAAGCACGATTTTTCATAACCGAACCCTGAGAAAGAGATCCCAGCTCCCCGACAAGTAGACACAACACCAAACTTTCCAGCTCACCGTCAAACTCCTCATAATCCATCCCTACCAAAGCACTTAAAAGGACAACGAACCAAAAAGAACCTACACCAGTCCTCGGACCACGCACCTGTCAAAGAGTAGAGGCAATCTGGATGTGGTAGAATAACCTGTCTGGCAGGTTAGCCCTATATTTGGTATGAGGGTAAAGAAGTAGATGATGTAAACTGTTGGTGTAATGCATGAAAAGAAAGGTGATTGTGGAATAGGTGGGGGAAAGGATGGCGGGGAAAACAGTTCAACTCTGACGCAACCCGCCAAGATGCCGCATCGACGCTTGTACATACATCCCCAAATAGTAGGCAACTAACTTCAAATAACTCATTATTCACCTCCATTATATGTATCACCAAATTAACTGGTATTTTTATCGTTACCGGCCACCACCCATGTCCTATGAAAATCGACATATTACAAACCCATCAAAAGTTGACGTACAGAAGAAAAATTGTCTCCAAGTCCCTCCTTAATCCAAAATACGAAGCTACATTTGATATGAACTATCCGTCTGTAAGAATAAAGTTGCTACTGAAGCAGAAGTAAAATTTCAAATATCGTTCTCGGAGATAGAGTTTCACAAAATTCTTCAATTTATTTAGCGGCAGTTAATCAATAAGCTTAGATAGCTACATATTCATCGCGAAATTTAATTTCAGCGCGGAAAGTAAGGAAATCACAGTCCCATGTATTGTGATGGTTGTTATAAGCCTGCATTTATTCATAGGTGATCGCATTTCCTTTGTTTTGTTCCCTCTTGAAGCTTCCACAGTCTACAAGAGACCCAGGCTAATAATAAATGTAATTCGATATTTACTTTGGATGCCAACATTTATACTGTCACCCGAACGTCGGAACTCCCTATAGAACCGGCCGACAGTAGGGCCAAACGGGAAGCATTCAGACCACGCCTACCCATTTGTCTCGTGTCACTAACTGAAGGGATAATTAGGAAAACAGCGCGAGGCCTGTACCGCCTCTTTCCCCTCCCACCAGACGTCTCGAAACCTCGGGATAATTGTGGGTGCCGCGAAGTTTCCAGAAACGGCGAGCTTCCCTATATAAGGCCTGTAGTATGCGAGTCATCCTGATTCTGTACGGATGCGAAGTCTGGGGATCGGTGGCTCGTACCACCATCCGCAGACTGCAAGCCGTGCAGAACAGGGCGCTCAGGATGATCTACGATACCGAACGTATGTTTCCTTCACACATCCTACACTCCCATTCTGGCATACCTTACGTTGAGGACGTTGTGCGTGAACGCTCGCGCACATTGTATGCCAGGATTACATCCCACCCCAACCACCTAGTGAACACACTAGGACAATATGACCACCGTGTGCCCAGGAGGAGAAAGAGCTACCGCCTCCCCAAGGCCGCTCTTGTGTGGTGAGACCAGCCTCTCATCCCCTCAACACTTCACCCTGTTCCGGCCACACCAGGGCAGCCAGGTCCCCCTGTGTGACCTCGAGGAGAACCATAACCAAAACGGTCCCCAACCACCCGACCTCTCGCTCCTGGCCCCGCCACGCTGGACGGACACTGCAACGCAGGCCGCCCCTAGCGTGGCGGCTTAGGGCACTGGCCTCCTACTTGGAAGCTCATCCCGCCGCCAGGAGCACTAGCACAGTTCGAATCAGGTCCATCAATCAACAAGGACATCCAAGCTTTGGAGGAAATAAACTCTATAAGACCGCACGGGTAAATCCGCACAGCGGATAGGTACCGTGGCGCTCTACCCACCATCCGGGAGCACCCGGACGACTTGTTCTCGCTCCCTCTTGGTCAGCTGACATCTTGGCGAGCAGCCGTGAGGAGCGCCCAGTGAGGGAACGGACTGGAAGACTGTGTACGTGCATCGGAGGAGTGTACGTAACTGCGAGTGCAGAGTGGAACTGTGACGGACGAACTGGTGAATTGCAATTGTGTGCGCTACGTAATTCTGTGTAATCGTCAAGTATACCAACTGTAATTCGGTGTAAATAAAGAACATTTTGAGTTTGTGCAATTGCACTTTTAATTTCACGAACCCACAAAGTTACAATACTGTGACTTTGTGGGTTCTTAGAATTAAAAGTTCAATTTTCAGAAACTGAAATCGTTCTTTCTTTACGTACTGTTCAATTCTTGCGTAACAACATAACGTCACACACACAGTCTATCAAGGTCGATGATCACAACAAACGTCCTGGCTACCTCTGCTTACAACACTCTTGTTACACATCTGTTCACCACTGACTCTTGGCGATTCGTCACCTTCTTAAATACTTCATTGGTATATTACAGACTATTCCCGAACAATAAATAAACCGAATATTCTATCACCTTCCAGAAGTGTAACTTAATCTATGCCTGCAAGTCCTTTATCTCAGCTATCTTTATTTGTCGGCCCTTTGTGTACACTAGCCACGCTATCGTAGATAACGGCTTCGCGACAATACTCTAAAATTAAATTTAAGGGCGGATCAGTCTTAATTGATCTTGTGTTAGTGCATTCAGTACTCACATTAAATCATAATTTAGTCACTCCTATACACACAAGAAATAAATATTGAACTTTCCTTTTACTTTGCTATGTTGTACAGTTTAGTGGACAAGAAACGTCAGCTCAACTGGCCTTCCCCAGTCCTATAAGCTGCTAAATCGTGCCTCACCTGATTACCTTATTTACTTACAAGTGGGGGAAAAAGGCATTGGAAACTTCAGAGGCAATACATGGTGAAATATATATGTACATATACATTAGCACTAATATTTTGTAAGCATTTTTAGACAGAACGACTTTCCTCCATTAACTATGATTTGGTTTATACGAGGCTCGTCTTATAAGTCCCGGGGCTCACATAGAGATGGTGACACTGGTCCATTTTGACGGACAACATCATACAGTTTAACTCTAGACTAGTTTGTATCCATAATTACAGGTCAAAAGCTTGTTTAGTTTTTTAATGACAGCACTATAAACAAGAAAAGTGTAGAGGTTTCACGAAAATGGAGGATTTGAAAAAAGGAGCAGTGATAAATATTTCTATTACAAGGTTTTAACGCCTAGAGAAATCAAGGAGGAAATAGGCAGCACATTGAAAGACTATGCCCCTTCATATAGAATGATTAAGTGGTTGGTTGTAGAGCTTAAAAGAGGACTACGAGCACTGGTGATGAGCCTCGCTCCGGACGCCCTATGGAGGTGACATCTCCAGAAGTGATTGAAAGAATTCATCGTTTAGTACTGGGAGACCGAAGATTGAAGTTTTATGAGATAGCAGAGCCTGTAAACATATCAAAAGAACGTGTAGGTAATATTTTAAGTAACGTTTTGGACTTTCACAAAGTCTAGGCAAAGTGAGTAGGGAAGGCGATCCGTCCCCTTCATCTGCCGTGGTGCAGGCGCTGCGGAACCCTAGCACTCGTGGTACCTCTGACGTTACTAGAGGAACCTCGGGCCGAACATTCGAGCCCCACCCTGATAGGGAGTTGTTCGGATTGGGTTGGACTCGAGGGGGGCAGTGGTTCCCAATACCCGTTGGTGTTCGGGTGCGTCTCCGGGCGTGGTTGAGAGAAGCCATTAATATTCCCGCGTACTAGCCAGCATAGTTAATAGAAGGTGTGCTAGATCACCAGGCGGCCCCACCGAGCATATATAGGTAGCCTTCCCATTTTGGAGTTGGCGCGCGTAAGTGTCGTATCCACTTCCATTCCGTCTTGAGTCCACAGGACCAGATGGAGCGGCCTTGTTAGTCTCTAGGTCTTGCCCTATGGAAAGTCCCCACGGAGGCGCCGCGTGCCCTTTTGGGACTCGGTAAGTCCCTGGTCGAAGGAGGCCTGCTTCCTTCGTCTTACGCGTCCAGGACTAATGGAAGTGTATTCTCTGGCATTAACTAACCACGTTTGTTGACACCTAATCAAAAATTGCAAAGAAAAATGGTTTCTGTCAAGAATTTGGAGCTCTGCCGTAAAAAATCCCAGTGAATTTTTGAGACTACTTATAAAACGGATGAAACTTGGATACATCACCACACTCCAGAGAGTAAATCATAGTCAAAATAGTGAATTGCGCCAGATGAACCAACTCCAAAACTGAAAAGTTAATGTTGCCAGGTAAGAAACATATGGCGAGTGTTTTCTGGGATTCACAGGGAAATTACTTTTACTGATTACTTGGGAAAGGGTAAAAGTATCACTGGTGACTACTATGCACGCTTATTGCAACGTTTGAGTGATGGGCTGAAAAGAGAAAACCTCATTTAACAAAGAAAAAGTTCTTAATTTCACAATGCCCCGGCAAATCTTTCAGGCATTGTAGTGCATGTCTGTGAAGACTGGCAGAAACACAGTGACAAGTGCAACGCATTCAGGGGAAACTATTTTGAGAAGGACTATCAAAAGTATGAGGATGAGTAATGGTACGTTGTCAAAAGAAATTGTGATCATTCTTTATTGAACAGTCCTGGTATGACTTTCAAAGTATTGTCACCCGAACTTCGGAACTCCCGATAGAACCGGCGTGCAGTAGGGCCAGACGGGAAGCATTCGTCACGCCTACGCATTTGTCTCCTTCCCCTCCCCCTGTCGTCTGGAACCTTCGCGGTGAATCACTGAAACGCGAGACTTCCAGAAATAGCGATATTCCTATAAAAAGGGGCTGCAGTTGGCAAGTCAGTCAGTACTTGGCGAGCAGCCGTGAGGAGCGCCGAGTGAGCTAACGGACCGGAAGACTGAACGTGCATCAGAGGAGTTGTAGGTAACTGTGAGCGTGCAGTGGACCTATGATAGACGAACTGGTGCATTGTAATTGTGTGCATTACGTAATTCTGTGTAATCGACAAGTGTTCCGGCTGTAACTCGGTGGAAATAAAGAACATTTTTGAGTTGTGCAGTTGGAATTTTCATTTCACGAACCCACAAAGTTACAACTGGTGTCAGGAAGCGAGACGACAACATCACCGAACATTACAGCCATAGACGCGGCATTGGAAAGGATTTTGGAAAAGATGATGGAAGTGAAGGCCGAACTGACCTCGGAAATGAAAGCAGCAAATGACAACCTCGCTGCGAAAACAGAAGCGGCAAATAACAACCTGGCCAGGGAACTAACAGCAAAGACGGAGGCGGTAAACAACAACCTGGCAGCGAACTGAAGAAAATAAAGACCGAACTGACCACGGAAATTAAATCGGCGAACGAGGCTCTCGCCGCCAAATTTGAAGAACGGTTGGCCGGCGTGAGGGATGACGTGACAGAGCTGGACAAGCGGATGGGCCAAGTGCATGAGCGCATCGATGACCTGGTGAACCGCTTCAATGACATAGAGGAAAAGGCCAACAGTAACGCCAAGTCCCTGAACGCCATGGTGGAAGACGTCGAAGACCTTGCCAACCGCGTAAACAACCTGGAAGGAAAGGCCGATAGCAGCGTCAAGTCCCTGAACGCCATGGTGGAGAACGTCGACGGCAGGGGGAGGGGAAAGAGGCGGCCAGTGATGTTTTTCCAACCATCCCTTCTTTAGCGCTATAAGAGAAATGGGTAGGCGTGGGCGAATGCTTCCCCTCTGGCCCTACTGAAGGCCGGTTGTATCGGGAGTTCCGACGTTTGGGTGACAGTATTGTCCATTTCCTCCTTGATTTCTTTAGGCGTTAAGCCTTACAAATGTAAGTATTTAATCACTACTCGTTTTTCCAAATCCGCAATTTTCGTGAAACCTCTACACTTGTCTTGTTTAAAATTCTGTCATTCAAAAGCTGTAAAAGCTATTGGTCTGTAACTATGGATTCAAGGTAGCCTAAAGTTGATGTGATACTATCCATAAACTGGCCCAGTGCTGCTATCTCTGTGAGGCCGAAAGTTATCAGCCAACTCTGTTTGGCGGTGAAAATATAAAACAGGCATATTTTAATATATGGCGGTGGTATTTGAAGTTGTCTATTTTGGTTGCTTTCTGTATGAGGTTCAATGTCCTAAAGTGGTCCTCAGTGATAGGACCAACCGAACAGATCAAACGGGGAAAGTAACGAACTGCAGTAATTATGTATATACAATATTAGCTGATGCGAGTACTTCTAAGACACTATGTCCACCAAATAAATATTGCGAAATTATGAAGGTCTGTGCAGGTTTAAGGGGGAACGTACGAGAAAATGTTCAAGAAATCTAATTTTTTTATTGTTTTGAAAAATAGTATATAGTGTTAGCTATCAAACACCAAAATATTATGACTGTACGTGGTCTGTATGTACCTTTAAAAAATTAAATGCCCTAGCGTTGCATAGTAGCGTAGTAGCAACGCATAGTCTTCCTTCAGCTGTTTTGGAATCTATAAAGCCAAACTACCAATTCTTAGCACACCCAGACTTGCTAAACAAATGTCTCTATGGAGAGACACAAAACCCAAATGAAAGCCTCAACAGTTTGATATGGAAAAGGTGTCCCAAAACATCATTTATGTCTTCCATAGTGGTGAAAATTACTACATTTGATGCTGCAATAGTGTTTAATGATGGAAATGTTACAGAAAGAAAGTTATGCATCAGTTAGGGTATCAACCTGGAGTGTTTATAGAAACAATTTTGCAGAGTATCGACAACATTCGCATCGCTGGGGCAGAAAGAGCTATGAAATTGATGCAGAAAGAAGCAAGACAGAAAAGGAATTTAAAAAGAAAGGCCAAAGAAGATCAGAATGAGGATACAGACTATGGATATGGAAGTTCTGACTTAAAATTAAAAGGCAAACTGAATAATACTTATTGAATTTTTAATTGCCTTTCCCCGTAACTTGCATTTTCTACAACTTCAACCCATTTTTCTCTCAAACTACTTCATCTACAGTGATTCAATTTAGCACACAGCTTTCTTATGCCACAATAAACATTTTGTTGGTCCTAGAATTTAAGATTAAGCTCCAGATGGTATGTGATGATACAAAATATATGAAATTATTTTAATTTTTAAAGGATACATAAGATTAAAATTTTTTAAAGCTCTATACAGCTTCGATAAAAAATCTAAATCCAAGAAAGTCATTTTTAGTGCGTTTTAAAATAACATACAACATTTCAGAAAGTTAGCATATGTTAATTTTGGAAAAAAAATGGGCTTAAGATTGTAAATATCTCTGCATATTGAAAAAATATGTAGTATTAGTTATAAACAATGGAAAATTATGAAAAAAATTGTGAATTTTAACTGTATTATCTTAAATGAGTATACTAGGTTTTAGTTCTCTAACCTGAAAACTTTGGATATTTTGGCTATTTATGTAAGACCTTGAATATTTGCATACGTCCCCCCTTAAGGATATGTAAAGAAGAAAACCTATAAACTCTTCGAAGTTTACAATATGAGCCAAAGTTTCCACACATTTATTAATGTAATTAAGAAAACACTTATTAGGGCAGCAGGATCCAATTCTATTTTGATATGCTACACTTGTAACCTAGCCGACCGATGTCATACCGCCATATCGGATATTTGGCTGGACATTCAACCGGCCATTATGAACACTGCATAATTTATTCTCACTGTAAAAGCCCACAAATCAACAGCGCGTGAAGTAACCGGACATCCTCGTCGAAACTAAATCCTAAACGAGCATGTAAATTAGCCAGGTCAGTGCTCGCATCCATTATTCACTTGTCATAAATAAAAATAGCGTACGGCAATCGTTTGAGCTCCATTATGACAATGGACATCTCGGTCTTATACGTGGTTTCTTATAGCCAGAAGCAATCGCATTACCAAACCTGCCTCTTTCTTCACACACCTGAACTTTCTGCAGATATTCACTTATTAACGGCAATAAACATTCTTAATTCTAACTGCCGGAAATATTCGGAAAGTTTTACAAAATTGTCAGGAAAGATTTCAGATTGTTAAGTGCATATAAACAAATAAGAGGTACGTCTAGAAAGTAAGTTCCGTTTGGTTATTAAATTAAATTGTTTACAGATACGGAAAAATTATTTATTGCACAAAATTCTACAACTCTTAAGCTACTTTTCCAGATAACTTCCGAAATTTTGCAGGCATTTGTCAAAGCGAGGCACAAGTTTTTGTATCCCTTCTTCATAGAAGTTTGCCGCCTGTGTCTTCAACCAGCTGGAAACATTTTCTTTCAGCTCTTCGTCATTGTTGAAGTGTTGACCGCCAAGGAAAGATTTGAACTACGAAAACAAAGAAAAGTCGCTAGGAAAGAGGTCAGGGCTGTACGGGGGTTCGTCAAACACGTCCTAGCCAAGTCTCTGTAGGATGCTTTTCGTCGCATTTGCAGTGCGTGGTTGTGCGTTGTCGTGAAGAAACACAACACCTTTTGACAGCCGATAAATTTCAATTGGTTTCTCTTTTCTAACATTCAGAAACGAATCACAGATCTGATTTCACAAGCGGCGGGATTTTCAATAAACACCGACATTGTAAACAAGCACAACAAAGCGTATGTGGCTGACAGCGACCTCACAATGGCGCACGTTTCTTCTCCTCGATACATTTTTTTTTAATTTACGTCCTCAAACGTTAAGTAATATCGAACGGTGAATGAAATGGGTGAAGTGATGCTCAAATGAGTCCAGGGTCCATGGAGCTTAGAGTTACCCGACATTCGCCTTGAATGGTAAGGGAAAACTCCGGAAAAACCTTATCCAGGCAACTCACCCTGACCGAGATTCGAACTCGGGACCTCTTGAACGTGAGGCAGACACGCTACCATCTACGCTACCGAGGCGGGCCGTCTGCCACGCATGTTCGGAACTGCGATCACAGCGCTGCAGCGGAGATAAATTGATACAGAACTTACTTTCTAGACTCCCCCAAAATGAAGTAATCAGAGCATATATATATACATAAAAGCGAATGAATGGCATAGTATACATTCATTCGGGATTAGATGTATTAAATAGGTTATCTATATCTTCCCTTGATATCAGAATTCTTGACTGAAAAAAATTAATGGTTTTATTAAAAATTAAAGGGAGATAAATAATTGCAATAATTCATTTAAGTTAAGATCCACACTGATGTTTAATTCAGCACTGGAAAAACTAATTCGACAATTACCCTTAAACCCTGAAGGAATCATACTCTCACGGCGACAGGCATAAAAGGTACGGTGCAAATAAACAACAGATAGAGTTTCACGGAGATAATGAACTTGCATAAGCAGATAAAGATAGCGCCGGAGATAGAGGACTTGCCGGCACAGATTAAGTTACGCTTCTGGAAGGTGATAGAACAGACCATTTCTTGTTTATTCCAGAAATCTCTCGAATTTATAAATGAGGTATTTAAGAAACTGACGACTTGCCAAGAGTAGTCGTGAACGATAATGTAAACAGAAGTAAACAGCTGTGAAGTTTTGTAACGAGAGCTGATGTAGACAGAACGCTGTGTGTTATTGTGTTGGACCTTGGTAGATTGTGATGTGTATGTGATGTAATGCGACTACTTTAAGAACAGAACAGAGGTATTTCTACGGAAATAAAGAACATTTGGAATATGTGCAACTCGGACTTTTATTTCCACGAACACACAAAGTCACAATACTTTCAAGATCAGTACAAATAGTGGCATATGCTGGCGATGTTTCAATTCTCGCAAGGAATATAAGAGCTCTTGAGGAAGGTTACGTAGTGTTGGAAGAGAAAGCACAAGATCTAGGATTGGCACTGAACGTTAGTAAAACCAACTATATGAAGATGGGAGATGATGGAGATGCAAGAAGAAGAGAACATACAGTTAAATTACATGTGAAAGAACACCAAACAGTGGAAAAATTTAAATACCTGTGGTCTATAGTAACAATAGATAGTAAAGCATCAGTGGAAATTCAAGAAAGAATAGCAAGTGGTAGCAGATGTTTCTATGCCTTGCAGAATATGTTTAAATCAAGGAACGTCAGTAGGAATACTAAAATTAAAATATATACAACTGTACTGAGACCAATAGTAATGTATGGTTCACAAAGTTGGGTGTTGACAATCAGAGAAGAACAATGGATATTACGGTGGGAATGGAAGATTTTGACAAATATATTTGGAGTGGTAAGGGACTTAGACGGATGGAGAATGCGGAATAACTTGGAGTTACAGTGACTATTTGGACAACCATTAATCTTGGCTGTGCAACCGTTTCCAATGGAGCTTCCTGTCACTTCCGCCGCCAAGTGTGAGTGGCCTGCAGTGATCCATTTTTTTGAGTGCCAAGGACACTACCCCCACTTCCCGTAGGGGAGGAGATTCGTCCCTTTCAGCTGTCAAGGTGCGGGCGCTGCGGACCCTTAGCACTCGTGGTACCTCTGACGTTACTGGAGGAACCTCGGGCCGAACATACGAGCACATCCCTCTGGGAGCTGTTCGGATTGGTTTGGTCTCGAGGGGGCAGTGTGTTCCCGCCACCCACGGGAAATTGGGTACCTCCGGCCGCCCGGAGGGGGTAGAGGGTTGCCTCATAAGTCCCGGGTGCTAGCCTGCAGAGTTTCGCGCAACCCTAGAAGACTATCTGCGCTACACTCCAAAATTTATATAGCTATGTAAACGTTTAGCCTGTAAGCCGTGCCCTATTGTACCAGTACCAGGCCAGTACCATTTAATAATAAAGCTAAAGCAGAGTTAGTAGCTGGTGTGCTAGATCACCGGCGGCCCTATCAGGGCTTTTGGATGCCGGTTCATTAAGGAACGGCGCGTAAGTGGCGTGTCCACTTCCGTCCTGTCTGCCGTGAGCAACGGGGGGGTGGGTGGCAGTTTATATAGTAGGTACTGTCCTATGGTAAAACGAACCCGAGAGGCCCAGGTTCTGGTCCTACGGGTCCAGGACTAATGGGAGTAGATCCTCATATTCACTTTTACTACCCCCACTGAAATTCATCGTCAGTTATGCGAAGTCTATGGGTCACAGTGTATGGACGTCAAAAACGTGCGAAGGTGGTTCAGAGAGTTCAAAGACGGACGTACAGACGTTCATAAGGAACAGCGTTCTGGTCGGCCTTCGGTTTCAGCCGAAACAATTGCAAAAGTGGAGCAAGAAATGCTAAAAGATCGGCGTGTGACAGTTGACGAGCTGTGCGAACTTATCTCTGAAGTCAGTAAGACTACCATTGACAAGATTTTGACCGAACATTTGCATTATCACAAGGTTTGTGCGAGGTGGATCCCCAAAATGCTCACCGAAGACCATAAACGGCAACGTGTTGAAGCGGCCCACCGATTCCTGGAACGCTATGCAGAACAGGGCGAGGAACTGTTGGATTCAATTGTCACAAGTGATGAAACCTGGGTGCACTACAGAACACCAGAAACTAAAGAACGTTCTCGTCAGTGGCGGCATTTGAATTCGCCGAAGCCGCAAAAGTTCAGACATTTTCTGCCGGCAAAGTGATGGCTAGTGTGTTCTGGGACAGAAAAATAAGCCCCCTAGCCTGTGCAACCACAGACTAGGGGGCTCCTCTATTCTTTAAGCACAGCACGTATATAATACGCTGCACTTGATACAAAACCAATTTAATCATGCTAAACATTAATTAATTATAATACAAATAGGAGAATAATAATTATAACTATCTAACTATTAACAAATTACGGTAATCTCTATATATTTTATTCGAAAACCTATCCGTTAGGCTATTTAGCAAATTAAAGCTTCTCTTATTCCGTAATAAATCGTAACGTATTATTTACCAAATACCACAAAATTTCTGTGTTTTGCTCCCGATTTAGATGACATTCCCAAAGGGAATGTTCTGGGGTCTCAATGACACCACACCTACACAAATTATGATTAGATTGGCCAAATCTGTGAAGGTAAGCCCCGTACGGGCCATGCCCGGTGATGTTATGGATTAATCCCCGCAATGGTTTTATAAATCTGGTTAGTAAACGTTCAGTAACTGATGGAAATAATAAATAATAAATAATAAACAAACCCAACTACCTCTGTGAAACCCATCCCAAATATCTTCTCCCACCAGACGTCTCGAAACCTCGGGATAATTATGCGCGCCGCGAAACTTCCAGAAATGGCGAGCCTCCCTATACAAGGCCTGTAGTTGGCGAGGCAGTGTACGTGCATCGGAGGGGTGTACGTAACTGCGAGTGCAGAGTGTAACTGTAACGGGCGAACTGTTGGCTTGTAATTGTGTGTACAACGTAATTCTGTGTAATCGGCAAGTGGAAATAAATATCATTTTGAGTCTGTGCAATTGGACTTTTAATTTCACGAACCCACAAAGTCACAATATTCTAATTCAAATTCATCTGTGATTCTTCCCCCCGCCAATTGACTGGCTCTCACCACATCACCGTGCCGCAGCCAGTACTGGGCCCCCCTTTTCCTCACTTCGAGGTCGAGTGGTAGCAGTCCCAAGATAACCAATAGGGCTTCAGTTAGGGTAGTAGAAAAGGCACCAGTTAATGTAATTAATACATTTCTCTGAATGGCTCTAAGCATCTTTTGAGTTCCAATAAGTACGATATATGTCCCCAAACAGCTGCTGCGTAAGTAATTATTGGTATTAAAACCCCATTATGAATAACTAACTACATGCTATGGTATATTATTTGTAAATTTGGCTATGGTAACTATTTTATTCAATATTCTGAATGCTTCAGATTGTGTATTCTGGGACAGATAAGGTGTACAGATGTATTTTTTTATCTTGAAAAGTGCAGAGCGATGCGCAGTGGTATCTGGACGGGTCCACCTGAGGACGGTTACAACTGGAGGGGAGGGCAGGTCAGTTGCGTACCAGTTGCGAGCAACTAAACACGTGCAGAGCTACTCGGTAACACTAGAGCTTGTTTCAAAATGTGCTTGTCTCCTAGTTCCAAGAGAGCATTTATAAATGACGCCTCCTAGCAGCACATTAGGAAATAAAGTGCTACATTTAAAAACACGAGAAGTAATAACCAATATCTATAGATTTATAGAAAAGAAACCATCGTCTGGGTCAGCTATAAAAATCTGGGGAAGGGTATCTGAGGCAACAGTTGTGTCTGGAAGCAGTTTAGGAGAGTTATTAGGGAAAGAAAAGCCATTGGTGCTAATGCAACAACGTCCTTCTCTATGCCCAGTAAACAAATATTAAGAACATGCATAAAATTAAATTTGGATGTTTTAATTCAGAAGTAGTTAGGCAAACTGTGAATAATTTTTAAAGCAAAGAAAAACAAAGACCAATTGAAGAAAGTGCTTATCAAGTTAAACATTCTACTGACTTCCAAGGCAGTGTCTGAGCATTAATAAGAATTCTTTTGAAGCTAGGATTATTTGAAAAAAAAAACGCACTAGCTCCTCAAAATAATTTCTCCTCATAGGCCGTACTCTATTACGAATGCCATTTAGACAATCTTAAATATAGCAAATCGACATCAGCAGCTGAGTTCATGACCGCCATCTTGACTATTTACAATTGTTATGGACTTAACAACAAAAATTTGACTTGCTAGTTTAACAGGAGATTGAACACGAGTGTTAGGCTAACACTTGTTTGTGAAATGCAATTTTTGTTATAACTATTGTTAAACGTGTGCTAAGTAATCTGTTGGTGAAACAATAGCAATTTCGCGTGATAACTTCTGTTTGTGCAAGTACTGCCTCCCATCAGCAGCTTATCCCCTTTAACTGACTTCCCCGTATCCCGCAACCACTCAGAGTAGTGATGGGAAAAATCGAATCATTTTAAGAATCGAATACACTGTATTTGAATACTCAAAAGAATCGGCACTTTCATTCCAATACAGCTTCTCAGATATTCTTTTCAAGTTCTTGGATATTGTCAAATGCCACTAATCGAAAACATTTATTTCAAATGCCGCACGGAGAATAAAACACTGGCTAGAATCAAAATGTTCACTGCACTCCTATTTTTATATTTATGTTTTTATCGTGACTTACGTGTGAAACACTTTCAATCGCTAAAGTAACTTTGTTCAGATTCTTTGGGGACTGCATACTTCTTCTTACATTTGCTAGGTGACCAGTTTATGGAAGAGAGAATGTGTTGGAATATAAAGGATTTTAAGTGACATTCAACTCAACACGACTAGTATAGGTTGCTCGCCTCGGTAGCGTAGATGGCAGCATGTCTGCCCCCACGTTCAAGAGGCCCCGAGTTCGAATCTCGGTCAGGGTGAGTAATATGGATAAGGTTTTCCCTTATCCATAAAGACGAATGTCGGGTAACTAAGCTCTATGGACCCTGGACTCATTTGAGCATCATTTCACCCATTTCATTCACCGTCCGATATGACTTAACGTTGGAGGACGTAAAATTACAAAAACAAAAAAAAAACAAAAAGTATAGGTTGCGCTTTAGTTAAGACCTTCAGCGGATATTCAGTGAGCTGGGCTAACCTTAATAAACCTGTAAGCAAATAGTGTTATGCAAGCACTGCATATAGTGAAGTGTTCAATATTGTTACACATAGGCCCGGTTGCATAAAATCGCTAACTGCAGTTCCTTTATATTTGAATATCAAAACTTAACTTAGTTTGCGAACCTGTGTGGGTTGTAATATGCTGATCTTAGATCTGATGAACGCCGTTTAGCACTGATCAGATACCTAAAATGCAAATGCGTCAACATCGCCAAACATGCTGCAACTTCCGTGTTGTATCGAAAGGTTTCGAGAATTTTCGGAATTATTCGATAATGTTTAATTCAAGTGTACAGAGAAGCCAATCTAGACATAAGAACTAAATAGTTGTAATTCATAATCTACGTAATGGTGTAAAGTAAAAAAAACATTTTTTTTTTTTTTTTTTTTGTAAAATAGTGTTGTTAACTTATATATGTTCTTGTCTTTGTTTTAAGTTATCTGTACTTAATGTAAATTGTTTTCATAATTAATGTTATTAATGTGTATATTTTATGTTTGATTGTAATCCTGTATATAGAATGTAAATTTTTATATATGTTACTAATTGTATTATTTTGTAAAAATGGTTGCGATATGACCTAGGAAGTTAAAGCGACCTTAAATAAAAAATAAAAAAGAACTAAATAAATCTTTCGCTTTATGCTTATTTGTCCTAGAAATAATGTTATTTTAAATAAACAAACTAAGAATTTTCTCCATATTAAACAGTATTTACCAAAAGTTAATTATTTCCCTAACCTTATCTCCATTATATGCCCAATGTACATATTATTCACTTTCGTCTGTTTATAATAAAACAATTGGAAAACAAAGAAACAATGGAAGTTCAAGCAAAACAGAAGATGCGTTCCGCTAACTTTAAATCTTGCATAACCCATCTTACTTCACAGTTTTCCATAGTCATCCTGATGAAATGAGATCTTAAAGTTGCAATCTCTCTTGCAGCTTGGTGTATTGTTCTAAATGCAGTCCCTTTACTTATATTGAATATATCCCTAAACACCATCTGGAAGCTTTCGGTTTCATAAAACCGTAATGTGAGAACGATCATAAATATTGAATTAAGTGCGTATTTCCTCAGGGTTTGTGTTCTTAACTGTGCATGTAGCCTATGCTCCAGTTCTTCAACTACATGCTTTGATAGTCGAAATGTCATTTTGAATTTTCTGTCATTTAGTTCTGAGATAGGATTTCCTCTTTGTTGAAAAACACGAGGGGACCCCTCATATTTAAAATTCTAATCATCAGAGTAAATGAAATGTGTAGTGATTAACGCCCGCTTTTCCTACAGATGGCACCGCAGGTGATGACACTGATGGTACATCAAATGAAGATGGAGCACTGGTGGAATGAGATTGTGGGGGAAACTGGAGATCCCGGAGAAAACCCGCCCCTACGCCGTGTTGTCCATCACAAAACCAACTTTTCGGTCGCCTGGGATCGAACCTGGGCTGCCATGCTGAGAGCCAAGCGGTCTAACCACTGAGCCACGGCGCGGCACCTAATCAGAGATACCAGTAATATGAATTCAGAAAATAAAATTATATAGGTTATGAATACAATACATCTTTAACATATTTTGAAACAAAGAAGGTATTTATGCAAGTAATTACAAAAAGGGTAGAGCCAGACTGAAAAATTAAATACAATAGCCGGGATTTGAACCACGGATTTTTTGGTTTCCATTCAGCCGCTCTAACCATTTGAGCTACTATGGCCAACGTGCCAACATGACAATAAATTCCCCAACTGATTCATGTTTTTCCCGGTAAACCACAAGGAGTTCTCATAAACACATGAGACAACTACCTAAATGGCGACTTACTATGCTGTAAGTACTTTAAGGCCCGGGCTTTATAACTATAAAGTAGTGGTCTCGTGTGTTTATGAGAGCTCCTAAGATGTTTATCGGGAAAAACACGAGTCAGTTGGAGAATTTAATGTCATATAGACACGTTGGCCATAGTAGCTCAAATGGTTGGAGCGGCTGGACGGAAACCAGAAGAACCGTGGTTCAAGTCCCGGCTATGGCATTGAATTTTTCAGTCTGGCTCTATCCTTTCATAGTGCGTCCTACTCACAGCTAGTCTGAAAAAACAATTAATTTCTAGCTATAAAAAGAAAAGATTATATACTATTTATTAAAAGATGCACTATTTATTTATTTTCAGAAACTATTGTGTAAATTCTGCAGTTCTGCTGATCCAATTCAATCAAGTTAACTGGAAAAAATTCACGAGTTAGATTTGATCTTAGATCAAGAGGCCATGAACTTAAATCAATGTGTATACAACCAAAATTCTTAGTTCAGCTTGAATGAAGATAATTTTCATATTGAAACCGCAGTATCAGGCAGCTATTAGGAGCCGGCGAATTAATCGGAGTCAAATAATTAAAAAAAGAAGATAAACTAATAGAAATGCTTTGCTAAACTAATATAACCATCTTGTTACAGTAATATGAAATTAGAATGATTAAAATAGCTTGAATTAAAAAATAAGAAGGGAAGAATATAATTTAATATAACATATATCCTATCATCCGGTCAAGAAAGAGAAAATATTCTTGTAAAAATCTGTACACGTCGCAGTGAAAGGAAAGAAGGGTCCATTACCTTCTTTGTGTTAGTAAAGGTTCAATGTCTGAAGACTATAGTGTTCTTTCAGCCAGGAATGTGTTGGGACAAAGGACTTTCAAAATGCAGTTGAGCATGAACACTAAAGGAATTTACTTCGATGATTTGGTAACGATGTATACCGTTACAAACAACTCAGGGTGGGCGGAACGTCAATGAGTTAAATGAGTTTTGCAAACCAATGTGAAAATTCGGAATAAAATCAGAAACCAATAATAATGTAACATTTGAGAAGGGTGAGCTAGTTTGGTCATGTGATAAAGTTACAGAGGGGATTAGAATAAGGTTCGAACTGAATGAAGTAAGAAAAACCTTACTCACAAGTTGATACTACGACAGGAAGAACGTGTTCATGTGCATTAAGAAGAGAAGTGAAGATTTCGCAGTCTGAAAGGTGGTCACCGATCCAAGTCGATAAACAAATATTGTGACTTTGTGGGTTTGTGAAATAAAAAGTCCAATTATACCACTCAAAAGTGTTCTTTATTTCCACCTTATTACAAAGTCACACTTGCCGATTACAGAGAATTTCGTAATGTACACAATTATTATTTCACCAGTTCGTTTGTCCACGTACACTGGACGCTCCTCACACTGCTCTGCACGACTGACTCAACTCAACTGACGGTCGCCTCTCCTGTATTGATCGGTGGCTAAAAGCTTTTCGAGAATTCTTTTTTCGAGGAGGGGGAAAACATTCTCGATGTTTCGCGCTCTTTCAGGCGGCAGAAGGAGGGGAAACGAAGATATAGCCACCCCTGTGATTTCCCCTCCCTCCACTCTGTCTCGCCACTACAAGCGGTCCCGATGCCACACGCCCCCCTCCACCCTGCATTTATTGATCGGTACCGTAGAGTTTGCCGATTGGGTAACAATATAGTCTCAAACATTAAACCAAATAATTCTACAATAAACATAGTAGTATTAATATGACTGAGTAGCCGACAACAACCACCAAAATTCATTTCCTACAACCATTCACCTGAAAATTACAGAACTCATAGCTCCAATTAAATTCCAATTAGAACCCAATTAATTTAACTATGGTATGCTGGTTTTCATATGCTTGAACTTACATTCTCTTTTGTGCAACCGGACCATAGGGACTCTGTAATGAGTTTACCATTCTACGGGTTATATTAGGTTAAAAACACTACACCACAGCGGCAAAGTGGCAGCACAGACTCAATTACAATGTAATTTCTCACCAATAATAGAAGGCTGCATATAGTGATACTCTTTGAAACATTATCAAACTTAAATTACTTAAAATTTAAGCTGACATTTTAAATACAGTAGATTAAATTGCCTGCTGATGAATGGATAAACAGTTGAAAGATGTTGCAGATTCACAGTTTAAGCAGTTTATTCTTTGGAGCTGGTGACTATAGTGCTTGCTTCAGCATATAGTTTATTAGCAGTCTGCCGCATACGTAATCCAATGGGGACGCTGCACTTGATGAGCTTGGTATAGAGAACAGCGTCGCTTGATAAGTAATTTATATCGAATCGATCCTTCATCCTTCCTGCTACAGCCTGCATCTTGATAACGAGCACGCTTCACTGGCGAGCTAGTTATTTGCGAGCGGTTAAAACTGTGCCCTCAATATCTGACACTCCCGGAGCCAGTTACGTGCACTGGAATTTAAAGCAGTGTTAGTGGAGTAGAAAGTAAATATCTCCCTCGCTTAAAAACGAAATAGAAAGAGATGTACAACTTTTGCACATTAGCGAATATTATTAACTGTCCTTTAACGTTCATTAAACCCTTTCATATTGATTCCACAGACCGCCAGTGTGAAAGAACAATTTTCATTAATTGACCTAGTAGTGGTTAACTATAAAGCCCGGGCCTTAAAGTACATACAGCATAGTAAGTCGCCATTAAGGTAGTTGTCTCATGTGTTTATGAGAACTCCTAGTGGTTTACCGGGAAAAAGTCGAGTCAGTTGGATAATTTAATGTCATGTTGGCACGCTGGCCATAGTAGCTCGATGGTTTAGAACGGCTGGACGGAGACCAGAAGATCCATTGTTCAAATCCCGGCTATGGCATTGAATTTTTAAGTCTGGCTCTACACTTTCATAGTGCGTCCTACACATGGCTAGTGTGAAAACATTTAATGCCAATTAATCGTACCTGATATTGGTCCGAACTGTAAAGCCCGGGCCTAAGAGCACTTACAGCATAGTAAGTCACCATTAAGGTAGTTGTCTCATGTGTTTATGAGAACTGCTAGTGGTTTACCGGGAAAACACGAATAAGTTGGAGAATTTAATGTCATGTTATCACTTTGGCCATAGTAGCTCAAATGATTAGAGCGGCTGGACGGAGACCAGTTGATCCGTGGTTCAAATCCCGGCTATGGCACTGAATTTTTCAGTCTGGCTCTACCCTTTCATAGTGCGTCCACATTACGTCTAGTGTGAAAGAACAATTAATTTCCATTATGAAATATTGCCAAATGAATTTTCGCAATCCCTGATAACTCAAGAGCAACAAGATATTTATACCATAATTAATAACAAGATTAATAATTTCAAAGATATATTCTTGAAGAAAGTACAGGAAATTGTTCATATAACAATCTCGTATAAGTGCGGATTCCAAATTACTGTTCACGCTAAGTTGGTACACCTTCACTCTACAGCCACGCAGATTTTAAATGACACTGCTTGTTTACAGTGCACCATTTTATTAGTGCGTCTCAAAGGTGTGTTGCAATTTTACAAATAATAAAATGACTCAACAAAAAATGAGCAAATCGGTCAAATTATTGTCGATGAATGTTACATTGGTGGAAAGGCTGAACTTACTGCTATTTTTCAACGTAGTCACCATTGCGATCGATTCACTTTTGCATGCACTGTGACAGTTTTTGTATACCTTTATCATAGCACTCTCCCGCCAAGTTACGCAGGTAGCGCTCAACCTCGTTTTGCAAATCATCGTCGGTCTCGAAATGTGTTCCACCCAGGTGTGACTTCAACTCAGGAAACAGATAATCACTAGGTGCTAAGTCTGGATACAACCTGGGGGAGGGAAGGATATATAGATATATGTAGTAAGTTAGAGCGAGAAGGTTTTGCTTGGGCGAGAACAGGAGTGAGAAACTTTAGAGGTATAGGTTAAGAGAGGGAGCTAGATAAATGTCCATTGTGTGGAGAAGAGAATGCAGATTTCCATTGTATATTACATTGTAGTCAAACAAAGATATGGAGAGAGCAGGCCTGGCTACGTAAATGGGACAGAAAGGTATAGGTCAAGAGAGGGAGATAGATAAATGTCCATTGTGTGGAGAAGAGAATGCAGATTTCCATTGTATATTATATTGTAGTCAAACAAAGATAGAGAGAGAGCAGTCCTGGCTACGTAAATGGGACAGAAAGCTATAGGTCAAGAGAGGGAGCTAGATAAATGTCCATTGTGTGGAGAAGAGAATGCAGATTTCCATTGTATATTATATTGTAGTCAAACAAAGATATGGAGAGAGCAGTCCTGGCTACGTAAATGGGACAGAAAGCTATAGGTCAAGAGAGGGAGATAGATAAATGTCCATTGTGTGGAGAAGAGAATGTAGACTTCCATTGTATATTATATTGTAGTCAAACAAAGATATGGAGAGAGCAGGCCTGGCTATGTAAATGGGACAGAAAGGTATAGGTCAAGAGAGGGAGCTAGATAAATGTCCATTGTGTGGAGAAGAGAATGCAGATTTCCATTGTATATTATATTGTAGTCAAACAAACGTATGGAGTGAGCAAGCTTGGCTACGTAAATGGGACAGAAAGGTATAGGTCAAGAGAGGGAGCTAGATAAATGTCCATTGTGTGGAGAAGAGAATGCAGATTTCCATTGTATATTATATTGTAGTCAAACAAAGATATGGAGAGAGCAGGCCTGGCTATGTAAATGGGACAGAAAGGTATAGGTCAAGAGAGGGAGCTAGATAAATGTCCATTGTGTGGAGAAGAGAATGCAGATTTCCGTTGTATATCATATTGTAGTCAAACAAAGATATGGAGTGAGCAAGCTTGGCTACGTAAATGGGACAGAAAGGTATAGGTCAAGAGAGGGAGCTAGATAAATGTCCATTGTGTGGAGAAGAGAATGCAGATTTCCATTGTATATTATATTGTAGTCAAACAAAGATATGGAGAGAGCAGGCCTGGCTACGTAAATGGGACAGAAAGGTATAGGTCAAGAGAGGGAGCTAGATAAATGTCCATTGTGTGGAGAAGAGAATGTAGACTTCCATTGTATATTATATTGTAGTCAAACAAAGATATGGAGAGAGCAGGCCTGGCTATGTAAATGGGACAGAAAGGTATAGGTCAAGAGAGGGAGCTAGATAAATGTCCATTGTGTGGAGAAGAGAATGCAGATTTCCATTGTATATTATATTGTAGTCAAACAAACGTATGGAGTGAGCAAGCTTGGCTACGTAAATGGGACAGAAAGGTATAGGTCAAGAGAGGGAGCTAGATAAATGTCCATTGTGTGGAGAAGAGAATGCAGATTTCCATTGTATATTATATTGTAGTCAAACAAAGATATAGAGAGAGCAGTCCTGGCTAAGTAAATGGGACAGAAAGGTATAGGTCAAGAGAGGGAGATAGATAAATGTCCATTGTGTGGAGAAGAGATTGTAGTCAAACAAAGATATAGAGTGAGCAGGATTGGCTACGTAAATGGGACAATTTGGGGAGTGAAGTAGTAATTAGAAAAGTGTTGCAAGTAAAAGGGGAAAAGAACAGGAGAAATATAGGGAATTATTTAGGGAAAGTTAAAGAGAGATGGCTAAGAACAATTAAGAGAAAAATGTAGAGTGGAATAGGTGAAATGGCAAAATGTGTAGAAAGGAGTAGAGGGCCTCCAATACACAAAAACCTAGGGATAGGTGTATGGTGACCGAATTACTATTCAATGTGGGCAACATGACAGGATTTTCAGGATTTAGGAATATATGGCATATTTCAGTATGGATTTTATAATTGTAATCTTGATTTTGTATTTCCATTTGTTGATGCAAAAGGAAAGATGAGAAAATAAATTACTATCTTACTATCTTAGATAAAAAATCTGGATTTTAGGAGGGGGGTGTGGATGTCCCATAGGAAACGGTCTTCGGTGAGCATTTTGGGGACCCACCTCGTACACACCTTGCGATAATGCAGATGTTCGGTCAAAATCTTATCAATCGTAGTCTTACTGACTTCAGGGATAAGTTCGCACAGCTCGCGAACTGTCACACGCCGAGCTTTCAGCATTTCTTACTCCACTTCTGCAATTGTTTCGGCTGAAAGCAAAGGCCGACCAGAACGCTGTTCGTCATGGACGTCTGTACGTCCGTCTTGGAAATCTCTAGCAACTCACACTTGGCGGCGGAAGTGATAGGAAGCTCCATCGCAAAGGGCGGTCCAGCCAAGACTAATGGATCTTTTACTTGGAGTAAAATAAGATATATGGCCTAGAAAGGAGACAGGTAAGGAAGGCATTTTGCAGAACAATATGGTATCTACAGGATTGCATTGTGTATATCGTAAATGAGAGCAAAATATTTAGTTTCAATATAAGTACAGAAGCATGCTTTCGCATAACCTTCTCTATTAAGTATTCAAGCAAATATTTAACAAAAGCTATCCAACTCTTGTTAAACTATTTTAATGGTTATAACATTCCTTACTGTTGGTTTTGTCACTTCATTTTATTCGCGATTCATGCAATTCATTTAGTTTGAAAACGAATCGAAATATGAAATCACCTAACTAAGTCATTTTAAGTATTACTGTTGTGTCTGACCGTAATAAGAAGATTGGGATGTAGTGCTTGGAGCACCGAGTAGGGACAGCAGTGAAAAGACGGCAGAACACGTGAGCTTGGCTCACGTGCGTTTCTAAGGATTTGGTTATTCAGTTATATAAGCTTCCCTTTCTAATTCTTGGAAGGCTGGGTTAGTTTAGATTAGCTTAAATGGTTTTCTTATGCCCGATTTCACCAACAGATGTTAAAATCGACGTTAGCAAATGCAACGTAACAATTGTCACAGCGCTAAAACAAATTTTAATTTCGTGCATTTCACCAACCTGTTTTCTTAAAATGTTAACAAACCTGTCGTAACGCCAGGAAACTTAAATATCACAGCTATAGAAGGCTATGGATGAGCTGCGATGCGCTTTTGTTTTCATTTTCGTCTGCACAAATGGCGGATGAACAAAATCATAAATAAAGCCGTGAGATAAATTTCTCATCGACGCAGAAAGAATTGTTAATTGAAATAGTGACGATGTGTAAGGATATCGTCGAAAATAAGAGGATGGATGGTGAATGTAAAAGAGAAAGATGTCGCGGGGAAAATATTCGAAACGAATTTAATTCAAATGCATGTGTCACTACTACAAGCACCAAACAACTTGTCAGTATTACGTAAATTTAAAACTAGGTGCGAAGAACAAGTGCCTTAAACGTCTCAAGACAGGAGGTGAACAATGTATTATCCACATAATTCAGTGAATTATAAAATCGCAAGGTTACTAATACTTTAAGCAAAGGCGAGATCGGCATATACCTTTCGATATATATTCTAACTCATTATTACGTAAATTTAAAACGAGGTGCGAAGGGCAATTTGCTTGAACGTTTCAAGACGGAAGGTGAACAATGTATTATCCATATAATTCAGTGAATTATAAAATCGCAAGGTTACTAATACTTGAAGCAAAGGCGAGATCGGCATATACCTTTCGATGTATATTCTAACTCATTATTACGTAAATTTAAAACGAGGTGCGAAGGGCAATTTGCTTGAACGTTTCAAGACGGGAGGTGGACAATGTATTATCCACATAATTCAGTGAATTATAAAATCGCAAGGTTATTGATACTTGAAGCTAAGGTGAGATCGACATATTCCTTTCGATGCATGTTCTAACCTCTCTTGTACTTCCGCAGTAACCCTCATAGCAACTGTTTCGACAGTCTATACCTCCGTAAAACAATTTTCTTCGGATAGCTCCTCAAAATCATTTCTCCTCATAGGCCGTGCTCTATTATGAATGCCATTTAGACGGTCTTAAATATAGCAAATCGGCATCAACAGCGGAGTTCATGCTCGCCATCTTGACTATTTACAATTGTTAAGGACTTAACATTAGAAATTCGGTTTGTTAGTTTAACATGAGATTTAACAATTGTGTTACGTTAACACTTCTTGGTGAAATGCAATTTTTGTTTTAACTTTTGCTACACTCGTGTTAAGTCTTAACATTTGTCGGTGAAATCCGGCATGAATCTATAAATGGGCATTTTACTGCTAACCACTTTTGGGTGTTGGAGAAAGTAAAACTAATAATACAAGAGTATTCAATTCAATTCAATTCAAATTTATTCACCATAAGATTTCCAATTACAGAAATATCGGCTTCGTCAATACAATTTTACATTACAGATTAACAGTAAACACATGATCGGATAAACAATACTTAAGTATGTTTCCTTATAGAACATTTTTTACTTTCTATTTTATTTTAGAAACTTAAACTAATTTGTTCAATATTTAAAGAAACAATATCAACATTTTGCAGTTACTAAAAAGATTAAAGATTGCAATATATATAATACATATGTCTAACAAAATTGATTCACTGTTCATCAAGGTATTCATTTACTGAATAAAAACATCTTTGTATTAGATACTTCTTTAATTTCCTTTTAAATATTGTTAAATTTGGTAATTCTTTGAAATATTGAGGAAGTTTGTTGTACAATTTAATACAGTTATAGTGTATACTTTTTTCATATAGGGTTCTCTTATGCCCTTTAACATGAAGACGTGATTTACCTCTAGTGTTGTGACTATGTATTTCAGCGTTTGTGACAAAAATATTTAACTGTTTATGAGCGATCACCAGCACCTCATAGAGAAGTATGAGTTGTAAAATTGTTATAATCAGGTCCCGGAAGTTGTTCATCTAACATTTCTCTAAAAATGAGCTATAAAATGCCCTTAGAATATAAAAAAGCACATAAACATGTAAAAAATGACCTAAAAATTAACAATTTCTTTCATAATATTAAATCAATAACTGTCACAGACAAATAATAAATATATGGTTCGAATAACCACATTTTAAAATTAACTTTCTCAGTAAATAATGTAATCATTGCTACTAAATAATAAATAAGTTCGAAATTCATCAGGTCATTTTCAATTTTATAAAATATGAAAAAATAAGTTACTGTACCTATTAGCCAAAACTTGTTGTTGCGGTACACCACCACGGTCATCTGTAATTTACCAAAGGTAACGGAACGGCGATAGTCAATTATAACCGTTTCATACATTCAGATATATTTCTCCAATTCCACAGATGTTATTGGTGCATATTGGAAAAAAAAAACACTGACACTGCCTGTTAAATCCTGTTAAAAATATCAGTTCTGGAGCTTTCTCCTGAAAAGATATCGGCAATCTGACAAACTGGTATTCTTTATTTTCGTCCAACACAAATTTTAGTGTCTGTCTAATTTTGTCCCCAATCTCACTTTTTACATTTTGTATCCTCCCTTCCGCAACCTCACTAACTCAATCGACTTATCCAATGTCATGCCACGTTCTTCAAGGCGGGTTATGGCATCCGTAAAAATAAATTATTCAATGAAAGCTAATTTACCTTGGATTTCAGTATCAGAAAACAGATCCTGTGCACTCTCAATTGCCCTAGAATCTAACCCTCCCCCCCCCCCACACACACACACACACACACACACACACACACACACACACACACACACACAATATTCGCAATATTCAGATTAATCACAGGCCACGATTGTTTGAAAGGACATTTATTCAAGGTTGGATTAACAATTTCTCCACAGTGCTGTTTATGTGGTAAAGACGGTTTAATGAACATCGATCATATAACTGTATGTGAAACTCTCCAAAATCAAGATCTAGTCTCCAAATATTGGGAAGTAAGAAGAAAAATGATTTTATTATCAAATTCTGAGCATTAAATACACACACACACACACACACACACACAACACACACATACAACACAACACACACATACAACACAACACACACATACAACACAACACACACATACAACACAACACACACATACAACACAACACACACATACAACACAACACACACAGACAACACAACACACAGACACACAACACAACACACACACCACAACACACACACAGACACAGACACACACAGACACAGACACACACAGACACAGACACACACAGACACAGACACACACAGACACAGACACTCACAGACACACACACCACACACACACAGACACACACACAGACACACACAGACACACACACAGACACACACACACAGACACACACAGACACACACACAGACACACACAGACACACACACAGACACACACAGACACACACACAGACACACACAGACACACACACACACAGACACACACACAGACACACACACAGACACACACACACAGACACACACAGACACACACACACAGCCACACACACAGCCACAGACACACAGACACAGACACACACACAGACACATACACAGACACACACACACATAGACACACACATAGACACACACACATAGACACAGACACACACACAGACACACACACACACGCACACACACATTTATATATATATATATATATATATATATATATATATATATATATATATATATATATTAATTTACGTCCTCCAACGTTAGGTTATATCGGACGGTGAATGAATTGGATGAAATGATGCTCAAATGAGCCAGGGTCCATGGTGCTTAGAGTTACCCGACATTCGTCTTGAAGGATAAGGCAAAACCCTGGAGAAACCTTATCTAGGTAAGTCACTCTGACCGAGATTCCAACTCGGGACCTCTTGAACGTGAGGCAGACATCTACCGAGGCGGGCTGCTCCACTATAGAATACGTAGTTCGACCACCAAGGATAACTTGTTAAAAAGGGGTTGGGGTGCGGGATTCAAATATTTGAAAAATATTCCAGCAAGAACACGATTCTTCTTCTTCTTCAGTCCATGGTTTGGGCATATCGCCCGTTCCGGCTTCATAGATCTCTTCAGCGTTTCCTGGGTCGTCCTCCGTCTCTTATTCCTTTTGGTTTACAGTTTAATACTGCATTTGGATATCTCCCATCCTCCATTCTCAATATATGTTCATGCCATTGTTGCCTACATTCTGATACTTTGTCATGGATTGGTTCGATTTCTAATTCCTTTCTAATATCCTCGTTTCTTATTTTGTCCAGTATTGTACATTCTTAAAAATTTCATTTCTGCAGTCTGTATTTTATTTAAATTCTTTTGTGTTGGCACCCAGGTTTCGCTTCCATATAGTAAAGTTGGAATAGCCATTACCTTACACATTTTTATTTTTGTATCCTTTCTCACTCTGTTTTTAAACGTTATTTGGATTGTCCCACATATTGCTCGGAATTTGTTTACTTTTTCTTCTATATCAGTATTGTTTCTAAATCTTATGTTACATCCATAATATTTAAAACTCGATATTTGTTCTAAAATCCTATTTCCTAAAACAATTTTTGATCTTACATTATAATTTCCTTTAAAAGCCATAATTGTTTGTTTTTTCTTCTGATATTTTAAAATTATACTTTTGTACTATATTATTTAGAATATATTGACTTTTGCAGTTGATTTTCATTCCGATGAATCAATATTCGGTCATCCGCAAACAGCATTGATTGCTGGGCCTACTAAAATCTTCCATTCATTTAGAATATGATTCATATATACACTAAAAGAGTAGGTGATAAGCTACACCCTTGTCTTAGTCCAGTAGGGTAGAAATTTGTTCTGTTAACCTATTCCCAGTATCAGTTCTTATAGTTGTATTTGTGTATATGCCTTTTATTGCATTAATATGTGATGGCTAACATTTACTTTCTAATATTTGCCACAGTTTTGATCTATTTATTCTATCAAAAGCCTTTTGCAGGTCAATTAATTATTTTCCCTTCGTTGTTCAATTATTTGATTAAGGACAAATACGTCATCTGTACAGGAACACCATAGTGAGCGAAACTTCCTGCGGTTTTGTATCGCCGTATTTAGATAATATGTTAGTGTGTTTATTTGTTGAAATTTACGATTTGTGCACTCTGCATAACACAAATATTGAAATAAGTAAAAGTGATATAGAAACTTCTGCTCAATAAATTTTACAAATTCGGCATGGAATTTTAGTTATAACTTCAAAACTTTATAACAACAATTTGAAGACATAAACATAGCTTATTGAGCAGGTTTCAACCGTTTCTTGTGGACACCTCTTTGTTATAAGTAGGCAATTGAATCGTTCCTTCTTAACCCTCATATTGTGGAGGGAAGACACCTGTCGTTGGTCCACGGATCCGCCGGATCAGGCTTGGCAAATCATTACGATATCACCAGCCTTTCCTTCATTTACCAGATGAAGGACGTTCCTACTGCCATGACAGGTAAGCATAAATTTATAAATGGCATTTCCTCCATTTTGATGGAACAGTTATACCGCTGTAACTCGGTACCCAGAACTTCATCTGTTAAAGCAGGGTGCACCATGGGCAGGAGGATGGGATTTGGATAGGAGAGGCTATAAGAGGCGCATCACTATCCCTTACACCTTACAATCAAGCTCTTACGTTAATTACTGGAGCTATAAGAACTACTCCTATAATAACCTTACAAGCATTTACATGTAACAGACCCATAATAACAGATGTAGAAATGCAAGCCCTTTAAACATATGAAAAGCTCTTAAGAACTCCAGAGAATAATAAATGGGAAAAACAACACACATCCACCTTCAGTTTGAAAACTCAATTAGGCTTCATACAGAAAGTTCAACAACTAAGAAATAAACTAAATTACCCATCCAAAATAGAACCTTTCATGTCTCTTAATAATCTACTGAACATCATTGAATTAGAATACTACATAGATTTACTTGCAGATTCTAAAAAGAAGGAATACTCATCTACAGAAGCTAAAGCATATGCACTTTAAACCATAAATGTAAGATATCGGACACACATCTATACAGATGGCTCTCTTTACAATCAAGAAGATGGAGCAGGAGCTACCTGTAAATTATTTTCTTTCTATAAGCATGTTGGAATTTACTTAACAAGTTTGGATGCAGAAATTGATGCAATTTATACTTCCTTACAAAATCTATTTGCCTGGATAAGTAAGCTTTCCAACATAGTTTTCTTAACAGATTCTAAAGCAGCTATTCAGGCTATTATTTCAAATGACTACCCAAAAACGGAAAAGATAAATGAAATTCATAATATGACTAAACATCTTCAAAATTTAAATATACGTATAGTTTTTCAATGGATACCATCTCACTGTGGAATTTCTGGCAATGAGCAAGCAGATATGTTGGCCAAGAAGGGTTCCAAAATATCTCAAACAACGAAACAAAATATCCCCTATGAAACAGTTAAAAGATTAATCAAAAACATCTTCACAAAACTATATAACAATGATCTAGTTTCCTCTGAAAAACTTAATTGGAAAGATCTCCAAAACAAACTAAAGACAATTCCAGAACTACCTCGAAAATCTTTAGTAGCAATGTTCAGATTAATCACAGGCCACGTTTGTTTGAATGGACATTTATTCAAGGTTGGATTAACAATTTCTCCACAGTGCTGTTTATGTGGTAAAGACGGTTTAATGAACATCGATCATATAACTGTATGTGAAACTCTCCAAAATCAAGATCTAGTCTCCAAATATTGGGAAGCAAGAAGAAAAATGATTTTATTATCAAATTCTGAGCATTAAATACACACACACACACACACACACACACACACACACACACACACACACACACACACACACACACACACACACACACACAATTTGAAGACAAGTTTAAAACTGGAAGATTGATACAGTTCACGAGCAGTATTGGATCAGGAAAACAGGTGTTCAAAATATTGACTTGTTCTCGCTCAATAGAAGACTCTTACCGTTGCCTGTTGCACGTGATATTTCCTAATAGATAAAACTAACTACCCGCTGTTGAGAAGAGAGTTCCCCATTATTTCCTGCAGAGCCCTGTAATTTATTTTCTTGAACAGGAACTTAATATCTTCCATTCTTATCCACGAAGCCAAGAAAACTGTGATCTCTGCCAGGCATGCAACTTCAGAAGTGCCTTGTTAGAGTTTTGGAACAAAACACGACTCAGCCGTTACTATACAAAGTTAAACAGCTTTAGAAAACTTTTCCAAGAGAATAGAAGGGTCGATATAGAGGAGCTTTCTACTAAAACCACAGCATTATATTCTGGCCAGCTTCGGATATGAGGGATGTAATGGAAACACATTTTACTATTGTGTGTTTCAAATGGGAACGTGTTTGTCCTTGAGCAACCAATCGGAGTCCTGCGGTGTTGTATTGCATTTGCACTAAGTGGTGTGTGAGGAGCGCCAACCTAATAAATACATCTGTATGAAATACTACTCGCCCTAAGACAAAAATTCAGATATTTCCGAAATTGATCCATGTGTAAGGTAGAGAGTAACGTATCTAACATAACCATGAAAACCCCATACTTTTAGCTCAAATAGTTTTTCTAATACAAATAAATAAACCACTATTACCTGTATTACAACAATAAATCGCGACGTAAGCACTGTATCAATATCATTATTGGTTGGCATGTATGCGTGTACGTATATTTGTAATTACTAAGAACTGAAACGTAAATGTTTGACATGACGTGATAAAAGAATTACTTTGAATAAGCCAATTCGAGTGAGAGGAAACGAATTTCCTGCTGCCCTGGCAGAATGTACCTGGTCACATTATATCTTTGTTTATGAATGGTTCGTAATCTCTTTACTCTAGAGTTCAAAATGTGTGTACGTACATATGCTTTTAATTACTCAGAACTGATGCTTAAACTACTGGCATGACGTGATAAAAGAATTGCTGTGAATAAGTCAAGGTGTTAAATTCGAGAAAGAGCAAACACTTCATTTCCTGTTAGCCTGTGGAATGCTGTATGCTTATGTTTATGAATGAATGCTGGATAAGAAGTGTTTATTTACTCTGGAGAGTTCAGATCAATATCATTCAGTTCTTTACGCAACAGTAGAGAAAGGGTTAAATAGTGCAATGGCTTTTTCGGTGAATTTAGTGGCGAGTCAAAAAGGCAGGTATTGCGAAGTCAGGCTAGAAGTATTATTTTTAAAGTGTACACATTATTAATTTTTTTTTTTTCGGAAACAGAAACTAAAAATTAGCTATTGCAAAGAATACTTCCGTTTAAAAACACGGAAAAGGAATATCAGTTGGATCAACTTGCAACTGAAACGGGACACGAGGTAATACGCCTCCCACCTTACCACTGCCAATATAATCCAATTGACTTGGTGTGGGCTCAAATAAAAGCGGGGATTGCAAACAGAAATAATACTTTTAAACTGATGGACGTTAAACGACTTGTGCACGAAGAAATTGACAAGGTAACACAACGGGACTGGGAATAGTGCGTAAGGCATGCACAAAACCGTCAAGAAGACGATTTTAAGAAAGAAATAACACGTGACGAGATTTTGGAACCTATAATCATAAATGTGCAAGACTCAGACGATGAAGACAGTGACAATGAGAAATTGTCTCTTGATGGAAGTGACATTGACAGCGATATGGATGAACCACTGGCAGTTTCATTGGATTAGAAAAACAGATAATACATAAACTATAATAATAGTTATAGTATTTAAAAATATACATAATTTGCGAAAATGCTTTTTCCAATTTTGATTTTGGCAACTGCATCATTGTAAAAGTTTGTAAAATATAATTTGCTTACTCTTACGTCTGCGCCAAGGAGACCTGCATGTCATATGAGTGTGCGAGAGAGAGGGAAATATAAAAGGAGTGGGGTTAGAAGCTGGCAACGCTGAGTGTGATACAGCACCTGATTAGCTAGACTTCAGAACCCTTCCCATTTGAAACACATAATAATTCGTTTCATATTAGAAATGTGTTCGTTCTTTTAACTATAATCATTCATGAAGGATCAATGAGTCAGTTGGCCGCCATAGAGTTCTTATGGTGAACAGCAATATCTAACTTCAATTATTTGTTCGTTTTGCACATTCCTACGTGCACATCGTTTGAGTGTTGTACTGCATATAAGGAGACATTCTAGATTGGCACACAGCACGGTTGGCGTGTTTTGTTTTTGTGCGTGGGTTACTCTTTTGAGAAGGTGTTTTATCATCAAGTGCCGAATCTACGCACATTGCCTCTACATAAAACAGGGAGTTGGCTGCTCTTTATCATTCCGTCTATTGCGAATAATTATTAAATGGGTTTATCCTGAAGACTGCAATTTCTGTGTTCATTTTATTAATTTAATATTACTATGTTATTTAAGGACAGAATTAAATTTAAGTAGTTTATTGCAATCAATGTCATATTGCTGTTCTAAGGAATTTTAATGCATGTGCTTAACTACGACATTTTGATTCTTGATTCTTATATATATAATTTGTTTAAGCCAATTTAACAATGTTACTCGAAAGTCGATGTACATCTTGCAGCTGAACATTTTGAGAAAGATATTTCGGGATTCGTGTGAAGCACATATAGGAAGAAACATTAACTTGTAGCTGCTCCTTAGAATCAACCACTGCATGAATTTTCCAAGGTATGCACATAGAAACTTCAAATTATTACATGGAATGTTCCGCAATTATTGTTTATGGGGTCAGTAAGATGACCCTGTAGACCATTTTGCTCTTTGTACCATTTACAGCACATAAATCGTAAACCAAAAGCACAGAAATAATGAAAACAATAAGAGTTGAGAGGAGTTACATGTTGCTGTGTTACGTTAAATTATGGATATTCAGTTGTCTCCCGTAACTAACGATCGCATTATTAAAGGATATTATGAAAACATTGAATACACATATCAAATGAAGACTATATAGCATTACCTATCCAGCAATGAGGAACAGTACCCCTAGGGCGTCAAAATTCCCCAAGGTTGTCTCCGTGACCACCAGAAAGCAAAAGAGTTGGAGAAAGCTGGTTACACCCAATAACGTGTGCATTTAAGAGTGCCAGTAGCTACTGCAGGGGACGGACAACTTTGTTCACATCTTTGGAGTACTCTTTCCCAGGCCTGCTATAAACAGTGTTTCCTGAATGGAACAAAATATATTATCTAAACCGTTCTAAATATTTAGAACATCTATTCAGAATAATCACACACATTTAAACATTTCAACGTCATTTTTTCACTTTGCCTTGAAATGCTCGTCTTCAATTTCCTTTATGTCCCGGTGAACGATTTCACCTTGGTCCTCGCTGACACAGCCAAGGTTTTCTGGAAAAAAGTGCAATCCAATTTTCAAAACTCCTTAAACATATCTTCTATAATATTGTGACTTTGTTGGTTCGTAGACCTAAAAGGCGGAGTTTCAGAAATTACAAATCTCCTTTATTTTCGTAGAAATACTCTTATAGGTTACAGCAGAATTACGTTACGTCACCATCAGTCTACCAAGGTCGATGACATAACAAACAGTGACAGCAGATTAGATCATTAGCTCTCGTTACAATAACACAGCTGGCTGTCTCTCGTTCACAACACTGTTTCACAACTCACTGTTTTACAAACTACTCTCTTTGCGAGCCGTGACGAACTTAAATACCCAATTCGTAATTCTAGATTGTTCTAAAATAAACCAGAACCGAACAATATCTATCAGTCCAGAAATTCCCGGAAGAATAAAGAAACCAAATATTCTATCACATTCTAGAAGCGTAACTTAATCTATGCCGGCAAGTCCTTTTCCTCAGTTATCTTTTGCTTGCCGGCGCTTGTTTACTATAGCCGCGCTATCATTAACTGCTTAGCAAGGCTCATTATTACCATGAAACTTTATCCGCCGACTGTGTACTTATTTGTGCCGAACCTTTTATGCCTGTTGCCGTGACTATATGTTTGTGTCTTGGGTCCTTGTAACTTCCCAGAAAGTTTACGATGACGCTCTAATAATTAGTCCATTGTAGTAGTTTTTAGCATTTCTCATTCTAATTGAAAGCGTTAATAAATTGCTTCATTAACCTAATTTTATGCGTAAAGATGCTAAGAGGACATTTTATGGCCCCAGAAGGCACTCGTGAATGTATTTCATTCTTGGACGAGACTGTCGTTCTGCTACCAATTTATTCTTCTCCAGTGTTTGAATCAGATTCCAATATCCCACTCATAAATAAAAGTAACAGGGATATGACTTTTAAATCTCTATGTAACTGCCACTTGAGTTCTGTATATTTGACTTAATCTACAACTAATTTTAGGTTATGATGTGTTTCCTTGCGGTGAACTAAATGAGCTACTATATGTGATGTACATTATACAACATAACATTTTAAACTATAATCGCCTTCCCTATACATTACTCGTGCTAACTCTCACTGGTGAAATTGTTAAATATTCCACTTGGTCTCTGTGCATGGCGCGGAAATATACTTAGGCGGCGCCGAATACGCGTCCGTCTCACGTAGAACTCAGAACCGAAGTGATCTTACTAGCAAAACCTAGTCTCCGCCATCACTTTGAATTACCCCCCCCCCCCCCCCCAACGCTAGGTATCTCCAGGATTTTGCAAAATCACATGAAGAAATATCAATTTTCTATTGGACCTTAACTATCCCCACTTGAGATCGGTGTTCACAATTTCCAGTTTTGCACCTAACATCAGAGACGCTTTCTCTAACGTTCCGCGTGCAAATATTTATGCTAAGGCATGTGCGCTGCAAGTCGGTCGAAATCTTATAGCCTGTTGTCAGAAGCAGGCATAGGATTTTAACAATGGGTAGGTTTCCGAATGGAAGGCGCCAAATTTTCCTTGAGGGCAAAACAGACAGAGTAGGGTTGTTTGTTTACAGGGATTGCAAAGGGAGTTTACTGACCTACGCAGAATGGCCTTGTCACTGTGATGGTCTAGATTCCCGTCCCACATCCGTCACACCTACTCCGGAGTCCCGTACATTGTGGACGTGGTGCGGGAGACTCCCATCCAAATAACCTGGTGAACACCCTTGGCCGCTACGACCACAGGGTTCCTCACCGCCGACCAAGCTACCGGTTGCCCAAAGATGCTTTTGGGTAACCAGAAATAAACAGGGCCACTTTCCCCTGACTCAAAACACCCAAGCCCAGAAATGGGCTTGGTAAGTCCCATACCTAGACATTAGTTCCTTTTCCTCTAGACTGTTAAGCGGATTGTGCTCAGATGCCTCGCAGGCAGGCGGAAGAGCGCAACCAACACTGTGTGCACACCTCTCACTGGGCTATAGCACCCAGCAAGGCTAGATATAACACTGCCCAAGACAAACGCCTGTGACACATGACTTTCTTTATACTGGTCAGGTAAAGCCGCACAAAGTGGCTAGGTGCTGAGAAACAAATACTCCGACCAGGAAAACCTGGGCGACTCGTCTCTTTTGCTGGTCTGCTGAACCCTTCAGACGCAGCGAAACTCTCTGCAAGGAAATTTCGATTGCGCCACTGATGATGTCTACCGCAGTTGTGGACGAAACGTTTGGACGTTCTTACGCCAACAGACCACGGCAAAACAGCCCGGAGATAATCAATTGTATTACGGACTCCGGCCGTGAAAGCTTGCGTTCTCTCATATTCTGGTAGACATCATTTATTTATATTTGTTAATCTATAATTTATTTATATTTATTCGTTTGCGTCAATGTCTTTCTGATATCAGGTTATATGACGTCACAGTGTTCTTAAGAGACAGGGGCTGCTTCAGGCTATTGATTTAGGTGAAACTGCAATTTGTTTACGATATTTTCAGAAGAAACCAAAGTTTGTTATGAAAATAGCTTTATGTTACTAAGGATTTGTCTCTGACCACTAGACTCGTTGATCTCGTTAAGCGCACAATATGCGTCTAGTATTTTCATCTGGAGTTAACCACAGTTAAGTGCAGAGGTTCTAATCCCGTTAGTCCTGGACCAGTAGGAACGAGGACCCTGGCCTCCTTCTACCCGAGAGCGATGGATATTCCGGGGCTCTTTCCATACGGCAATACCTGGAGTCTAAACCCCCCCCCCCACTGAACACAACGTCAAAACGGGTGGAAGTGGATACGCCACTTACGTGCGTCAACCCCGCAGGGAAGACTACCGAAAAACCTCGGTGGGGCCGTCTGGTGATCTAGCACACCTACTACTAGCTTTGTGGGCTAGTACCCGGGACTTATTGGGCAACACTCTACCCCCTCCGGGCGGCCAGGGTGTCGGGAACACACTGCCCCCTCGAGTCCAACCCAATCGAACGGCTCCCCGACGGGAGGGGCTCGGAAGTACGGCCCGAGGTTCCTCTAGTAACGTCAGAGATACCACGAGTGCTAGGGGTCCGCAGCGCCCGTACCTCGGCAGCTGAAGGGGACGGATCACCACCCCTACGGGACTGGAGTTAACCACAGCCAATATATTTTGAATCTTCCAGTACTCAGGATTTTGTAAAAAAAAAAGGAATTCTTCGTTTGTTTGTTCTCTCTCTCTCTCTCTCTCTCTCTCTCTCTCTCTCTCTCTCTCTCTCTCTCTCTCTCTCTCTCTCTCTCTCTCTCTCTCTCTCTCTCTCTCTTTCTCCTGGTCATGAAATGTTAAAGCCACCGTCAACTCATCATCTCTTAACTCTTATCTGCTGTGGTCTGCTCACATTGTAAATACAAGGAAATAATAATAAAACCATTTTTATAAATTTAGTACATATATCCTTTAATAGGAGACAGAAGAATAAGAAGCTATGAAACTCATTTGTCTGTGCAACTGTGAGTAGAAGAAAAGGTCATGCTAGTCGAACACGTTCGCTTTTATGTTTTACAAATAAAGCACTTTATCTCATACATGTTACAGCTGAAGACAAAATATATCGTTCTGTGTTAAGTATGCTTCGAAAAGGCGAAAAGGCTCCATCAGGTACGAATTGTGAGTTCTGCATCTCTGCACCGAATACAGAAATTGTGTCTGCCACGCATCTATGGACAGAAATAATTATCAGTTTAATAGAAGTTCAACAAAAACATATGGTTTTGCAGTTTATAGTATATTGTTACATTCTATATCGGGGTACGTCTGCATCCAGTTAAAGAGGTATGACCATGTCAAATTCATCGAGGTTATCTATATTCCAGCTCTCCAGGGCTTTGAATGACCTCGTGAGCACTTAGCAATACTTCAAATTTCTCTCTGTAGTGCATTTAAGTACAGCATATGTTATATTAAAACATAACCTTAAACACTGTAAATAAAATTAAAACTGAGGCTCAACTGAAGAGTGATTTTATTAATACAAAGTAAAACTTAAAACTATGCTTTAAAACCTACTGGATTAAAGATTTCGTGTCCTAACAAACACATCTATCCGGTAGAATGAGCAGAATTCTTGCCAAATACAACATCAGGACCATCCACAATCCACTTCCGAAGATTAAACATTTGTTGAGACGAGTGAAAGACAAACTGGACTTCCAAGTTCCGGGAGTGTACCGCATTCCCTGTGAATGTTGGACACAGTATATAGGACAAACCGGAGGACCATCGCTACTAGAATAATCGATCATGAACGGAGTATTCGTTTAATGCAACCTGAGAAGTTTGGGCTGGTAGAGCATTGTTTTGATAACGGCCATAGAGCCAATTTTCGGGAGACAACCATCTTGGCAAAATGCAACAGTTAGTGGGAGCGGAGAATTAAGGAAGCTTTGGCGATTTCCTCTGAAAGACGCACGCTTAATCGTGATACTGGATTTCAGTTCAGCTCCTCCTGGAAACCGACCTTAAAATGGAAATCCGTCGAATTAAGAAGCAAAGATCTATACAGCTTGATAATCAAGTTAAGTAGTTACGTTTCTTTGACACAATTTTCTATACTCACGCTATCTCCTGACCTGAAAACAGTATTTTGTTCTGTAATACGAATTTAGATAGTGTTTTGTCTTTGTTTATAGTTATGTTATATCTAGTATTTCATTTGTGGTTATAACATTTTATAAATATCCTGATGATGGGAGAGATGCACACTACCAAAACGTTTATATCTAATCATCTTTTCACCTGGCTGGCTGACCGAGAATAAAGTGAGCGTATTCGTCGCCAGGAAAGCTTCAAGTCTTATTTTATTCTATCACAGTATTTATAAATACTCTAACATTACTCTAGTTTAATATTTTGTATTAATAATGAACCACAATTCTTTTTTAATTCCAGGATCCAATAAGGGAAAGTGAGAAATAAGCACATATAGAAGAAAGATTAAAGGATATATGAAGAACATCCATCTTACGACACCCTTGAACTGCACATATAAAGGTTAAACCTGAGTACACACAGGAGAAGAAATCAATACACGAGGCTTATCAGCTACGTACCATGTATCCCTTGTCGGGATAGCTTTCTCAACAAGCTACTTCAAAGTTGTATCCAAAGTCGAATGATTTGTACAAATTAGGTTTCATTGTTTGTAATTTTGAGGTGGTCTTTGATTTCGGGAAAATGTTGTCGTTAACTGTGCCTTTTTTTTACTTGTTATCTTGAGCTTCTATATTAATTAATTCAAACATATCTATTTTAACGATGTTTAAGTTAGAACTTCTTATATGAATATTGTTTTCTGATATGACTATTAATAGGCCATGTAATGATATAATGAAAAATATATGTGTAATTTTGTGATTGGCCATAGTAATAATTGTATTACGTAATGCGGTGACGTAGCAGTAAATCGCCCAATCACAAAATTAATAGAGGAATAACGATAGTTACGAAAAATCGATAATCTTGATAGTTATATGTTCTTTAGTTTTGTTTCATGATGATGGAAAAATGTGGCGGTGAATATAAAGTTTTGTAACGTAAAATTAATATCCTTCAAAAATTGACGTTTAGAAGAGATAAATTTTAAGTAATTAACTGAAATTATATATATATATTTACTTGAAAATAAGGATTTATCGATGTGTTGCATGTAACCTAAAGTGATGGATTAAGAAAGAAAGTTCGAGTAAAATCTAATCCAGATTAAACAATTAAATAATATATTAGGATATCGGAGTCATGTGAAGTTATTTCTGTTACCCAAAATCCACACCTGATAAAAGATCTCATGACTCTTATTTAATCAAATCTTGACCTGGATCTTCCAAAAGGTCAACGTGCGTCCTATCTGCTGCGAGTGGAGGAAAACGCCACAAATATTTCGTTCGAACTTGTGGCAGATTAAGATGGAGAAATTATAACGCCACAAATATGGCGTCCCAACTTCATGGCTTCGAATTTGTGGCAGGTTTATTTACACAATGGTCAACAGAAACTTCCTACTATTATCTACACATCGTAGAGAATCAAGACGACCAACTGTAAGTTAAAATACTTCAATGTATGAGACTCCGAAGTGGACGTAAATTGCCAGAAAGAATGGATCATCGCCAGCAATTTAGTGAACATGTGATTGAAGCAAACGCGCTTGCACAGGGTGAGGGACATGTTAGTGAATTACCAGATGTAATTACTCTAGATCAGATAGTGAAGATGATAGTAGAACTCAGTAGCAAGTTGGGAGCTAGGATAGAAAATAATATGCAGATTTAAGCAGGAAATAGAAAATCAAAATGCAGATTTGAGAAGGAAAATAGAAAGTGTAAATGCAAATCTTAGCAGGAAGATAGAAAATCAGAATGCAGAACTCAGTAGCAAATTAGATGCTAATATGGATAATGTGAATCAATTAGGCTCACAAGAGAAAAATATAACTAACCTAAGTGAACAACAAGAGAGGTTAGAATTTGTACAGAACAGCCAGTCTAATGAACTAAGGGAACTGGTTAACCAAGAAATAAGAAATTTACAGACAAATGTTGACTTACCAAACCATGAATGCCATAATACAGGTGGTTATCAGAAGTTTTATGTTGTAAATTCAAACATTCAGTATTTTGATGTTAACTGTAATGTATATGTACACGAAATTTTCCCACAAACAGAAATACACAATGAAGGTCATAGTGGTCACATGAATAATACACCAAACGAAATAATGTTGCTAAGGTTTTGTCAAAGATTTGAACCCAAAACTAACCTAACCTTCAAACAGCTTTATAATATACATAAAAACAAAAGATGGATTTGCCAAGTTATGGATGCTTGTAAAGATAAGGTTAGCCAACTGAGAAAAATGTATCATACTAACTGTTCAAAAGTTACGAGCATTGATACAGGACAGTTAGAAAAATCAATTATGTGGGCAAATCACCCAACTTGAATAACAAAACTGAGAATTGTTTTGTATATAAATTGCATATATAAATTTGTTAAAATTCAGTTATTTCATTTTAATTACATATTCCTTTACAAATTGTTATGTTAGTAAAAAAATATATATTCTTTGTATTTTTATATCGTTTGTTGATTGTGAGTGATGCAAAATTGTTAATTACGATATTTTATTCAAATTTGGGGCGGGGTACACCCCCTCATAAAGACAAAGATAATCATTTAAAAAACGTGTTACTGTAATTCTAAGTTGATGTATGTTCATTTATTATTATATTTCATTCAATGCATGTCTATTTAAATATTTTATGTATGCCATATTTATGTTACAGTTCGTTGTTGTAAATAAAATTGTTAAATTTGGGGTATTCTTCAAAATATATGGAAACGCATTGTAGAAGTATTTAAATTAAAATTATTTTCCATATATTTTGAAGAGGGCATTTGTAGCGATATGTTTTAGTTAGATGTGTGTAGTGTTTAACGCCCACTTTTATTACATACGGCACCGCAGGCGTTGACACTGATGATACATGAGATGAAGATGGATCACCGGTGGAATGAGATGGCGGGGGAGACCGGAGGTCATGGAGAAAACCCGCCCCAGCGCCGTGTTTTCCAGCACAAATATCACGTTGTGGTCGCCTGGGATCGAACCCGGGCCGCCTTGGTGAGAGCCAAGCGGTCTAACCACTGAGCCACGATGCGACCGTTTTAGTTAGAACTTTTTATATGACTATTGTTTTCTGATATGACTTAGTAGGCCATGTAATGACAATATAAATAATTATATATGTGTATCTTTGTGATTGGCCGTAGTATTAATTGTAATGCGTATTGTGATGGCGTAGCAGTAAATCGGCCAATCACAAAATTAATAGTGGAGTAACGATATTTACGAAAAATCAATCATCTTGATATATATATTCTTTAGTTTTGTTTCATGACGATGGAGAAATGTCACGGTGTATATAAAAGTTTAGTAACGGAATATTAATAACCTTCAAAACAGTTGTTCGGTACTCGTAATAGTGACGAGTGGACGTTGGATTAAACAATCAAATTATATAGTTAATCAAACTCAATCATCAAGAAACAATTTAACCTGCAATGATTAAGATGGACAGTCACAAATATGGCTCCAAACTTTGGGACTGATTAACCGGGAGAAATTAATCGCCACAAATATGCGTCCGAACTTGGGACTCGATTAAGCTGGAGAAGCATATCGCCACACTATGCACCACGTATCATTTTCAGAAATCCTATAATAAGCTGTTTACTTTATCAGGAATAATTATCCTCGTTATGGTGATGAATTTTGTCATGTGTCCCCGCTAAATATTCTTAAAATCATGGATAATATAGCTATAGCTGTATAATATAGGTGTTTGGTTAAAGAAGAAGGGGAAATTATGAAATTATGCAAGAGACAGCAAAAAAGATTAGAGAACTCAAATAGTTGGTAGGCAGAGATAGGAGGAATTATGGACAAAATAGGAATGGGAGGTATATTGAGATTAGAGGAAAGGAATACATGCGATGTGGGTAAATTAGTAAAATGCAGAATAGAAGATATAGAAAGACCGGAAATATGGGGAAGTCTGGAAAACATGAAATCATTACAATTTTACAAGCAAGTAAAAGAAACTGGGGACGAGAAGCATATGTAGATTACTGCAATAGGCAAGAGAGAGAAGGGTTAGCTTGGATGAGAACAGGAATAATATTCCTAAGAGGGATAAGAGATAGGGAAAAGGGAATTTATGAATTGTGTGGAGGAAAAGAAAGCATAGAGCACTATCTAACAGAATGCGAGGAGGTTGCAATATGGAGAAAAAAGGTTTGGAAGAAAAATGGGAGAAAGTAGAGAAGAGGATAGTAGCTAGAAAATGTTAACGGGCAGGGAGGAAAAGAAGGTAAGAAGTATTGGTGAGTTATTGCAGAAAGTAAAAGAAAACTGAACCAGAAATGTAAAAATTGTAAGAAAGGTAAAGATTGGGGAAGAAAGGGATTAATTAAGCATCAAGGAGTTATGGACGTTAAGAGCTACCTGGCAGAGCCGAAGACCAGAGTGTAATGTAAGCCAAGGTAATAACAAGGTAAACACAAGTAAATGTAGCCAAAAGTTGTAAATTTTAAAATTTTGGAATACGCACAATAAATATATCATATACCATTTATATATAAAAGATCTGCTCCGTGACGTTCCGGGCTAGGGCAGCGTGCCTGGTCCCTGGTCATGATCCCACCCTGGTGTGCTCATTTTAAGTCACTGGTACAGGATGGATGCCAACTCAACATTGTGAGGAAAGTAAGGGGCCTATGCTAGGTAAGCAGCCCTGGTCACGAAAACGAATACTCCAGCTGGGGGATGCCGGTATACAGACCACATCTCCTCCCAGTGTCGGCTGCATGATCGCCCACCTCAGCCGTGGGTAAATGGGCGTGAGGCCGGCAGTCAGTTGGTGGTGTTTGACACTCTTAGGGCTGTCACGCCAGGGATTTATCTTATATATAGTCAAACCTGGCCAGGATAGTAAAGGATTAGTATGACACGAGGCCAAGTCGCACCTCGGGCTAATAATTCAGAGGTAGGCATCTCAGGAGGGGTTGGGGTTTCTACATAAAGGTTCGATTACATTACAAATACTGAAACTACAATTTAGACATGAAAAGTTTACTAAAATAATAGGAAATACACAGTTGGCCACATACCTTACAGAGAGCGGACCTAGGTCCGTCTTTGAGCAATGTTGGCTCACATGAGAAAGGAAGCTTTTTACATGCTTCATCAGAGGCAGGAGATGTCACGTGACGTGATGTCACACGCACCACGATAGTCAAAATAATTACTTACAGAACACAGCTCGAATTAAACAAAACAGTCACGTGTGACATACGAGGGCTATATATGGGATATATAAACGCATATTGTGGGACTTGTACGAGGGTTGTTCAATAAAGAATGGTCACAATATTTTTTGATAACGTACCTTTTACTCATCCTCAATTTTGAAAGTCCTTCTCAGAATGGTCTCCCCTGAATGCGATGCGCTTGTCCCAGCGTTTCTGCCAGGCTTCATAGACATGCTGGAAACCATTTTTTGAGAGATCCTTCAAAATCGCTTCCACAGCCTTCACCACTGCTTCTGATGATGGATAATGCCTCCTACGAAGGTGTTTCTTGAAGTTAGGGAATATAACGGTCACATGGGGCTATATCCGGGTTACAGGGAGGGTGAGGTATGCACTTCGCATTGATTTTTGCAACATATTCAGCATCATTGGCAATATGCGGCCGCGCACTATCGTGTTGCAGCATCCAGCCTGCTTCATGGAAATTTAGTCTTTTGCACCTGATATGAACTTGCAATGTTTTCAGGACATCCCTGTAGTATTTTCAAGTTACTGATGTGTGTGCAGCTACAAGTTGCTGATAAACCATTCCATGAATATCTAATAATGAGATGGCCATAACTTTCCCAGCAGAAGCAACCACTTTTGCTTTTTTAGGGGGATTGTTGGTGATGAAGGAGATTTCGACACTGAGCTTTGCTGTTTGCTCTCAGGATCATAATGATGTACTCAAGTTTCATCAACAGTGATTACGTTTGAAAGAAACTCCGGATCTTCCTCTAACGTCAACTATAACTGCGTGTTATCTCCACTACAGCGGTAGGCGATACTGAACATGTCTAAACTTGCCTGGATCTCACAGGCAGGAACCAGGAGTACCAACAATGAAACTACTACGGCATGTTTGTATCAGATTAACCTAACAGAATGTAATGAGTTTGCATTTTAGTGCGAAAAATTCTGACTAAAATTATATAGTGTTTTCCCCTATAGACTTAATTAGCATTTATTTAAGCTACTTCCATTATAGGTGTGTATCTTCCATTTTCTGAAAATAGGTTGTTAAGTTCTTTTCATTATGAATAACTTTTATACAAGTGCTAAACAGTGAGAAAAACAATAACAAATATAGGTTTCGACAAAGCACACAATGTCTGAAAGTGTTATAGAGTTAACCTTCTGCAATATATTATCGGTCATTATTTGAGCTGATCAAGTGATTAGTTTGAGCTGATCACCCATCTCTTGAGTTTTCTTTCTCTCTTGTGCATCCTCAGCCCACATGGCATAAGGGGTAGAGGACCATAAATTAACAAGTCTGCTCTATATCAAAAAGATAAATTAATGTAATTTTTTAATTTTTTGCTTATAACTTCTGAAAATCCTCTTTATTCTAAATTACTTTTACGAAGCTGTAAACTGTAATAGAGAAAGAAAAGCTTCATGAAAATGTAGACCTCATAAAAGCACACAATTTAAATACATTATATAGGGTTAACCATTGTTCAAGACATTTCTTGTCACTTTTCTCCAATGTGAAATCGCCAAAACTTTTTTACGTGCCTATATAGAGAACGCAGCTACGAGATCTTATAGGATTAGAATATAATTTTTAAACTTCTTGTGTTTACTTTAAATTTATTCACGTCCTCCAACTTGATATTATATGATGATGAATGGAATGGGTGAAATGGTGTTCAAATGTACCCAATGTACATAGTGCTTAGAGCTACCTCGAAAAAGGGGGAAAAAAACATTACCCAGAAAACTCGTCCTGAACGATTATCGAACTCGAAACTTCTTGAACGTGAGACGGACATGACGCCACCTACGCTACAGTAGCGGACACTTTACATATTGCTATTATACCCAGAAGGAAATATTGATGTATAAAAGGGGCCGCGCCGTGGCTCAGTGGTTAGACCGCTTGGCTCTCACCAAGGCGGCCCGTGTTCGATCCCAGGCGACCGCAAAGCGAGATTTGTGATGGCCAAAACGGCGCTGGGGCGGGTTTTCTCCGGGATCCCCGGTTTCCCCCGCCATCTCATTCCACCGGCGCTCCATTATCTCATCTATCATAGCTTGCGGTGCCGTATGTAGTGGGAGCGGGCGTAAAACACTACACATTTCATTTTTGACGTATAAAAACTGTTTTACAAAAGTTAATCTGCATTAATATGAAGTAAAAAGAGAAATTCTTGCAAAAATGTTTCTTTCAGAAAGGCTAGAGCTAAACATCCTAGTGCAGCATCATGCTCTAGATCCTTTAGATGCATTCTCGTAAAATTTTAAAGGCGGTGTACCATTCATGGTGAAATGCAGAAGCAATTAATCCGCGTCTAGGCATGTACCTCGTAGACAAACACCTGCAGGCTTATTTCATATTGCTGACCTGAATAGAGGTCAGCACATCCACTTTTTGGCCAGACGGTTACATCCCCAACATATTCGTTTTAGAGCTGTCAAATGCCCTTGAGAATGTTTCCTTTTCTCCGCTTAGTGTCAGACCGTTGTCGCCGCACCCGAACCAAGCCATGACGTCGAAAGCCCTGCAGGAACAAAGGACGAGCTTGAGCTCATAAAAATTCCAAGAGTGGAATTGGCTTCCTACCCGCTCTCCTCACATGACACATTCGGCCTTTTCATTCGAACCTTGTACTCTTTTAAAGCAAGAACTTCCTGTACATCTTCTGGGAACAGCGACATCCTCTGGGTATACAGTATCCTTATATAAGGAAATATCATATACTTATCATAAAATATTACTAACTTTACAAAGGTGCCCTACATAAAAAGATCATGATCATGATTTTTTCCATCACTGATACAAAATATTTTTAAAAGCTCATATTTCATTAGTTTTTCCGTGTGTAAGATATAAAAGAATGTATAACGAATCTCCCTTCGAGAGATTTAAAGATATTGGAGCATTCAAATTAAAAACAAAGAATGTCTTGGTTCACACCAAAAACATGTAGGAGCATTTCACATAAGATGTGTGATTAAGTTGAAAAAAGCCTATAGTTACAGCGAAAGGTAATTCGTACATCTGAAATTTTAATGAAATTCTTATGCTGTATAATTTATAACGTGTTAAGGCGGTACTTGCCCGTTAAGTACCTCGTTGAGCCCTCCCGCCGCTCAACACCTCATAAAATAGGATATGTGATGGCTGAGGGTTACGGATGGGAAATTCACAGTAGGTCGGGGTTTTTCTCAGAGTAGGTCTGCATGGATTTTCTCTTCTGGGTTTCAGGGAGTGTGTGCGTCCTGACAGTGATGGGTATTATCATATAGAAGACACCACGCCCGTTGAGTGGCAATTTTATTTATACATGTCGCCTTCCCCACTCGTCACTGTTGTGTTGAGGTTATTCGCACATTAGGCGCGAGATTTAGGATTTGCCCGTTACTGTGCGCGTGACATTAAGGCTTGTCTGAATCACAGTCGCGAGTGAACTTTTAAGTTACTAGCATGCGCCGAGTGATGTATGAAGCTTGTACAGATGTATTTTTTTATCTTGAAAAGTTCAGAGCGATGCGCAGTGGTATCTGGACGAGTCCACCTCAGAACGGTTACAACTGGAGGGGAGGCAGGTCAGTTGTGTACCAGTTGCGAGCAACTAAACACGTGCAGAGCTACTCGGTAACTCTACAGCTTGTTTCAAAATGTGCTTGTCTCCTGGTTCCAAGAGAGCATTTATAAATGACGCCTCCTGGCAGCACATTAGGAAATAAAGTGCTGCATTTAAAAACACGAGAAGTAATAATCAATATCCATAGATTTATAAAATAGGAACAATGGTCTCCGTCAGCTATAAAAATCTGGGGAAGGGTATCTGAGGCAACAGTTGTGTCTGAAAGCAGTTTAGGAGAGTTATTAAGGAAAGAAATGCCATTGGTGCTAGTGTAACAACGTCCATCTCTATGTCCAGTAAACAAAGATTAAGAACATGCACAAAATCTAATTTGGATGTTTTAATTCAGAAGTAGCTAGGCGAAATATTAATAATTTTTAAAGCACAGAAAAACAAAGGCCAACTTTGAAGAAAGTGCTTATGAAGCTAAAAATTCTACTGACTTCCAAGACAGTGTCTGAACATTAAGAAGAGTTCTTTTGAAGCTAGGATTATTTGAAAAAAAAAAAAAAAAAAAAAACATTAAGCATGACAGACAAATTTTAATCGAACAGCGCACCATACGTGCAAAAAGGCTTAAGTATTTACGAAATACTCGGAGATATTGAAGTGAAGTTTATATAGTTTAAATGGATAAAGCTTATATAAGTAAAGCACATACTAGACCATATGCCTGGAGTGAAATACGTTACAGGGACTCTGCAGCGATGTTGAAAGGCCGACAGTTGTTTATCATGCCTGCTGGAGGAGAACAGGGTTTTGTTCCAAAAGTCTATGTACTATTTAAGATCCAACAAAAGCGTGAAGAGTACTACCATAGTAAGAATTACAACTTAGTTTATAAGAGCTGCAAAACTGGCTTCGAGAATGAAATTTGCTTTTAGACAACTTATGCACCGCCCTCCCCTCTCGTAATCTTACGCGTGTGACGCATTGTGGCTATAGGTGCACTATCCCCACCACAGTTGCTACTCATCCCTACCGCGTAGGATTCCTGTCAAGATAAAATACATATGTACGCGTTCTTTTCTGGACGTCGAGAGCATTACTTCACAAAATAAAGTATTTCCATAGGATTATGCAACAGAATTCGGAAAAAAAACTTGATGATCACTCGCTAACACAGAGTGATGGATAACCAACAAATATATTTTGTTCCGCCCATTCGGGAACACAGACTTTGACCAACTCTTAGTACGTGTTGCTCCTTTCACTCGCCAGAACAGTGTTGTTTTTTTCTAGCAAACATCAAACGTCGCCATTGCACAAATTTCCGCTTCATTTCGCCGAATTTTCGCACTTCAGAGGTCATGTGACCTGTCACTCGTTCCTTATAGGTTCTGTTTCATCCCTACTCTTAAATTTCATTCCAATTTAGAGTTCCTGAGGCATGTATTCCACGCAGCTTTCATTTCCCCAAGGTCTAGGTAATTGATGCAGAAGCACGTTTGAAAATGTGTAGCTTAAATCCCCGATGTCTATTCTCTCATCACGTATCATGTGCAGACCAATGCATCGGCTGGCGACTAGGGTCTAGCCTTGGGCGATTCTCGGATAATGCCCCCAAAGGAAAATTCCAGTGAAGGTAAGTGTTCATTTTCCCAGCTCTCTACACGTTGGATTCTCGTGCTTGCAATTGAATATATGTATTGTAATTGCCTGTTTATTTTCTGCAGTTGTATATTGAATCACTATCCTCTATATTTGTTATAATTTAGCTTAATTCATAGTGTGGTATCTATCCGCCCTTAATTATGCATTTAATATGACTTTTGCGGTTATTATGCCTATGTTATGCCTAACAGGGAAGGTATCAACTGAATATTAGGCCATGCTGCATGGATAATGGCCTGTGTCTGACGAAGAGCTCAGATTTCCACGCAGATCTCAGCGTGGAAATCATCACCAACTCCACAAATAGCAAAAGTGGTTGCTTAAGGTAATCACATTCTTTGATATTCATGAAATTGTTCATCAGAATGTTGTACCTGCACACACATCAATAACTGGCAATACTACAGGGATGTCCTGAAAACATTGTAAGTCCATATCAGGTGCAAAAGACCACAGTTCCCTGAAGCTGGCTTGATGCTGCAGCACGATTATGCGCGACCGCATATTGCCAATTTTGTTGTTGAATATCTTGCAAAAATCAACGCGAAGTGCATCCCTCACCCTCCCTATTGTCCGTATTTAGCCCCATGTGACTTTTTTCTATTCCCTTACTTGAAGAAACGCCTTCGTTGGAGGCATTATCCATCATTAGAAGTAGTGGTGAAGGGTGCGGAGGCGATTTTGAAGGATCTGTCAGAAAATGGTTTCCAGCATGTCTTTGAAGACTGGCACAAACGCTGGCATAAGTACATCGTATTCAGGGGAGACTATTTTGAGAAGGAGCATTAAAATTATAAGGACGAGTAAAGGTACGTTGTAAAAAAAAATTGTGATCATTTTTCATTGAACAGTCCTCGTAGATATGTGTAGAAATAGACCTAAATAGAAGATATGCTTGTGAAAATCATAAAAGAAAGCAATACTTCAGTGCATTTTATTCCTTAACAAAGTCCTTTCACTACGCTCGTGGTATTGCGATAAACCTGGGCATAATCTGTCCGTCACTTTCTTTCACATCTGGTTTTACCTTCACTTACCTGCCCTCTTTTCAACCTTGCTCTTTCCTCAAACCCGATTTTTTTCATCGCCCTAAAATCCTCTTTCCTTCTCTCTGCGTCAGTAACGAGTGGAGGAATTTCAGAACGTATCTTCTGCAACTCTGTACGTTCAAATAATCTTAATGACGTGAATATAGTGTCACGACAGCAGGCATAAAAGTTTCGTCACAAATAAGAAAACAGTCGGCGGCTAAAGTTTCATGATAATAATGAGGTTTGCTAAGCAGTTAACGATAGCGCGGCTGTTGCAAACAAGCGCCGGCGGGCAGCGATAACTGAGGTAAATGACTTGCCGGCATAGATTAAGTTACGCTTCTAGAATGTGATAGAATGATTGTAAATTTCTGGACCGATAGACATTGTTCGGGTTCTGGCTGACTTTAGAACCATCTAGAGTTACGAATTACGTATTTAAGTACGTGACGGCTCGCAAAGTGGAGTAGTTGTGAAATGAGAGGCAGCTGGAAGTGTTATTGTAACGAGAGCTAATGATGTAATCAGCTGTCACTGTTATTGTCATCGACCTTGGTAGACTGATGGTGTATGTAACGTAATGCTGCTGTAATCTATAAGAGTATTTCTACGAAAATAATGGAGATTTTTAATTTCTGCAACTCGGCCATTTAATTCTACGAACCCACAAAGTTACAGTATGTATTAACATTCCGATTGTTACCATATTACTAAGAATAATAATGCATAATAAGCATAATTAAGAGTAATAATAACTTTATTCTTTTATGTCTTAAAACAGTTTTGCAAATACATTTTTATTTCTAATTAAACTAAATAACTAATAAACCTAATGCTGCTGACTTCCAGCAGCTTAAAATATAAATCTAACATATACAGCAATCTTATACAAATTGTACAACTAAAATTTTTAAAATAATTACAAGAATCTCCCTAAAAAATAAAAAGTATTTTCGTTGTTTAATTACATTGCTGACCTGACTTAAATTGAGTTTATCATATTTCTTCCTGTTGATCACGAGTTGTTCCATTCTACATCTGCCTACCTCTATCCTTGCATGGGTGTCCAAAGTTGTCATCATAGGTTGATCATCATGGGCTCCTCCTGGTTCTGAAGTAGGTTGCCATCTGAGTGTAGAAATGACTGCCTCCACTAGTCCATTCAGTTACTATTCCGCCTCAATCTTTCTGACATCCTCGGTTGTTTGTGATCCACTTATCCCATTTATAATGTATGTTGTCCTCAGTATCCAAAGTTGTCATCATCGGTTGATCATCACGGGCTCCTGCTGGTCCTGAAGTAGGTTGACATCTGAGTGTAGAAACTACTGCTCCTCCACTAGTCCATTCAGTTACTATTCCGCCTCAATCTTTCTGACATCCTCGGTTGTTTGTGATCCACTTATCCCATTTATGATGTATGTTGTCCTCAGTATCCAAAGTTGTCATCATCGGTTGATCATCACGGGCTCCTGCTGGTCCTGAAGTAGGTTGACATCTGAGTGTAGAAACTACTGCTCCTCCACTAGTCCATTCAGTTACTATTCCGCCTCAATCTTTCTGACATCCTCGGTTGTTTGTGATCCACTTATCCCATTTATGATGTATGTTGTCCTCAGTATCCAAAGTTGTCATCATCGGTTGATCATCACGGGCTCCTGCTGGTCCTGAAGTAGGTTGACATCTGAGTGTAGAAACTACTGCTCCTCCACTAGTCCATTCAGTTACTATTCCGCCTCAATCTTTCTGACATCCTCGGTTGTTTGTGATCCACTTATCCCATTTATGATGTATGTTGTCCTCAGTATCCAAAGTTGTCATCATCGGTTGATCATCACGGGCTCCTGCTGGTCCTGAAGTAGGTTGACATCTGAGTGTAGAAACGACTGCTCCTCCACTAGTCCATTCAGTTACTATTCCGCCTCAATCTTTCTGACATCCTCGGTTGTTTGTGATCCACTTATCCCATTTATGATGTATGTTGTCCTCAGTATCCAAAGTTGTCATCATCGGTTGATCATCACGGGCTCCTGCTGGTCCTGAAGTAGGTTGACATCTGAGTGTAGAAACGACTGCTCCTCCACTAGTCCATTCGGTTAATATTCTGCCTCAATCTTTCTGACATCCTCGGTTGTTGGTGATCCACTTCTCCCATTTATAATGTATGTTGTCCTCAGTATACAAAGTTGTCATCATCGGTTGATCATCACAGGTTCCTCCTGGTTCTGAAGTGGGTTGCTTAGAACCGACTGCTCCTCCACTAGTCCATTCCATTAATATTCTGCCTCAAACTTTCTGACATCCTCAGTGGTTGGCGATCTGCTTGTCCTATTGATAGTCTAGTTGTCTTCTTTGCTTTTCTTGTATGTATTGTTCCAGCCCTAATCCTGATACCTTGCCTGCAAGTCCCTTTAGGATTTCACAATCTTCTTTCTTTTTAAGGATATCATGTAATAGTTTGCCTTCTAAAAGTTGCCTTTGTTCACTAAGTTGATCTTCATGTTTTTGGCATTCAAACAGTACATGCTCCGGAGTATCCTGAAGTTACATACCACAATTATCCCTTTCCTTCCTCCTTGTTTACATAAAATACGTACCATACGGTCCATGTCCTGATAAGAAATGTATTAATCCTTGTTTTGGATGTAGATGGTTCATTATAAGGCGTTGACGTGTGTTCGGACAAAATTGGTATACTTTCCTTTCTACTTCAATATCATTCCATTCATCCTGCCAGTCATCCAGAAGTTTCACATTAATCTCCCGTTTATTTGCTCATTCTTCCCATTCACCTCTGCTATCTTATCATATCTAGCTTTCTTAAACCAATAGATAGCTGCTCATCTGATTACTAAATCTACAGTTATGTTATGTGCAGAGGTTCTACTCCCATTAGTCCTGACCCGTAGGACCAAGGACCCGGTCCTCCTTCTACCCGTGAGCGATGGATACTCCGGGGCTCTTTCCATAAGGCAATACCTGATTTCTTAAAAAGCCCCCCCCCCCGCTGAGCATAACGTCAAGACGGGATGGAAGTGGTTACGCCACTTATGCGCGTCAACCCCGCAGGGAAGACTACCGAAAACCTCGGTGGGGCCGCTTGGTGATCTAGCACACCTATTAGCTCTGCAGGCTAGTACCCGGGACTTTTGAGGCAATCCTCTACCCCCTCCGGGCGGCCGTAGCCTGGCTAGAGGTACCCAATTCCCCGAGGGTGTCGGAAACACACTGCCCCCTCGAGTGCAGCCCAATCTAAACGACTCCCTGACGCGAGGGTGGCTCGGCATTTCGGCCCGAGCTTCCTCTACTAATGCCAGAGGTAACTTGAGTGCTAAGGGTCCGCAGGGCCCGCTCCACGGCAGCTGAAGGGGACGGATCTCTTCCCCTACGGTCTATAGGCCAAATTCCTAATATTACTAAAAGAGTCATTGTTGCTGTTCCAGTTGCTCCTGTAGATCTTAACAAAAATTGTAGGTGATCTCGCCTCACTATCTCAATATTTTTCTGTATTACCAAACGATGAGTCCAAACAGCAGCACCATATCCCATAATTCCTGTCATTATGCTGGTATGATGTATCCTCCCAGTTACTAAACATAACTTGAAGCTTTTGGTCGTCAAAGTTGCCAGCTTCATTATAATATTACTTGTTGGATCTGATGTTTTATTAATATGAATATCAAAATTAAGTTTTTCATCTATTTGAAATCCTAGGTAGCGAAATTCTGTCTCTCTTTTGATGTGCGGACCATATATCTTTATAGTTGGATTTCTCTTTAACTGTACCTTAAAGATAGTGTATGAAGACTTCCCCGGTGCTATTTCCAGTTAAGAACTGTTGCACCATTCGTATATGCAGGCTAGAGGCATAACTTCAGTCTCTAAAGTCCTATTAATATGTGCCTAAGTTATTAACAATGGAAAATTTTACATCTTGAAAGTTTTATCGCCTTTTTCGTTAAAAAAAAGTACACACGTTTCCCATATTCGGTGTGTTTTTGAAGCTGTCCTAATTATCATACTGTTAGGTTTATTGCACTCTTTGGACACTTGAGCAAATAGCATTCGGAAATGAGGGGATCAGCTAAACCCAGCAGCAAAAACTTACTCCTGCTAATGCACCATTAATATATGATTATGTATTGCTACAGCCGTGATGGACCTAAAGCTGATTCTACCTTCGTCCCATAGATGTGGGCTCCGTGCTCAATTGGTTTGGCACAACAGATTCCAAGTTCGCTATTCAAATCTGGCCCACACACACTGAGGGTTTTTCATTGCATTTAGAAGCAAGTCGGTTTAGTGGCATGTATAAGAACTGTAGCGGAACGAAATGGCGATACCAGCGTCACTGATATTAACCTGGCAAATACAAGGTTAAATATCGAAATATCTAATTTTTGTTGTAATTAGCATCCTCCAAACTTGTCATATAGGACGATGAGTGAAATGTTGCTCAAATGCGCCCGGGGTATATAGAGTTTAAGAGCTTATAGACCACTAGGACACCAGGAAACCAGGAGATCCATGATTCAAATCTCGGCCACGGCATTGAATTTTTCATGTTCACTCTATCAAAGACCTTAGCCTATATACGGCTAGTGTGGAGAAATGCTTAATTTCCATCAATTAACTAAGATATTAAGAGTAAATTGATGAAGTCTGGGACTCAAGTACTTACGATAGTAAGTCGCCACAATCGGTGTATCTCGGATGCGAGAGCCCCTAGTGGTTTACCGGGAAAATATGCGAGTCAAATGGAGAATTTAATGTCACGACGGCACGTTGGCCATAGTAGCCCAATGGGTTAGAGCGACTTGACGGAAACCAGGAGATCCGTGGTTCAAATCCCGGCCATGGCATTGAATTTTTCATGTTGAAAAGACCTTGGTCTATATACCGCTAGTATGGAGAAATGATTACTTTCCATCAATAAACAAAATTTCTTTCAGAAGTTTAACTTGTGATTCACGTGAATTGGTTTTCACAGTTGTTTACTTTGTTGTGAGGATCCTAGAAATGTGCTGCAGCTTTTGATTTACTGCCATTGATTTATAAACTGTTTACCATATTTTATTTTAATTATTGCATTACTGTTACTGTTCATATGCTGTTTCCAATATGTCCGTATTTAAACAATGTCAATTTTATTTTGTTAATATTTACATGATCACTCATGACCTAGCTGCGCATGCGAACTAAAATAATGATCCACAAAATAAATGTCAATTAAGTATCTGAACAGTTAGGTATCATTTATGAAATTTTCAGAAATATAAATACTCTAGAACTTTATGAATTTACGATTACTACAAACTTGAATTTTTCCGGTAACACCACGTTTCCTCTTTCCAAGAGAAATGTGGTTGTTTACAGAACTGCAGCACATATGTACGTCATTTCAGTGAATCCAATCTCGGTAAACATTATCTATCAAAATCATCTAATAATCTGTTTTGACTCCATCCACATTACATACGGACGATGAATTTTGAAGCTTGTGTTTTAATTATGCATACACAAAACTAACATCAATTAATGACACATTTTGAGGCTTATAATGAATTGATTAATAGCGCAGTCCATTACACGGTGCACTGGCGTTCGTTGGAGCTGGGGAAATGTGCAAAGTAGAGTTGTCGGCTTATAACAATTTATTGCGCAGCTTTTCCATTCATCTTCATTAAGATCAGAGCTGCCACCTTTCCATAAAAACTCTATTACACTGACAATTAAAAGGGAGCTATTTCTGTCTAAGGAAGAAGGTTTATTTTGTTTTAAATTCTATTTGATATCTGCACAAGGCAGTTGAGTAGGGTTTCGACAAATCAAAGCCTTTTTAAAAGGTCATCTTCCTTGCTAGTTACCTGTACAGGTGTGTCAAAATATCTTAGTTCGCAGAATCACAGAAATATAAAACATAACAAATGCAATTGGTGAGAACATTTTAATGATTCTATCTATAAAAATGTAGTTAAACACTGAATTGTCAAAACAATGTACTTTACTGAGAAATGGAAACCTAGAAGTCCCCTTACCACAGGAAACAAAAGTTATTTCTCTGGTACTCCAGAGTATGTCATGATATAATTACCATTTAGTCTCTGTAAACTCTACCTGAATTAAATAACATATCTTTTGGCATCTACAGGAAGCCAACACAAACAGATAATTACATCAAGAACGATAGCTACAACCCTACACCCCACAAACATGCTGTTTTGAACAGCTTAGCGCATAGAATAGTCAACATCCCATTGAAACAATGAATATAACAAAGAATATAACCACATGATTAACATAGCTGCAATTAATGGATTTAGTAAACAATTATGCCCGATTTCATCAACAGATGTTAAAATCGAAGTGAACTAATGTAACGTAACAATTGTCACAGCTCTAAAACTAATGTTAAATTTCTTGCATTTCACCAACCTGTCACATGCGTGATTGGCGAAAGCTGAAATTTATATTAATTTGAGAATAGTTTATTCAGGACTCTTGAGATTTAGTAGAAATTCAATCTTGCCGTTTCTTAAAGTACAGAATCTTTGATATATTTGCGTAAATAATAGAAAGACTGCGGTTTCCTATTTCCTATGGCAAATCCCGTATATATTACTATGATATCCGCTTCCCCTGGTGTACGTGCAGAGTTGCACAGAGCAACATGAAGCTTTGCTCCTACTCACATCCTACGGGATGTTCTGGAATAATGCAAATGCGCTCTGCTGATTGGCTGTTTCAATTCGAAATTAGGTCGATGGCTGGATATGTTTGGTATTGCCGTCGCCATGTTGCAAAGCGCTTCCGGAAATGTCTAAAACTATATGACTGGACGCAAGGGTACAGCCGGGGCCTCTCTTATCTGTTTGGCACGTGATTCCGGCCGACACCTTCGGCATGGCGTCCTGGACTAGACCACTCGCTCACTCATTTTTGACACATCTCCCAAAGTAAGATCTACAAACTATTATTCAGTTCATCATGATAATTCCGTTATTATTTAGCTTACAAGCCCCTCCATTTGTAAACCAAACATCGCAAATTGTGACTATACACAAATTCTTAATTATATCTATATTGTTATTGTTAAGCCAATCGTTTGCTATTTTCTACGATCCTAAACTCCAGCTTAGCTATACCCCCTAGTCACGACAACCATAGTTTGTGACAATACCACAAAATTAACAGAATGAAAAACCAAGACACAGTTCAGGAAATTCACATATCATCCCAGAGTGCATCATAAATTCAACAAGATATTCAAGAAGTACAACATCAACCTAGCCCCAATAAATAAATTCAGTTTAAAAGAACTTATTATGCAACAACCTGAAAGACCCAGTACCTGAAAACAAGAAATCAGGTATATACAAAATCAACTGCTCAGACTGCAATAAGTTCTACATAGGAAAAACAAAATAAGGTTACATATTAGATTACAGGAATATATGAGATGTTTGAAACACAAACAAATAGAAAAATCAGCAATACCCCACCATTTCTGGTCTACCAATCATGAAATAACTTTAAATTTCGAGTTGCCGCCTGAAAACTTGGAAATTCATCTCACAGGCAACAGATGCCACCACAGACAACCAGCTCACTTCAAGAAACCACGGATGCAACTAGTCAGATAACTGCTGACGATGGGGACAAAGCGTTCTCCGAAACATGTTCAAGTAAGGATAATTTAAGTGGCTTGTGTTTGAATTACCGACTCATTACTTTCAAATGTTAAATACATCACTGTTTCTAACCTTTTGCTTCAAATAATAATAGTAATGGCATCTTCCCATAGAAAAAAGTAAGTTTTAATAAATTACTGAGAATTAGATAAAAGTTTCAAAAACGTTCGTAAACATCCAAAATATTATTGACAAAGTTAATGCATTTGTTTTATTCCTTTATTGACACGTTAATTTTACTAAACAAGATTTGAATTTTTTTTTTTTTTTTGTCACAATTATGTATCATTGTTTGGAAATAATTCTATATAAGGAAAATTTCCCATAACTAAAAAAAAAAATAATAAAAAATAAAGAAAAACACATACTCCTGAGTAATCGAAACATGCGCAGTGAAAGATTACAATAGACCGAAGGTACATCTCACACGCACCCACTTGCACCTATACACGATTTTGCGAAGCGCCACCCAACGAATATATCGAAGTAGTTGCTCAGCTTACACACGACACAGATAGTTTCACCGCCAATAGAGCCGCATAAAAACCCTCTAGAATGAGTATGGATTAGGAACAACGCCGCGTGCCTCACGCTAACTAGGTTCGCACGCAGTCAGTCAGGTGAAAAGATGATTAGGTATCAACGTTTCGGGAGTGTGCATCTCTCCCATCATTAGGATATTTATCAAATGTTATAACCACAAAATGAAATACTGCATATAACACAACTATAAACAAAGACAAAACACTATCAAAATTCGCATTACTGAACAAAAGACTGTTTTCAGTAAATTAAATGACAGGTCATGAGATGGCGTGAGTGTAGAAAATTGTGTCAAAGAAACGTAACTACTTAACTTGATTATCAAGCTGTATTGATCTTTGCTTCTTAATTCGATGGATTTCAAGTTTTAAGGCCTGTTTCCAAGAGCAGCTGAACTGGAATCCAGCATCACGACTAAACGTGCGCCTTTCAGAGGAAATCGCCAAAGCCTCCATAATTCTCCGCTCCCGGTAACTATTGCTTTTTGCCAAGATGGTCGTCTCCCGAAAATTGGCTCTATGGTCGTTATCAAAACAATGCTCTGTCAGCCCAGACTTCTCAGGTTGCATTAAACGAATGCTCCGTTCATGTTCGATAATTACAGTAGCGGTAGTCCTTCAGGTTTGTCTTATATACGGTGTCCCACATTCACAGGGAATACGGTACACTCGCGGAACTTGGAAGTCCAGTTTGTGTTTCACTGGTCTCAACAGATGTTTACTCTTCGGAAGTGCCTTCTGGATGGTTCCGATGTATTTGGCACTGCTGTTTCTGCCGGATAGATTGCCGGTAAACGGGATGCAGACTGTAGCGGTAGGCTTATCTGACGCTTGCTGTATTACAGGTTTCCCTTTCCTAGCTCTGGGGATCGAGGTTTCAACGTCATATTCGGAGTAGCCGTTTTGACGGAAAGTGAGTCTCAGGTGCTGTAATTCTTGTTTTAAGTGGCTGGGATCAGAGATAGACAAAGCTCTGTGGGCCAATGTATTCAGAACGCACGATTGTATTGGGTGTATTGATGGTCGGATGGACCATCACTACTAAAACAATCGAACATGCAACCTGAGAAGTCTGGGCTGACAGAGCATTGTTTTGATAACGACCATAGAGCCAATTTTCGGGAGACGATCATCTTGGCATTATGCAACAGTTACTGCGAGCGGAGAATTAAGGAGGATTTGGCGATTTCCTCTGAAAGGAGCACGCTTAACAGTGATGCTGCATTTCAGTTCAGATACTCTTGGAAACCGACCTTAAAAATGGAAATCCATCGAATTAAGAAGCAAATATCAATACAGCTTGATAATCAAGTTTAGTTACGTTTCTTTGACACAGTCTTCTATACTCACGCCATCTCCTGACCTGGCATTTAATTTACTGAAAACAGTCTTTTGTTCAGTAATGCGAATTTTGATAGTGCTTTGTCTTTGTTTATAGTTGTGTTATATTCAGTATTTCATTTGTGGTTATAACATTTTATAAATATCCTGATGATGGGAGAGATGCACACTCCCTAAACGTTGATATCTAATCATCTTTTCCTCTGGCTGGCTGCCCAAGAAAGAAGTGAACAAATTCGTCGCCAGGAAAGCTTCAGGTCTTATTTCACGGTATCTTGCTACTATCAGGAATTTATTTGGCTTATGAAACCGCAATAAAGAAGCTGTTCTTTAGCTATCTTTATGTGTATAACGTGTTCCTACATTCCGTTATAACAATCGATGACAAATAAGCTGGTGGACGTACGCAACTTAAATCATTTATACAATCCTATGTCTAGTGTTCAGCGCCCAATTTTGAGGGAAGTTAATCTTATTGAGCTTGAGGATGGAAGCATTACATGATAAAAAGGAGATAGAATAATATAAAAGAGTTTTAGAGAATGTAGCTGAAAAGGAATCTGTTGCACTTCTAGAACTGTACAGATAAGAACATAGCAATCTTAGAACTGTCCGAGGCATTATCGAGTTTTTCACAAATAACTGTCCTTTGTCCTATTACCTGAAAGCTAGGCTAGGGTCACTGATAAAGAACAAGGAGTGATGCTTTTGTTTTCGTGGTTAGTGCGTCCCAATAATTGCTGAGGTTCGCAAGCTAGTGGATCCAGCGCTGCCTAATCACAAAAAAATGTACTATTTAATGCTAAAGTTGTGACACCGTAATTCGTCCTCGCTAAGTTATAAACTGCGAAACATCTGGGTACTAAATGGCAAAAGGGTAGAAGTAGTCAATGAATTTGAATACTTTGGAGTTAGGTTGAATAACAATGGAAAGTGGGGAGCACAGAGCAGAAAAATTGAAGCAAAAGGAAGGGGGCAATGACTGGAAAAAGAATATGGAAATATAACCTAGAAATGACAACCAAATGGTTAGAAATAACGTACGAAGCACTAGTTGAATCCAAAATGTTGTATGCAGTGGAGATCTGGGGGGGGGGGGGGGGGCACAGAGGTAAACAAAACGGTGGACCAAAACTACAGAAGGTTTTGTAAAGAGCTACTAGGCTTACCAAGGTCAGCATCTAGGGAAGTAGCTTAAGTAGAATTAGGAAAGACAAGAAGAAATGGAATAATAATGGAAAGAATTATAAAATTTTGGTATAGATGTTTGGTTAAAGAAGAAGGGGAAATTATGAAATTATGCATGAGACAGCAAAAATCATTAGAGAACTCAAATAGTTGGTGGGCAGAGATAGGAGGAATTATGAAAAAAATAGGAATGGGAGGTATATGGAGATTAGAGGTGAAACAGTACTTTTGGGTTATGTTTGAAGGAGGTATGAAAAGTTTATATATTTCTAAAAAATGATTATGTAAATATATTTAATTCTTTAAATATGTATAATATATGTAATTTGTGATTGGCCGTAGTAATAATTGTATGACGTAATGTTGTGACATGGAATCAAATCGGCCAATCACAAAATTAAGATAGGAGTAACGATGGTTACGAAAAATCAATAATCTTAGTATAGAGATATGTTTTGTAATGGTGGAGTGTGATGAATAGTGGTGAAAGATCAAGAACATTTAAGTAATAGTTTAAATCTGTTTAAATATAACAAAGCAAGAATTTATCGACATGTTGGAAGTGACTGGGAAAGGAAGTTCAAGTAAAGTGTAATTGTTACAAAATTTGACTTCTCCGAAACTTTATTCCGAACCACGCCTGAAACCAAGATTCTCATGACTCTTATGTAATCAAGTACAATCATCAAGAAACAAATCAAAATACAACGAATTTGTTATTTCTGGCTTCTCGACGTGGATCTTCTAAAAGTCAACGTGCATCCCATTTCAAACATACAAATCATACATAGAAATCCCGTACCAAATTGCGCCCCAACGTGTGGATGAAGATGGAGATAAATTAACCAGGAATAGTCACAAATTCCTGTCCCAGAGGAAAGGAATACAAGCTATGTAGTAAAACGCAGAACATAAGATATAGAAAGACAGGAAATATGGGGAAGTCTAAACAATATGAAATCATTATAATTTTACAAGCAAATAAACAGAAATTGGGGACGAGAAGCATATGTAGATTACTGCAATAGGCAAGAGAGAAGGGTTAGCTTGGATGAGTACAGGAATAATATTTCTATGAGGGATAAGAGGTAGGGAAAAGGGAATTTTTGAATTGTGTGGGGGAAAAGAAAGCATAGAACATTATGAAACAGAATGCGAGGAGGTTGCACTATGGAGATAAAATGTTTGGGAAGAAAAATGGGAGAAAGTAGAGAAGAGGATAGTAGCTATAAAAATGTTAACGGGCAAGGAGGAAAAGAAGGTAAGAAGTATTGGCGAGTTCCTGCAGAAGCCAGAAATGTAAAGAATATAAGAAAGGAAGAGGAGAGGGATGAAAGTGATTAATTAAGTAACAAGGAGGCATGGAGGTTAAGAGGTACCTGGCAGAACAGAGGTAGAGGGTGTCATGTGAGCCAAGGTGGCAACAAGTTAAGCACAAATAAATGTAGCCTAAAGTTGTAAATTGTAAAATTTTGGAATATACGCAATACATTTATCAACAAATGCGTTCGGTGTCCTTTCGAAACAACCTGTATACCTCGCGCTGACACCTAAGGTAGACTTATATGTGTATGACAAGGTGCAAGAACCATGGAAACTAAAAACTGAGAAAATATATTTTGATAGTTGCTCAAATAACATATATAAAATTCAGCTTATATACTATAGCTTAAGTATAATTATAATAACTCATAATTTTAGCGTATACCCCAAGGCGCTGCAACTTTACTAAGTGTCTGACCATATACGACACGACTTCCTATACTATTACAAATAAAATAAATAAAAACTGGGCTTTATACTTTAACGAATTTGAGGTGCAATTTTTTTCACTTTAGCTACCTGTCACCTTTCAAAGCCACCGTAAATCTAAACTTCAAAGTCAGGGATAGGTCATATCTGTATTAGGGACTTACACAGAGAAAGTTTCAGGTTTTATAAAATAACGATAATCTGGTCGTGTCGGACTCTTGGTCTATACCAGTGTTGTGTCACTGAGGGTGGCTCCCCACCTTTTCCCCTTCAGTTTTGCTCTTAGTGTCGCGGGGACGCAGGTGAACAGCTGACTGCCATTGGCTATTGCTGTAAAGTCTGTTTAGCTTACTCGTGTGCAACTCGGACGACTCCTTTAACGAACACTTATAATCATTTTACAACCCCGGCCCTCCTTCTCACAGACCTTTCTGCAAGGTTGCCACCTTTCTCGATACCTCTTGGGTATCGTACGACGTTTCGTCTAAATAAATTATCTTATATCTATTACTGCTACAATTTTACTGTATTCCATAATAAACCTTATCTTATTCAAAGTGCGGTGTTTGAAACCCAGTTCCTTTAGGAGGCTGCACAAAGTGCAGTATCCAAAAGGAAAATCAGAAATTTCTTGCAAATGTGCAACCAGTTCGTCTAAGGTGGGCGCTCTCCCTTTTGCATAGAATCTATAAATTTCTCGGCGAATTAAATCGCATGTGAAATTATCTACTTTAGAGAAACGTTTCCTTTTGTTTTCACACTTGATCGGCGTCTTTGGTATTCCTTTCGTCACAATATTTCTTACTGTATTTCTGTGAATACCCAGAATTTATCATCAGGTTCATTGCACGACCTCTTACCAAGATTATTTACAGCACATATTTATATGTGTTCAAAACAAGCGCTTGAATTTACTTAGAAACAGTTCCCGTTATAACTTTTGTTTTTGAGGCTTCTCCAGTAATATAACTCGGCCCAGTTATTCACACTATTGTCATCACTTTGATTATTTGCACTTGACTGAAAGTTATATACTACTTCATTTGCATTTATCACTTCATTTCCCTCCCACGGTCTCCACATCGTGACACACAACGAATTTCTGCACGTAATGAAACAGATCAACTGGAAGTGGGAACCTTGGCAACTGAGACTCTCCAAGTGGAGTAGATATGCGACTGTCGTTTCTAGAAATTCAGGGTTGGTATTGGTCCTCAACGACAGTGTTCCATTTCTGAAGTGTGCAGATAGATGTATGACGGTCATTAGTGGGCGGAAGGGTGAGTCTGAACTACACACCCGTTGACTAGACAGACTTTACTCTACACCTCTGTGTTTTAAAACAAATGCAAGTAAGAGGCGGACAGTCAACATGTCCCGTTACAGAGCCGGACATCGAAAAAATTAATAGCTAAGAAGAATAACAACTCCACTTAAATTATGAACTAATAATTATTAACATATAGCGCTAAAAGCATAATTCACAATGGTATTCAATACACATTATGCACATAAAAATATGAATACACTCACTTTCTTCTCGGGCAGAAAGCCAGGTGAAAAGACGATTAGAAACGACATCTCGGGAGTGAAAATTTCTCCCATTATTAGGAGTGTGTGTGTGTGTGTGTGTGTGTGTGTGTGTGTGTGTGTGTGTGTGTGTGTGTGTGTGTGTGTGTGTGGTATTTTAGGGCCCGTCTCCATTATTAGGATGTTTATAAAATGTTATAACTACAAATGAACCACTGGATATAACTAAAATATAAACTAAGACAAATCACTATCAAAATTCACATTGCTGAACAAAAGACTGTTTTCAGTAAATTAAATGACAAGTCAGGAGATGCCGTGAGTCTAGAAAATTAATTGTGTCAAAAAAACCTAACTACTTAACTTAACAAGCTGTATTGATGTTCGCTTCTTAATTCGACGGATTTCCATTTTCAAGATCGGTTTCCAAGAGGAGCTGAACTGAAATCCAGCATCACGATTAAGCGTGCTCCTTTCAGAGGAAATGCCCAAAGCCTCCTTAATTCTCCACTCCCAGTAACTGTTGCATTTTGCCAAGATGGTCATCTCCTGAAAGTTGGCTCTCTGGTTGTTATCAGAACAATGCTCTGCAAGCCCAGACTTCTCAGGTTGCATTAAACGAATGCTCCGTTCATGTTCGATTATCCTAGTAGTGATGGTCCTTCCGGGTTGTTCTATATACGGTGTTCCACATTCAGAGGGATGCGGTACACTCTCGGAACTTGGAAGTCCAATTTGTCTTTCACTTGCTGCCCGAGAAGAAACTCAGCATATTCGTCGCCAGGAAAGCTTCTGTCCTTATTTTATGAATAAATAGTTTAACAAGCCACCACTGAATCTTCTGCACGGTCTTCCTCACCCCAATATCTACCACGTCACCTGCGAAGGTTAGCTAGAAGGGGGAAAGATAACCTTCTTTCCCCTCAATGACACCACTGGTCTATACCTATAACGTAACGGCATGTAGCTTTGCTGGAATAACATTATATCAATGAAGTTTCACCGTTGGAGTTTTAGTACTTTCTTTAAAATATTAAAAACCATAAAATTATACTACTGAAACATAAATGTTAAAAGTATTTTGTTACTTTACGAGATCGTCTCTACCAACCAATATTTATTTGTATATACCTTCAAGAAACTCTCCCAAAAGCTTATTTTACACTGTACTTCAGAGATATAATTTCACACGAACTTCATTTAAGTGTATAATGTGATAAGACAGAACCAAATAAATAATTAAATCACCTAAAACTGTTGCTGAAGAAAACTCAAAAGTTTCATTCGCATTTTACTATTTCATGAGAACTGCTTCAGCCCCTTAGAAAATGACAGTATTGAAAAATTCAAACTATAGTCTTGGAAACACTTATTGATACAGAACAAATTACTTCAAAAAATTCTGAATTTGAAAAAGGTCCGAATTTTGTATAGTGCGTTTTGTTTTGCCTTTTTTTTTCTTGAATTTACGTCCTCCAGCGTTAAGTTCATATCGGACGGGGAATGAATTGGGTGAAATGATGCTCAAATGAGTCCAGGGTCCATGGAACTTAGAGTTACCCGACATTCGTCGTGAAGGGTAAGCAAAAACCCCGAAAAAAAACTCATCCAGGTAACTCATCCTAACCGAGATTCCAACTCGGCACCTCTTGAACGTGAGGCAGACACGCTACCATCTACGCTAGTGAGGCGGGCTGCATCCTTTTGTTCACTATTTATACCACATCCTAATAATTCTTCAACATTTTTGGACCATTTTCAAAATTTTTGTTACAAATTTATTTTATTTTTTATCAGAGCCATATTGCACCTCTAATTTCTAAAAGTCGCCTTATGTAGTTTCAGGGAGCCTAAAACATGAACTTTTTTTCCTCCAAATTCTCCACATAAATTTTTGGGTTATAACCTGGGCAGGAACTTGAGGTAGTTTTGGCGGTAAAATCTTGGTGTGTTCTCTTTGCTCAGCGCCTCACGATAATGGGTTTTATGACGGGCGAGGATTCAGGATTGGGGAGACTTAAACTTGGTCGGGGATTTATTTCTGTAGGGTATCCCTGCATGGGTTCTCTTAGCTGGATTCAGGGGGTTGGTGCGTCCTAACTGGTGACGTAATTCTGACAGAAATACCTCTGTCGCTACTAGTGTAGAAGTGTGACACATGCTGCTGTGTCCCGTGTCTGTAGTGTGATGTATCGTAGTATATTTCTCCCACGCGAATAACTGAGTATTCGAAGATACACTGTCTCGCGCGTGAATCAATTTAATTGTCCGAAACACGTACAGTTTCTTGCGCCTGGACAGAGCTCTTATACTTCGTGTACCTCGGTGTGAATAGTGCAGAGTGTAATTTATGTTATCTCTCACACGCAAATAAGTGTAATAAATGTAATGTAATGTAATAAATGTAATTCTTCGAAGATTGACTGATATCTGACATGCGGTCAGATACATCGAGTTCCTTGCTCTATAATTTGCTGAGTGATGTATCGTCTAATATCAAAGTTTTGCCATGACGATTTTCTCTCCCACTCTTGCTATTTTTCTGAAATTTGAAAACTCGGGTGAGGTGTTATTTGTTTCATATTGGTTGATTTTTATCCCCTCTTCTGGTAAACGTTCAAATTTCTAAGTTTGGACGTTTGTTCGCATAGCTTTCTCTTTTCCCACCAGAGAGACAAAATGTCTTCCCAACTTCTGGTATATTCCTAAGGTCTGTTGTGTGAAGCATGAACTAGATTTTATGAAAGAACTTTTTACCGCCAAACTGACGTAAACTGCCTCAAGCTAAATCACACAATAGCTAATAGTTTCCAGTTGGTTGCAAGTATGTGTACATGTCTGAGAGGGTTCAAAAACATTTCTGTAGTAAATGTTTCTGTATTATTCGTATATGTCGAATAGGATCTTCAATTATAACTTAACTATCCCTGTGGGTTGTTATTGTTATTGTTACCACCACCACACCACTATTATTATTGGTCCTGTCCTATACGGACCGCGTCAAGCTTTGGACACCAAAACATTAGAACGAGACGGGTGCAGGTTGCAAGACACTGACCTATGGAACCGCGCGAGCCACTGCTGTCCTGATGTACAGTCAAGTTCCGCGGGAGGCTCTGAGGTGAGACTTCGAATAATGAAATGTGTGCTGCTTTAGGGGCGGTTTGTGAAAAAAATAAACGAAGTCCCTGATGATAATAATAATTGTGTTAAAACGTGTTCTTAAAATTAACCCATCATATTTAAAACTGTGTAAAGTGCAAAAATTTTTAAATAGTAACACAGATTCAAATATGAACTCTTTCAAGAATGCTCCAATCACATCATTGCGATCTAGAGAGAACATTCAATACAAACATTTTGTCACACAGTAAAATAAGTTTCAAATTTGAGAATTTACGAATGTACGTAGTTGTACATTGTAATAAAATTAGTGACTATAGTTAATATTTAAACAATGCTATTTCAATAGGTCTGTATCTGTTCACAAAAGAGAAGGAATGAGCGTTTAGTCGAGATCCTCCGTTTGTTGTCGTTTTCTTTTTCTAACTCGTGTGCGCGTCGGCCGCTTCCTTTGACGAACCCTTATAATCGTTTTACAGCCCCGGCCCTCCTTCTCCCAGATCTTTCTGCAAGATTGCCACCTTTCTTAATACGTCATGGGTATCGTACGAGGTTTCGTCTAAATATATTATCTTATGTCCATTTCTGTGAAACTTCCTTAGTTTTGATATATATCGCTAAGCTACAATTCTACTGTATTGGTATTTTAAACCCAGCTCCTTCAGGAGACCGCGCAAAGTGCAGTACCCATAAGGAAAATCACAAATATCTTGCAAATGTGCAACCAATTCGTCTAAGGTAGGCGCTCTGCCTTTTGCAAAGAATCTATAAATTTCTCGGCGAATTAAATCGCATGTGAAATTATCTACTTTAGTGAAACGTTTCCTTTTGTTTTCACACTTGATCGGCGTCTTTGATATTCCTTTCGTCACAATATTTCTTACTGTATTTCTGTGAATATCCAGAATTCATCATCAGGTTCATTGCACGACCCCTTACCAAGATTATTTGTCAGCACATATTTATATGTGTTCAAAACAAGCGCTTGAATTTGCTTAGAAACAGTTCCCGTTATAACTTTGTTTTTTGAGGCTTTTCCAGTAATATAACTCAGCACAGTTATTCACACTGTTGTCATCACTTTGATTGTTTTCAATTGACTGAAAGTTATCTACTGCTTCATTTACATTGACCACTGCATTTCCCTCCCACGGTCTCCACATCGTGACACACAACGAATTTCTGCACGTAATGAAACAGATCAACTGGAAGTTGGAACTTTGGCAACTGAGACTCCACGTGGAGTAAACATGCGACTGTCACTTCGACAAAATCAGGGTTGCTATTGGTCCTCAACGACAGTGTTCCATTTCTGAATTGTGGTCATTAGTGGGCGGAAGGGTGAGTTCCGTGTGAGGAGTTAACTGCACTCGCGTTCACTAGACAGACTTTAACTAAACAGACTCTATCCAAGGTCGGAATCAGGTGTAGCGTGCTCTACAAACATCCTTCTTCACTTCTTTGTAAAGCAACCTAATTCTATCGTCTCGGCGTATCAAACTTACTAGGCTCGGTGTCTAAAGTTCTGACAATAGGGCAGTATAGCAACAGAACGCAAAAGCCTTATACATTGTATTTACATGAGTTATTTCATTGACTCATACATATATGTTCACAGTTTATTAGTCTACCTCTTTCTAATGCAAATAAACCTTCCATTAACGTTTCTTCCCTTGTACGATACAGCAAGTAAAGTGATAGATTTTTGATAAGTATCACTGTACGTGATTTTCTAATTCCATGCTCCTTTTACATGGACCAAATTAAAGTGGATAGATACCCATTTGACAATAACAATATATAACTATTTGAATATTCAAACCAAAAGCATGGAATATCATCGACATGTCAACTCCACAAAGCAGATGTACTGTTTGCCCACGACAAGAAGGCTAGAGGGGTATGAAGGGCAGAGGAGGTTGAACTATATATGCTCCATTTGCTTTCTAGGAAATGAGTGCATGAGAGTGCAAGTTAACCATGCTGCCAGATCTAATGTTTGTTGTAGCGATTGGTATTATGTATGGATGAGTTATGTGATAACAGTTGTGTATTTTAAACGAGCCTTCCATCCTTGTCATTCTCGGAAGGCAAGCATTCACCCCGAGGAGACAGCAAAAGTGGTTACGTTGCACGTTCCTCTAGCTTGCCTTCTTGTCCTGGACAATCAGTATTTGACGTAAATTTTCTGCGTATCCCTTACTGGATTTGATTGTATTGGATTACGGAACGGAGGGGATTCAGCACTTTGATCAGTCTTGTCCTGTGCCTCAAGAAGGGCATCCCCGGGGGAACGGATGATGCAAATGAGAGATAGGGCGTCCGACACAAGGTGTCACGACAGTATAATGGACCGGAAACGGCCTAGTAGGCCAGTCCGAAAACCAGAGACTGTCCTACCAGGAGCGTTTTATCCTGCGATGCACCGCCGACACTTTCTACCCTTTAGGAGACCACTAGATGAGAGATGAACTGAAATAATAGAGATGAAATGGAGAGACAGGTAATCGGGGGATATAATTAACAAACCCTGGCAAACACGGAAAATCCCCTATAAAGCAATGGATCAGGTAGGTCAGCCACGGGAATCGAACGCGAACCTCCGGAATTTAGGCCATAGACGAAACTGCTGAGCCATCCCGCTCGGTAGATTAAAGAGAACTTCACATGATATTCTGAGAACTTTTAAAATATACTATATTAAATTAGTTGTAAAATATTTGTAAGAACCGTATTCTAATCAAACCTAATTGCAATATAAGAGAGCTAGTTTTCACTTTATCTACCAGTAAATAGTAGAAAATAGAAAATAGTGGAAAATGAAATGAAATGTGTAGTGTTTAACGCCCTCTTTTACTACATACGGCACCGCAGGCGGTGACACTAATGATACGTGAGCTGAAGATGGAGCAACGGTGGAATGAGATGGCGGAGGAACCCGGAGGTCCCGGAGAAAACCCGCCCCAGCGCCGTGTTGTCCATCACAAATCTCACTTTGCGGTTGCCTGGGATCGAACCCGGGTCACCTTGGTGAGAGCCAAGCGGTCTAACCACTGAGCCGCGGCGTGGCCTGTTTATAGTAGATGGAGAAATTATTGCATTCAACACAAAAGTATTTTTGCAATAAGCCTTTTCTGTGTGTTTGAGTGTAAATAAACAGCATAACTGGGAAAAGGCAACTTCGTTAAATGCCAAAGTTACTCCTAGTAATAAGTTTAGCCTCTTACAAATACGCCATACGACAGTCCCACTACCCAAGGTTAACCTTTATATTTATTTATTTATTATCCAATTTTTAATTCCTATTTTACCCAAAGGTATATTAGAAATATAGTTTACAAATTTATGAATATAATACACTTTACAAAATCATGACAAAATTCAATATCAAGCTGACAAGCAGTAAACATCAAGATAAATCATTTAGTTTAAGAAATATTTTGTTTATGAAAGCCATGAAATATTGATAAGGTTTGTAATTCATCAGAATATGTGTAAGTGGTTTTGAGAAAGTGTAACCTAAGGATTGAAGCACTAATTCAAGTTCATATCTTTCAAAACAGAAAAACGGGCAATCAAATAAAATATGAGGGAAATCTTGAAGATGATTTCCACAAATATAATGAGATGTGGATTTGAATTTGAATCGAAATAGGTAAGCTGAAAATTTGCCATGTCCAGTTTATAATTGAGTGAGAACATAGTTAGGATTAAGGAATTTACATTTATGTTTGTCAGAAACTGTTGAGAAATATAAATCCTTAGTCAAAGCACCACAATCATTGTTAACCAGTATTCATTCCAGTCGTTGATGATAATCTCCTTTAATGTTTGCCTCACATAAGAAATATGGCACAGAGAGTGTGTCTCTGGAAGATCTGAAGTCACGTCTCTCTTTGTAAGCTCATTGCCAATCCTTACGTGCCCTCGGAGCCATTTAATACACAGATGAGCACCACATAATAACTGACTTCTTATTTCAGCTGCAATAGGACTGCTGTTTTTGGTATCTTTCAAAGCTGCAATTGTTGCATGTGAGTCACTGTAAAGGCGAGCGGTACATTGTAAGTTGTTGCACCATTTCACTGCTTCACGAATTGCTATATGGAACAACGAAATTACCTTATCTAAAATGGCTTTCAACGATTTTTATTATGTTTAGCTACTTTTATGACAAATATGTACCTATTCAACTTTAATTTTCTGTAAATATTCTCAGGAATGTACTCTCCACGCGAAATTTCGTGCATTTACCTCCCGTAACAGTTGTTTTACGTATCTGTAGATCTACTGATATGGAGCTGTCACTTAAGGATACACATCTGTGTAAATTTGTCAAAAAGTGCAAAAAAGACAACTTTCTCTTTGTCTAATTAAATAGTGCAATCTATGTACTTCAATTTACTATTATTTTAATGCCATGCAAAGCCTTTAAGAACTGTGGCATATGACCATTTAAGTGGGCACAGTGCTTTATGTCACCTATTTTGGTGATTTTCTAGTGGTTTTAATTTTCATGCTTTTTCAAAATATAATATAAACTGCTCCACACGATGTAGCTTTCCAACTAGAGACATGAAAACGTTCGTGCTTGGATAAAAAGAGTACCAAAGGAAATTTATGTGATGATGTTACATGTCGCCAGTGTTTGTCCAATTTAATAACAAAGATAATATTTCACAAGCAAATATTAAAAATTAATAAAAGGAGAATTGAATAATTTCTATATCCTATATCAAGAGTCAGATGAAAATTTCATCTCATAAATTTACTAATAATATATTTATGAGTATAACTGCAAAGCATTCTTTTTCTGAAACTAAAACTGCATCACTTGGAACAGTTTAACTAAATAACAATAAAAAACTATAAATACATTAATATCACAAGAACTATTTTGGATAAAGGTCTATGAACTATTGTTAGTATCACAATAATTGTTTTAGAGTTTCAAGTTTATCCAAGCAAAATTCTAGATTTTAGTATTCTAACAGATTGTTATCCTTAAAACCATAGGTTAGGCCTATATTAGAACACGCGACCTAGGAATCCGTACGCCAGCGCCTAACCAACTGAGCTGCCCAGACAGATTTATAATGTTCATCTGGATTTGTAAATATAAAAGGGTGTAAGGGGTGTTTTTTTAAAAAATAAACAAAGAGTTCATGCAATTTTAATACATTGATTGTTTAAATATACCGTTCTTAAATAGACTCGGACCATCTAAATATGTCCTTTATACGTAAATTTATAGTGAAGTGTAGTTTTCTACTTGGTCCGTGTAAAAGAAAAATTATTAATTTTTAACTGTAGCGAATAAGAAACAGAATTACTGTTTAAATTCAAAGGGAGGTCTAATTAGTATTAACCTGGTTTTCGATCAACCACAGCAAATCCTACCAAGGACCTATTCAACAGAGTGGCACCAATATAGCCATATAATTATGTGAATATATTCATCTACTGCACGAATGCTTCGTTGGAGCCACAAGCAAACAACAATCATTGTAGTAAAGTATTTACGCATGTTAAAATTCATCGATAGGTTGTCTTAGTCTTATATAAATAGAACATTAATAATTTTGCATTTTTCTAGAGCAGCCTACCAATTCTGAAGTAGTAATGTTGTTATTAAATATATGTCTAAAACAATCAGTACCTTATTTTGAAAAGTATTTAATTTATTTCTTACCTTAAATGTTGGGCACCTTGGGAGGTATCGTGACATGTAAGCTCAAAGTATTCGTTTGAAACCACACTCTCTTTTTGAAGGGTAACACGGTTATAACATGTACACTCCTAACACACATCGATTAAAAGACATATCGCTTGCAACATCCTACCCATTTCACTGACCATAGCAGCCCTAGCCTTCTACCGACCTGTACACAACACTATTTCCTTCTGAGCTATGACGTTATGACGTATCATTGCGCAGTTCAGTATATAGTACCTGTGCTAAATTTGCACACATCATCATCATCATCAACATCATCATTAATCAGCTTTATTATAAATAAAATTGCAGCAACGTAAGAAAATGAGCATCCACTATTCATAAATTAAACTGTAAAAGTAAGCATCAAATGAAATGCAAAAAAAGAAAGCTGATGTTCTACTCACTTCTAAACAAATTGTTCTTACTAAAGCTTATTCTTCATATTAATAGAAATATATGTTTGTATGAGCAGTTTTAATACATACTTTCTTGCAGGTTAAATGACAATAGAGTAATACGGTAAACTTTAGAGATGGTCAAACATTTTTCGAACCGTTTGGTACGCGATGACTTTCGATTTCATTTTGTTTGCACGTTTAGGGGGATAAAGTTCATTTGAGAAGGGTACATGCACACAAAATAACAAGGAACATAAGGAAATGCTTCAAAACAAAAGAAAAAGAATTACTGGTTATGTTTGTGTGCTACAGTGATGTATGTTTTCGTACTGTAAGACATTCCTGTCCTTAGGTTAAGCACTTATACAAAAGTAAGTCCGAATGAAAAGGGCTTTAGAGGCTATTTCCAGAAAATTCAAGATGAACACTTAAATAGCTGTAAGAATATCTTACACAAGAATACCTTACCATCAAAATGGTTAACCATTTTTGCAATAATAAACATTTTGGAAGTGTTCTTACAAAGGAGGGTTAGGATGTAGTCTATTGAAATCTTCACACTCTTGGCAGTTAAACAAATTTTTATTTTGAGCTCACAGTCAGAAATATGAACGTACGCACAGAAAATATAAATATATGTCTAAAATAGATTTCATATTAATTTAGCGAGCCTGAAATTATGCATATCTGCGTGGATCACAATTCTTCTATACAGTGTAAGTGATAGTGTAGTCTTCTAGTCTTCCCCACCAAAAAGCGCATTAAGTACACTTGTGCTGCTCCCTAACGTCTTTTACCTTGACTTCTCAACGCCGAGGTTTACTCCCATATTTTAACGCTATCTTAGACGCCATTAATCTCTCTTTTATTTCTATTCTAAAAATGCTTCCAAAATATTTCTTAATAAATCCGTACAGTTATATTTTAGTACATATATTTCCAAATCAGTATTCATTCGTTCCGTTCTTTTCTGAAATTCCAAAAAAATCTAAACGTTCCATTAGTTATTTCATTATTTTGTTAAAAATTTGTAGTTTTACTCATCTATTTTCTCCCACACATAATCATTGATTTACTTTTCTGGGATGATATTTTCATATTGTATTCTTTTATTATTTCGTTCAAGATGGATGTCGATTTTTGTAAATTATCTTCAGAATCTGCCAAAAATATCTGACCATCCGTGAACAATATTGTCTACATTTGCTTCTCTTTGTTATTTCGAATTATTGTTTTTTTTTTCAAACCAGTTTTCTAAAATTCTATGCATATAGAATTGTCTCTAAAGTCTGTAAAGTCACTATCCATTTCAATGATGGAAGACAGTGATTGCTAAATCTATATTATTTTGAAGTGTTACACATATTCTAGTGCCCTTCTACATGACTTCTACCTAGCTCAAAGCACATACGCCATCTTTCAGTAGTGGAACGAAATGTAGACTGTAAAATGTCAACCGTATTTCGACCTGCTGCTTCCCTGATACGATTCCGTAACTCAGGCAGACCATTTACTTTGTTAGTGTACACTTTAGATTTGATGTACCACCATGCAAAAACGTCTAAGGGAATAATGTCTGGTGTACTGGAAGCCCACAGCCGAGGTGGACCTCTGCCTATCCATCTCCCTGGAAAGATTTTGTGGAACAGTTCTAATATGTTGAGGTAGATGTTACCTGTTATTGACCTTTCGGCAAAGAAAAATGGGCCATACAGTTTTGCGTTTGTCATACCCAACCAAACATTGACTTTCGGTGTATCACGTTCCTACTCCGATACCTCTTGTGGTTCCTCATATGCCCATATTCGGCTGTTGTGTCTGTACACTTTCCCACAAACATGGAAAGTGGCTTCATCGGAGAATAAAATGTTGTCCATTAAATTCTCATTCTCTACACATTCCAAGAGGTCATAACACATTGCCCGACGACAGGCGAAATCCTCGTCCTCAAGATGGTGCAGAACTTGAATGTGATACGGACGTTTTCGTAGAGTGAAACGTAGAATTTTCAACACTGCTGCGAGGGACGTTCAATTCCCTACTGAGGCGTCGAATTGATGCCTTCGGACTCCTATCACTGGCAATTTGAACCTGCTGCACTGTTTCTGCCAAGACGTGTGGTCGTCCAGGACGTGTCTCATCACACACACACTGCCGGTACGCTTAAATTTGTTCACAAGCAGACGAATGTGTGCCCTTGATAGGGCTGGTTTGTGAAATTGACAAGTAAATTCCGCTCTGGCGTCTTCATATGTCAATCCGCGCACCCGTGCACAAACAATAGCAACCCGTTCTTCTGTGCTAAACATCTTGCACTAAGATATCAGTATCTGAAAAGAAAAAAAGAAACAAAATATTGTGTTTTGATTGAAATGTATAGTGACTTAAGAGACACCTGTATATTACAAATAGAAGAAGCGACATTTTACATCCTTGTCTTAATACTTTATTTATTTGGAGGGTATTTGATTTTGCTGCAAAACATTTAGTTTTTATAGATATTTTAGTGTTGTTGTACAAAGTATTAACAGAATACATTAAGTTGTGCTCTCTCTTGTAATCACCCATAATTTGCCACGATTCACCTAGTCATATGCTTTCTCAAAATTCCAAAGCAAATAAGAATACAGGTTCATTAAATTCTCTCTTCTTGTTCATAATACCTTTTAGTTTAATTGTGGCATCATTGATGATCTTACTTTGCAAAAGCCACACTATTCTTTCCAAAGTTAAGTAATATTTACAGAGGCCCCAACTCTTTATGACGAACTGCGTTAATGCAACAACCTACAATATCAAGAACAAAATACTTTCCAGAGAGAACCTTTCTATTCTTCATTGATAAATAAAGATTGCCTCAGAGTTCAACTAACAATACATGAAATGATAGGTAACTATCTGTTGGTAAGTGAATAACTGTACAGACGAGTGCAAATTATTAGATTCATTCATGGTTTTTTTTCACTTTTGCTTCAGTTTAACATTCAAAATCATAGATATTTACCGCCGTAACCTATTTCAATTTGTCGTAATTTTTTCCTTGATATAATACGAAGCATATTCAATGAAATTTCTCTCTTAATAATAGCTTGGGGATTTTTCTTTTACTTATAGTAATATGGTGGTAGCTCTGAATTAAGAGCAGCCATTTGCTTCATATCTGTTTATCCAACCGTTTGGTGTTATTGCTTTCATTTGGTGAATGTAGTAACTGATGATTGTTAATATTTGCCTTTATTGTGTTTTATGGCTAATATATCCTTAGTATTTATTATTAATTGATCTCAAGCCAGGTAACATCGTGTATCTTATCCTTAGCATTCACATTGATTCAAAAGTGAGGTTATGGGTAAAACTGCTGACTTTTCCCCAAGGAAAGGAGCTGTAACTGAGAGTCTTTTGAAGGTAACTCTTTATTCACAACGTGAAACAGCTAAGAAATTGTGTATTTCACAAAAATCTGTTAGTCGCATTAATCAAGCTTTAACATTCGATGAGACGTTGACCTCACAGAGGGATAGAAAATGCGGGAAGAAAAGAAAGCTATCACCAAGAATGCAAATAAAACTTATGCAGGTAACAAAAAAATATAGAAGAGCAACCAGCATTGACCTCAGTAATCAACTAAAGCAGTACGATACAGAAGTATCAGCCTCAGTAGTTCGCAGAAAATTATGTGGAGCAGGTTTACCAGCACGCAGGCCTCGTAAACAGGCTAAACTGACATCTGCAATGGCAAAAAAAAAAAAAAAAAAAAAAAAAAAAAAAAAAAAAAAAAAAAAAAAAAAGATGCAGAGACATACACTGGAATTTTGGAGAAAGATAAATAGCATGAAAAATGTATATAGCATACAATTAAAATATGTAGATGTAAATTTTATGGAAATTAAATAAACAGCCTAAACTTTGTTTCTCTCATTGATGGTTTTGTTATACTATCTTTGAGCAATTTTAAAACTGATTAATATTAATAGAGGTTTTTATTGTTTCAGGTAATTTTCTCAGATGAATCCATGTTTGAAGTATGTGAAGAGAGCAGCCAGTATATGAGAAGGTCAGATAAAGAAACATTTTCCCCTCAGTGTGTCAATCAAAGAGTAAAGCACCCAACATCAAAAATGGTCTGGAGCTGTATGTCTGTCCAGAGACCTGGAAGATTATACATAGTTGTGGGATCTATGGAGCAGAAGCAGTATAAAAGTGTAATAGAAACAAGACTATTTCCGCAAAGTAAAGAATGGTTTCCAAATGGTGATTTTGTGTTCATGCATGACAGTGCTCCCTGCCATAGAGCAAAATCTGTATCCCAGTTCCTCAAAGAAAACAGTGTAAAAGTACTACCATGGCCGGGGAATAGCCCTGATTTATATCCAATAGAGAATCTGTGGGGTATTGTTAAACAGAGACTGAAAAAATTGAAAATAACAAAAAAAGTTCAGCTTATTGAGGACCTGATAGGCATTTGGCACAGAGATGAAGTAATAACTTGTAGAGAGCATGCCTAAACGCATGCCTAAACGCATCAAAATGGTAATAAAGGCTAAAGGAATCATAGAAAATACTGCGAGGTGAAAAAGATATTTTGTAATATTATTTATGTTAAACAAATAGAAAATAAAAAAGGGTATATGTTAAAAATTTCACCATTGAGTCTAATAATTTGCTCACGTCTGTAGGTATCGACGATGGTGTTCAAACACAATGTCTTGGGGCAAGACACTTCACAATGCAACATATCACATACAGACAGAAATACTGCATCCCATGTACCAACAAATCACTCAGTGATGGAGATACACCATGTGTTGTTGACTTCTTTATTGAGAGACAGTAATGCAATACTCCATCTGTACAACACAAATTAAGTACAGGTCACCACCCAAATACATCAATATTTTCGGACTATTATATCATGAATCATCCGATGCTCTAATAAAGTATTCTTTTAATCAGAATCAGTACAGTTTTACCACAGTGGTTTGAACAAAAACCAAAGTGTCTTCTAAAGACTAAAGGAATAACACCTCCATTTATTCGGGGCACTCATTATCCATGTTATAAGAGGGGGTCTAAGGCTGAGAATGGAGGTGTTTTTATTTTTAAGCTAAACTTTTATATAATGTTTTAATTTAAGATAATGCTATACCTTAACTCATTGTTGCATAATAGTTCACATCTACCTAGCAGGCCTTGCTACTCACTGCAAGTAAATAAATGTAAGTTCAAGTACCTTATACGCCTATTGTGTAACAACCTTGACAAACCATAATCCAATGAAAACAACTGAGGAATTTATTCGCAACTCTGCTACCACAGAGCATAAGATACAAGAAAACGGTTTACAAGTCCACATTAGCAGCGTATGGCCCAGAAGAAGGGAAAAAGAATGACACGCATGAGTTTAATAGGACCTCACAAGATACGCTGCACGGATAGTATATTTATAACTCAACAACTAATTGAAAAGCATAAAAAATTTAAAGTTGACACATTTATGCTCTTTGTTGACTATGTTAAAGTCTTCAATCCGGTTTTAAGGTATAAACTATGGATAGCGATGAAAAATTGTGAAATACGAGTACATTTAATTGAGACTGTACTAGGTATGTATAAAAATACTACAATAGCAATAATAAGGAATGGAAGAAAACAGAAGCAGTGGACGTAAATAGATGAGTACGACAATGATGCCCTTTATCGCCTTTACTCTTTAATATCTATATTGATAATATGGTACAAGAATGGCAGCAAAGTATAAAACAAAATGTACTGAATGTAAACATAATTTTAAATACAGTATTATTTGCTGATGATCAAGTGATAATATCCCACTCAGAAGATGACATGCAAAGAGCAGTATATAGTTTAAACAACATAGCGGAAACATATAACCTTTCAATCTCAGAACACAAAACTAAAGTAATGGCTTTTAGTGGAAAGAACAACATAAGAGCAAAAATAGTTATAAACAATAAAATAATAGAACAGGTTAATAGTTTTAACAGTAGCAAATAACAACAAGGATATGGAGGTGAAATTAAACAGATTCAATCAAATGTGTGGGACTATAATAAGAACGCTGAACAGGAAAACACGAAAGGAAACACAGATGAAATTTTATAAGATAATGACAGTCCCAACGTTAACACACGGTTCCGAAATATGGACATCAACGCAAACAGCTGGAATCGGCAGAGATGAGATTTTTGAGAAGTGTGGCAGGTTATAAAAGAATAGACCACGTAAGATACGAAAAAATAAGGGAAGAGTTTGGGATTTTTAACTTAAACAGTAAAATAATAAAGAACAAAAATGAATGGAAAAATCATGTTTTAAGAATGGACGTGGAACGACTTCCAAGAAGAGTTTCAAATTATATGCCGAAGGGCAAGAGAGATGTGGGACGCTCAGCTCTACGCTGGAAGGATCAGTAGGCTCTTGAAGAGAACGGAACGGGTCACAGGACCCAATCCTTGATGATGATGATGATGATGATGATGATGATGATGATGATGATGATGATGATGATGATGATGATGATGATGATGATGATGATGACAAGTCTAAGTGGTTTGAATATATAAGAATGTTTCATATGGAATAAAATTAGAGAACAAAATAAACAGGCCAGCACCTTTAGAAAACACGGTACTATACCTTCTCCGAAAAGAACAAACATTTTTGCACACAACCTGTGCTCACCATTTCAGCCAAATCCCGTGAAAATTCAAAACCTTAATTATCATTTCAAAAAGAATATAATTGACACACTACAACATTTCTGTTAAAGTAAAGTATGTCATTCATCTGTCACCAGCAATGAATTACCAGGCCAAGATTTGTTGGTCCAGCCACTTGGTAAAAGGTTTCCGGTCGCCCGGGGAAAATAATGCAATTCATCACTTACGATACAATGTAGTAAGTCGCCATTAAGGTAGTTGTCTCATGTGTTTATCAGAACTCCTAAGTGGTTTACCGGAAAAAATACGAGTCAGTTGAAGAATTTAATGTCATGTCGGCACGTCGGCCAAAGTAGCTCAAGGGTTATAGCCGCTGGACGGCAACCAGAAGATCCGTGGTTCAAATCCCGGCTATGGCATTGAATTTTTCAGTCTGACTCTATCTTTTCATAGTGCGTCCTACACACGGATAGTGTGAAAGAACAATTAATTTCCGATTATTAAGTGTTGTTTTGTTTTTGCGAATAAATAGATACATTTGAGCAATATTTTTAAATATTTCCTTTAGTTTGAGCAGATGCTATAGCTTATGTTTCGGGTAACACTTCTGTGTCAAATTTTTGAGACTGACACAAAAAAGGTACTGGCGATTACTGTGAAATGTGTAGTGTTTAGCGCCCGCTTTTACTGCATCGGCACCGCAGGCGGTGACACTGATGATACATGAGATGAAGATGGAGCACAGGTGGAATGAGATGTCGGGGGAAACCGGAGGTCCCGGAGAAAACCCGCCCCTTTGCCGTGTTGTCCACCACAAATCTCATTTTGCAGTCACCTGGGATCGAACCCGGGCCGCCTTGTTGAGAGCCAAGCGGTGTAATCACTGAGCCACGGCGTGGCCATACTGGTGATTACTTTGGTTAAGATCTGCGATTAGGCAATCCAGGAAGAGCTTGATAATCAAGGTCTGGAACAATGATGAGGGTGACGTGTTCCGCGATAGCAGCCGAACTAGGGTCGAAACGTTAACGGAAGGAAGGTGGTGGGTCTTAATCATGAGTCCCAGTCCTAACACAATGCTGCCAAATGAAAAGTTATATTCAATCATGCGTACGTCCTAAAAATCAGTCGACCATTTGAAATGCAAATGCTATTCCGCGAATACTTGATTTCATGACCACAAAAGAGGGAGCAAAGAAAGGAATAAAAAATGAGGCATTTAAGCGAATGAATGAAGAGCGAGAAAGGGAGATTATTCCATTGAAAATTAAACCAGGTTCCCAAATTCCTTGTTCAGACAGTCAGAGTGAAAAATAGCCCCAGGAACTTCATTTTTATAAGTCCTCGTGAGCTTTATTCCACAATATTAACTTTTATGTAGTTAACTTTGAGTTTTAGAGGCATTTAACTTCATTATATCCAGAGTTACTAGATATATCCGTTAATGCACTTCATCAATCCACTATAATTAAACTTCTGTATACGTCAAATAATAAAAGATTGTAAGATTCTGTTTAGAGTAAATATAAGTCCTGAAAAACTGAAATATTTTATATAGGAATGTGGTTCAAAAAGTAATACCTCCTATTCTTTTTCCTTGAATAAGTATGTTAGCTGAAAATTTTGACTGCGCGCTGACGGAGCGCAGTGTCACTCGAGGGGATGGTGGTGATGGCGCCGACGTGTCCCTCTCCAAGACAGCCCTTACTCGTTTTCCAGCTGCTCTTCCTGGTGTGGGCAATCTCTCTCCAAGTGTCCAGGCGGACCACACCCCCAGCATCGTCCACTAGGTCTTCGCCGGCGTCCCTCGGCTGGTCTTCTGTCTCCTGTGTAGCTGACACTCCTCGTTCTCGAGGTCGAGATAGCTCTCCTCTTGGCCGCCGCCATCCTCAGTGCTGCCGTTAGCTCCTCGGTGAATGTTTTGTAATCGTCGAGCCTTAGGTGCTGACGAATCTCCGTGTCTCGTAGCCCTTCAGCGAATGTATAGATAGCTTCCCGAGATACGAACTCTGGTGGGAGGTCGACTAGGGCCTTGATAGCCAGTTGTTCAACTGCCAGGGCGAACTTCTGCAGCGTCTCCCCTGGCTGCTGTGACCTTGCCTTTAGCTGGCTGCGGTACGCTGCGGTACGATTCTCCAGGGCCTCCCAGATGTCCTTGGGCGCCGCCGGTGTCTGTACCGCGTTCAGGACTTCCGTGGCCCGTCCCTGGAGGCTGGCTATTAACTGTATGCACTCCTCCTCTGGTGACCATTTGTTCTGCTTGGCCACTGCGTCGAATTGGCGGCGGAAGACATCAAACCTTGACGCGCCGTCATATTTCGGAGGTTTGACGCGCGCCGATGTTGTGCCGCGGCGTGTCGGCCTTCAAATCCTTCAACCTCCTGCCGACGACGTCCTCCACCATGGCGTTCAGGGACTTGACGCTGCTGTCGGCCTTTCCTTCCAGGTTGCTAACGCGGTTAGCGAGGTCTTCGACGTTTTCCACCATGGCGTTCAGGGACTTGGCGTTACTGTTGGCCTTTTCCTCTATGTCATTGAAGCGGTTCGCCAGATACTCGACCTGGTTAGAGATGGTTCAAGAGTCCATCGAAGTCGTCATCGTCCGATATGACTTAACGTTGGAGGACGTAAATTACAGAAAAAAAGTCGAAGTCGTTTACTTATTACTTTTTCTAATACTTTACTGAAAGTACAAATTAGAGTAATTGGACGATAGCTATCTGCTTCAGAACGGTCAACATTGGGTTTAAGAATGGGAATTACCGTTGCTTTTCTCCAACAAGTAGGAAATACTTTGCTGTTCCATATAAAATTGGATAGGTCTTGTAAGTATAGAATGCAATTGTTTGGAAGATGTTTCAACATCTCATAAGGTATTCCATCAGATCTACAAGGTTTAGATTTACATTCACTTAGTGTATTCCTAATTCCTTCTAGTGTTATTTAACTCTCATAGTTGGTCAGTGGAGGAGGGGAGACCTATATTCATGGCTTCACTTTCAAATCTTTGTTTAATTTAAGGAATATGGGATTGTAATTTGAATCAGTTGTAATGGACAGAAATGTATGACTTAAGTTGTCTGATATTTGTTTATTATCACTCACCATTTTACCTCATCCTTCACTTCGTCGGAATGCTATCGAAGATGACTTGGATCCATTTTTTTTACTAACTTTTTTTCCAAATTTGTTCTAGAGGTGCTTCACGATTCAATGAGCTTGCTTTCTATTATTTTTCTGCGTGCCAAAGCTCGCAATTTTTATACTGAATTTTGTTTTCGGTAGACGGGTGTTGTTTAAATCTAAAATATGATTTATTTTTGTTCCGAATTGTATGTTTACATTCATCGCTCCATCTTGGAACCATTCGTTTGTGAAACAGGCCAATACATGTTTTTGGGATGTGATGTTACCAACTTCTATTATCATTTCTGTGAAATGTTGGCAATACTGTCGATGAGAGATTTAAAGTTTCTCGGCTTTGATTCATTAGGATGGTATCTCTGGTTTGCAGCCAGGTGATGTTTCCTCCTACCAAGCTTTCAGCCATCCTGTGTGGCCTTCTTCAGGGACATAAAGAAGATTATCCCTGAAGAAGGCCACAGAGTTAGGATGGCTGAAAGCTTGGTAGAAGGAAACATCACCTGGCTGCAAACCCGAGATACCATCCTAATAATATTGTTGATGTTTAAGTCTTCTTGAATCAATGTTAAAGATGACGTGGCTTGGTTAATTAGGGCTTTAAACTTCGCCCAATCAGCTTTTCCAATTATCCACATTGGCTGCTTTATGAATTCAGAAGTTTCATTTTCCATGCTAATAATGATCGGAAAGTGATCCCTGCCATAAGGGACATTATAAACTGACCAGCTAAATGGATGTGCATTGCTGGGAGCAGTTACTGACAAGTCAGTACTACTAAAGGAGTCGTCAGCAAGGTCAAAGTGGATATTTTTTTTTAAATTTACGTCCTCTAACGTTCACTCATATCAACGGTGAATGAATTGGGTGAAATGATGCGTCTTGAACGATAAGGGAAAACTCCGGGAAAAACCTTATCCAGGTAACTAACCCTGACCAAGATTCAAACTCGGGACCTCTTGAACTTGAGGCAGACACGCTACCATCTACGCTACCGAGGTGGGCGCAAAGTGAGTAGCTTGAGAAGAATTAAGTAATATTAAGTTTTGCTCTAATAATATAGATTCAATAAGTTTGCCTCTTTGGACAGATTTCTTACAACCCCATAGTATATTGTGACTATTAAAGTCGTCCAGGAGTGAGAAAGGCTGAGGTAATTGGTTAATTATATATTGAAGCTCTTCAAGTGTAAGCTTATAACTCCTAGGTAAGTATACATTACATATACAGAAAGAAGTTGGCATTATCACTTTTATTGTTATAGCTTCAAGGAGAGTAGTTAATGGAATTTCTTTATGAACTACGTTATCTTTGATGAAGGTCCCACCTCGGTAGCGTGGTGGTAGCATGTCTGCCTCACGTTGAAGAGGTCCCGAGTTCGAAACTCGGTCAGGGTGTGTTACCTGGATAAGGTTTTTACGGGGTTTTCCTTTATCCTGAAAAACGAATGTCGGGTAACTCTAAGCTCCGTGGACCCCCGGCTCATTTGAGCATCATTTCACCCATTTCATTCATCGTGCGATATGACTTAACGTTGGAGGAGGTAAATTACAAAAAAAAAAAAAAAAAAAAAAAAAAAAAAAAAATTAAGGTGAAGGTAGTTTCTCCACCACTGGCGTGAATTGCTATTGCTCCGTTCTTATAATAAATTGAACATACGGGTATGTTAGGTATTGATACCGATATTATGGTTTGCCAGAAGCAAAGAATCATGATAGATGTCAAAGGAATGTTGGTTCTTTGTTACGACAAGGGGCAAGCCCATTTGAGTTGGGGAAAGTGTTATAACAAAGCCATGTAAGAAGCAGTGTCCTTAGAAGGTTTCTAAAGGAATTGTCACTTGACGTGTATGAATAGGAAATTCTTTGGATCGTTTACAATGGCGACCAAAACAGCCACAAAGGGACTTTGTTTGAAAAAGAGTTTTGAGAGTGAAAGTTAGAGATATATACCCGCACAGCTGTGGTTAGAGGGCACTCTTCGGCGTGCAGCCGATTTGGCTAGTTCGTGGCTAAGAAGCCATTATAAACATTCTTCGGCGTGGGCCGATCAGAATAGTCTGAGACGTGAAGCATATTAGAGCGGTCAACTTGTTCTGTCTTGAATATTTGTCGGGTCATCAAAATTTATCGAGTAATAAACAATTTGCATTCAATAACGCTAAACCGAGATTGTGAACCCTCGGTCGGCAACTTCCATTTTGATGTGTGAAAAGAAGAAGCAGTGAATAAATAATTTGGAGACGGGCATTCCAGTGTTGTGAAAATCTCCTTCTCACACCCATTCACGCATACCCTGAGAGAAACCTCATTGCTCGCCAATCATATTTGTCATCGTTCAACAATTATATTTGCTTCTAATTGGCGTTCCAACGTGGAACTTGTGTACCCCAATCATTTTTGTATCAGTATGAACAGGTCGCTAAAGTTGTTTTCCTGCTAAACAAAACACATTTGATAGGTGATTTTAATAAAAATATTCAAATACTCATTTTATACTCGAAAACCTCGGGCATTCCGTTGCAATATTGCACATTCTATTGTTTGTAAGATATATAACAGATAAATAAGAAGACCAACAACGGTTTGATAGAATTAATTTAAGTTACATGAACTTCTGCTATTACAGATATGTTAATTTATAAAGGCCTATCTTATTTTCAAAACGTATGAACAGATTAATAATTCCTTTATTTGACAGTGATGGGTGGATTTTTTTAATAGTGTCCAAAAGACTTTCTGTATAATTGACGGCTATGGACACTATATCTGACGTTCCTTTTGTGTTTTACACAAACCTCTAGAGCTGAAGGAAGTCCAAATATTAAATTTCTGGACTTTCTTCCATTAATATACTTACGGGAACCACATACAAAACATTCACCAAGCCAATACTTCTTTATAATGGAGCGGTAATAATTACAGCAAACAGTTCTAACACAAATCACCTAGAAGTATGCCAAAATCAGGCCCTGCGACTAATAACCGGTGCAGCAAAAACAACTCCAATCACGGCAATGCAAGCCTTAACTGGAAACTATCCAATACATCTAACTTTAGAGGAGCAGGCACTAATACAACTTGAAAAATTTTTGCGGTTAAAAACAACAAAATGGGAGAAAAGATTACTACAACCAATCAAGATGAAAACACAAACAAGTTACCTACACAAAGCTATGGACTTAAAAACAGATCTGAAACTTCCTAATTCTAAAGAAAACATTTTAATCAAAGAAAACCCACTGACTTTTTAACCAATTAATATTCGATTATATTTAGAACAAATAGTTACAAAATCTGAAACTTCCAAACCTCTACTAAAAGCACTGGCGTTAGAAGCTGAACAATAGATACCCAACTGAAGAATGGTTACATATCTACATAGATGGATCTAACTTGGACAACAACTCAGGAGCAGGAATTAAGTGTGCACTGTTTTCATTCTATCAACCAGCAGGATACCACACAGAAAATTTTGATGCAGAAGCAATGGCTATTCATATTTCACTCCAACACCTTTCATACAAAATAGATACTTTCAAAAATGCTGTCTTATTTTCTGATTCTAAAGCAATATTATGTGCAATAAGTTCATAAAAAGTGAGGTCAATCCAAATTAAAGACTGTCACAAAACGAACCAATAACTTCAAAATCTACAGAAAAGAATTATATTACAGTGGATAAATGCACAATGTGGAATTGCTGGAAATGAATCAGCTGGATTTCTTGCTAAAAAGTTGCAAATTTAGTTCAGTACAAAAGTAAAAATTTACCCATTATATCCATAAAAATATTAATCAAAAGCAAATATAAACATAGACAAGAGCAATCACTATCTAACAAAGCCAAAGATAAAAATGGAGCAAATTATAATTAAAATCCATAAATCATTCCAGAAGTCCCAAGTAAAGCTGCAGTAGCAAATTTTAGATTACTTAAGGAACATGATTATTTGGTCAAACCTTAAACAAAACAGGAATTTATACAAGTCCAAATTGTCCTCTGCGCAACAAAGAAGAGCAAGTGACTGAAGAACACATTTTAACCTGTGAAACCCTACCTGCTGGACCCACTACACAGAAATATTGGAGAAAAAGGGAGCTAATGGCTTCATTGCCAAAGCCTAGCATTTGACAACAAAGGTGCGGAAGTGACTGAAGAACATCTTCTAACCTGTGAAGTCCTATCTGCCGGACCCACTACACAGAAATATTGGAGAGCAAGGGAGCTAATGGCTTCATTGCCAAAGCCTAGCATTTGACAACAAAGGTGCGGAAGTGACTGAAGAACATCTTCTAACCTGTGAAGTCCTATCTGCCGGACCCACTACACAGAAATATTGGAGAAAAAGGGAGCTAATGGCTTCATTGCCAAAGCCTAGCATTTGACAACAAAGGTGCGGAAGTGACTGAAGAACATCTTCTAACCTGTGAAGTCCTATCTGCCGGACCCACTACACAGAAATATTGGAGAGCAAGGGAGCTAATGGCTTCATTGCCAAAGCCTAGCATTTGACAACAAAGATGAGGAAATGACTGAAGGACATTTTCTAACCTGTGAATTCCTACCTGCCGGACCCACTACACAGAAATATTGGAGAGCAAGAGAGCTAATGGCTTCATTGCCATTGCCTAGCATTTGACAACAAAGAAGAGGAAATGACTGAAGAACATCTTCTAACCTGTGAAGTCCTACCTGCCGGACTCACTACACAGAAATATTGGAGAGCAAGAGAGCTAATGGCTTCATTGCCATTGCCTAGCATTTGACAACAAAGAAGAGGAAATGACTGAAGAACATCTTCTAACCTGTGAAGTCCTACCTGCCGGACCCACTACACAGAAATATTGGAGAGCAAGAGAGCTAATGGCTTCATTGCCAAAACCGATCATTCCAAAACAACAACAACATATTCTAAAGGGACAAAGCTGACTGTCTAGCGTTGCTGTAGAGTCTGTTTTAGTTTTCTTATGTGTATGTTGGATATTCTTTGGTTTTAATTGCTTGACTGATCTTCATTGCTTTCTACCGTTGAGTCCGAGAGATACTGTTGCTTACTTTCTGATTGCTGAATTGCAGTTGAAATAGGTCTTTTAAGGGTAGTATCCTTGTATTCTTTTTTCTTTATTGCATTAATCTGGGCTGAGTCCATAGGGACTGGATATTTTGGTATTTCCATTTCTGACATTGTTATGCATTCAGTCATTCAGCTTTTTTATTCATTTAAATGACCATTAAACTCTTGAATGGTTGGTTCTTGCATTGTAACATTCTTTGGTTCGATACTACTCAAATTTGTTTTAGGAATTAAATTCCTTATATTTTCCGGAATTTCTTGGTCAGTAGCAGATTCCAAGGACGATTTGCACTGCTTCGCAAAATGTCCTTCCATTTAGAAAGGGAAGCAGGTCGGGGCAGCTGATGAAAAGTAAATCCAGTATGTGGTGCCTTCAAATTCTATGTTCATGGGTTCAGGAAATTTATAAAAATAAACAGGTTTTACATAAACTTGTCGGCGAATGCTCGTTATATGGGTATACACTGGTATAGATATCCCTGCTGTGATGTATGAAATTGCACAAGCTGTTTCAATTTCGTTATTGAAAAGATTTTTCTCGGTCACATGATTTGGAATCACGGGGCACACATTAGATATTATAATCGTTTTATTTTTAGTTAGTAGAGGTGTGATTTCCAAAGATATAACAATAATTTTGATCTTTGAAAATCTTGAGGTTATGTCTTCCACCAAGGTTTTGTTTGTCAAATAGATGCAAAGTTTATTGTTAGAAATACGTGATAAAAATCTGATACATGTGGGATTAATTAATTTGCCTAGAGCTAATACATATCCTTTGAGTGATAAACTGTGGTTCGCTTCAATAATTAAAGATTGTTCCTTTATTTGGCATAGATTGAGCAATTGAACGATAAGTGGATGCGATTGTAGTGTTGCTTTTGTTCATCTTGTTTTGGTTTCCAGAAGTTGGGTGGCAGACCTGATTTTCCAAACTGTTAGCCATACTGCAGATGAAACAGTTGACTGCTGAAATATCAGCGATGCGTAGCTTTTCTTGGTTATGCAGTAATTATAAGTAAAAAAAATTCGTTTCACAAGTTATATAATTTAAGGAAATATCTATCTATACTCACGGAGCTAAGTTAGGTAGAGTTCTACTTTCATTTGTGATGAAATCCTCAGTTACTGCCTGCATTCAGGGAAAATACTACTCAAAACTTGAAACTAAACTTTCAGTTACACTCCGTATGCAGTCCACAGCCTTCTGTTACTTTAACTTGTCCATGTCTATTCTTAACTAATTAAACATATTTAAACAATTTTACAAGTCTTTGGCCTTAAATCAAAATAACCGTTACAACATACAATAATTTGCTTTATGAATAGTTGACTGGTAAATTAATACTTATTTTAATTGACTGAAAGTAAACATTAGAATGATTTGTGATCCACCATTTCTACCTCAAGGGACCACAACGAACTTGACCTAATTATTCCTTTAGTGAAATTGTGTCGTGTTTATTCAACTATTAAACTATTTAAAAAAATGATGGAAGAGTTTGTAACACAAGCAGATAAAGTAAAATACGTATCGACGAGGGTGGGATTCGAACCCACGCGTGCAGAGCACATTGGATTAGCAGTCCAACGCCTTTACCACTCGGTCACCTCGTCTACATGGTATTAGCTCTTTAATACGACTATATAGCTCAGAAATGTCACTTTAGATTTGTGAATATCAGTTTAAAGTTCATATTGTTATTAATTTATATTAATCCTAAGCGTGGCGTGTAATATATCCCAATGTAATGGTATATGTATATTTTGATTTGCAATCATATTGATAAATATTTGTTATATGTAAGGAATTTTATTGTCTAAGCTTCGTTCCAACACGGTTCTGAATCGATTATGAATTATTTGAGTAAGTGCAGTAAAAAAGCTAGGATTCCATCATGATAAAGATCAGTTCAGAACTTGTTCTGAATGTCTAACATGCTTCTACAACATATTTGGAAAGTAGTTAAGAATTGTTGGAGCTAGTAAAGCAGGCCTCAAGAGGTTCAGCTGAACGGTGGCCTTATGGTATTTCGTGGTGCCGGAACGTCTGCCCCACATTCAAGAGGTAGCGAGTTCGAATTTCGGTCAAACTGAGCTACATAGATAAGGCTTTAATGGGAGTTTTCCGTTACCCTGAAAGATGAACGTGGTTAACTGCAAGCTCTATGGACTCTGGAATCAATTGAACAGGGATCGTTCACCCATTTTATTCATCGTCCGGTGACCTGCGTTGGAGGACGTTAAATTAAACAAAGAAAATGTTACGATAGTTATATGATATTAATTTTGAGGTTAACAAATTAAAATACACGTTAGTGGAAAGGGACTACCTATGTCAACCGATCTACAATATAGGGGCACATGGGGCAGGACAGGGTACTTAATATTTGTACATCTATATTTCACATTTGAACATTTAGAAATTGTGTTTTGGTAATGTAAATGTGTTATTTATTGCATAATTACCTGAAAAACATAAATTAAATAGACACTCGCAACGAATGGGAGTAGCAATAACCAGAAAAAATTAGTACGTTTTCCCCATTTTCCCCATAGGTGGGGCAGTAAGGTGCACTACTTCTTTGACCAATTTTTGATCAGCTTTTTTACATTTAGTTCACTTCTTACAATATGCACAAATATGTACAACATCATCACTTTCGACACCTGCACAACAATTATGAGCCAGCTGCAGGTAGCAGGGGCATCTAACCCACCCTCCTTCTGAATAATCGTGGCAGTAAAGACAATCATCTGCGTCGTCTTTTGTCATCTCTTTCCTGTTACCAGCAGACAGATGACTTCTAGAACGTTTGATTACAGGAGAATTAGGATATCTAGGCCTACCTTTCGATGATTCCCGTTTTGTTTCGCCTTCTGGCAGAGCAAGACACCTTTTTACAGGTCTTTTATTAATTTTTTCATCTTCCACATTTAATAGCGCTTCTTTATAAGGGGATGTTGTCAGTATTGTGCTTTTCCTCCTGTTTTTCCAAACTTTCTTGTCATTCTGATCTATCTTTAGAATAGGTGTGAAATTTTCTGGGCTGGAACTCTGGAAAGTACTGCAGCTTGGCATCTCAATGTTTTCTCTCCCCATAGGTGAACCAGAGGCAACGGACATCTCAGAAGTTGAAGGATTAACATCATCAGGAACTCCAGAAGAAAGCTCAATATCTGTCGTTTCGGGCGGTAGGAAATCAGTATCATCAAATATACTGATATTCACAGACCATATTCCTGTTTTTCGAAACCCAATGACTGCCGTGCTCATTGTTGAGGCTCGCCTATAACTGACACCAAACAATGATGCAACCTGAAACAGTGTCATGACTTTTCCAGGATTAGATCCAACCCAGGAGCGAATTTCATTCTCATAATATTTGATTAGTGGTTTCATGAAAGAAATATCTAGCGGCTGCAGTCTGTGAGAGCATTTACAACAACATAATCAGGATTATCTCATTTCTTCTTAACGTAGCGTTCATGAGTTGTTTGGGGCACTTGAAATTGACTAGCTTCCCTTTTTTACCCCATTGAACCATCAAATACAGCATTCACAGCCCCCTCCATTGAGACTAAACTTTACCCTTGCCTCCGTGACTTCTTTACGTAATTACGCACTATTCTGATATCACATGAAACATGAGTAGTCAATCATATGAATAACACAGAAAGAGTTTTACACCAGGGCCATAATGGGGTAGTACCCTGGTATGCCCCACCCATATTGTCCCGTAAACACAAACTTAGGTTAATGCTTGTCGATGGTTCGATATTCAAAGATAACTTAGCGAAAAACATGGATTTAGAAGTAAATGATGTATTATATTCCATAATAAGTATCGCTTTTATTTAAATGTAGATATGATGTACTTGCATGCCTTGAAAGGGATCACGAATCTTGTAAAAACTGCTTCAAACTGTATCCAACACACAACAGAGTCTGTCATGGCAGCCAACTGAAGTGTACTAGTAGCTGTGATTGAGTTTACGTAGTTTTGACAGATACCGGTAGATTGTACCACCTACTAGAGGTAAAATAGTATACCCCGTTCTGCCTCAATACCCCGATATGCCCCTTGTTCCCCTATTTGTATGAAAACCGGTTAGGTATAGCACTCCTAATAGAAGCATAAATAATCCAATGCTCATATATGAAATGGTTCATTTGAACAATTGAATGCTTCAAGCGGTAAAACTCTTTTTTAGTTTAAAGGTCGAAGATCATAAAAAATGTTTCCCTATTTCTCTCTTTGTTCGTTGCTTACTTTGCTCCTTCTTTCAGTTCCGTTTTCATTCTTTCTGCCCGTCTTGCTTTTCTTTCGCTCTCTCTCAAATTCTGCTATGCAATACGCGGTTTTATACATTTTGATTTGCACATGTACATTCATGTCAAAGACGCTATTACCTTGCAGCATTACGCTGTCAAAGTTTGACAGTTTCTCGGGCTCTCTTTTCTTCCTCCCTAGTTTCGTCATATTTGAAGCCATAGCCTGGCTAACACAATTGAACAGCGCTTTTGAAGTTCAAATCAGAAAGTTGGTTCCCATCTTCGTACAAGACAAGAGCCGTTCACATAGGAAGTAGATCTGAATACGCTTGGCATTCCGGTAGCAAACCCTGTAGCACCAAATTTGAAGGAAATTGCCATAAAAGGAAGATAATTTCTTTTGGTTTCCAAAGGCGTCTTTCATGTCAGTGTCATTTTAAGACAAACTTTTGCACTCTTTGAATACCCACTACTATAGATATACAGATAACAAAAAGGTATGTCAAAACTATGGGGAAACATTTCTTTCATATACAAATAGGCAAGGATACAATATGCTTGAGGATAAAAATATGATGTATGAACAAATGTCCATGATAGAGCTTCTTTTCTACAACTCTACTTACAGAATAACATGTGTAATACGTGACTTTCCTGTGTACATAACCTCTCAACAGTGATTTAATTGTCTACAAAAGTAAAGATTCCTTTCACATCTGATTAAATTGGGCATAGATTATGCATCGTCTTTGTTTTACATTACAACGTATTCCGCGCTTTAGGTAACCAGTACTAGCTCGTCGATATCTGAATAGCAGGTTTCCTGCTAGATGGATAGGAAGAGGTGGACAAGTTTTGTGGCCTCCATACATATCTAAATTAAAGCCACTGAATTTTTATTTGTGGGGACATTTGAAATCTCTTGTTTATATAACTGTAGTTCCATACCTACTTCTTCACCTTCTCCTTCCTCTTCTTCACCTTCTTCCTCACCGCCTTCTTCACCAACGTCTTCGCCTCCTCCTTCTTCTTCGCCTCATCCTCCACCTATTTCTGCTTTTCCTTCTCCTTGTGGTTGCTGTTGTTGTAAAATTCTTCGTGCTCGAATTGTAGGAGATTGCCTGACAATAAGAAGTTATCCAGGTCTAACTCAGCGTTTTAGGGAATCCATGCGCCGACAGGTTAAAGGATGCATTGGAGCTAAAAAAAAGTTTTTTTGGAAATTAATTGTTCTTTCACTCTAGCCATGTGTAGGACGCACTATGCAACGGTAGAGACAGACTGAAAAATATAATGCCATAGTCGGGATTTGAACCACGGATCTTCTGGTTTCCGTCCAGCCGCTCTAACCCTTGAGGTACTAAGGCCAACATGCCGATATCACATTAAATTCTCCAACTGACTCGTGTTTTCCCAGTAAACCACTAGCAGTTCTCATAAACATGAGACAACTACCTTAATGGTGACTTACTATGTTGTAAGTACTTTAAGGTCCGGGCCTTATAGTTCGGACCACTATCAGGTACAATTAATGGATTAATTGTCCTTTCACACTAGCCGTGTGTAGGACGCACTATGCAGGGTATAGCCAGACTGAAAAATTCAATGCCATAGCCGGGATATGAACCACGGATCTTCTGGTTTAATGTCGACTTACTATGCTGTAAGTACTTTAAAGCCCGGGTTTTATAGTTCGGACCACCATTAAGTGCAATTAATGGAAATTAATTGTTCTTTCACAGTAGCCGTGTATGGGACGCACTATGAAAGGGTAGAGCCAGACTTAAAAAAATTGAATTTTGATGAATCTTTCGGTGTGGCTCTACCCTTTCATAGTGCGTCCTACAAACGACTACTGTGAAAGAACAATTAATTTCCATTAATTGTACCTAATACTGGTCCGAACTATAAAGCCCGGGCCTGAAAGTACTTACAGCATAGTAAGTCGTCATTAAGGTAGCTGTCTCATGTGTTTATGAGAACTCCTAAGTGGTTTACCGGGAAAAAAACCAGTCAGTTGGAGAATTTAATGTCATATCGGCATGTTGGTCACAGTAGCTCAAATGGTTAGAGTGGCTGGGCGGAAACCAGAAGATCTGTGTTTCAAATCCCGGCTATGCCGTTGAATATTTCAGTCTGGCTCTATCCTTTCAAAGATTATTTTATATATGTGCTGAAATCTTCGCTTTTCCCGCCGTTTTGTCAATGGTTTTGCACGGAGTTCAGCTGTACCAACAGAGCTCTAAAACGGAAAGAATTCCCGCTTGCTCTATGCTGCACTTTGTTCAGATGTCGCATTTACGTAACAAACCGAACAGCTGCTGATCACAGTGTTATAGCATGGCGCTGGTGTCCTTGGCTTTTTTCCGTTTCAATTTAAGTGATTAGACAGAGTTGCAAGTGTTCAGCTGTTTTCATAGGTGATGAATTTAGTATCTTCCTTAGGTATTCGATCACTATGACATAGCTTGACCACGATTGACTTTCTTGTTATTTACAGAGGGAAACAAATGAAAACCTTAGAGTTGTAATTAAAACATCGACGATTCTCATATGCTCCATCAATTGGCAGGACTGTTACCAATGAGTAAGCAATACCCAACAGGTGGTAAATAATGCAAACTAGCGAACAATACAAATTTGGAATGGCTATACCAATTGCGACATTACCAAGTTGCGAAGCCAATTGAAATCCATCGCAATGTGAGGATCCAATATGTTGATCCGTGTCTGTCACTGCAACAAGCACATGAGTGAAGTAGAAAGTGACTAATATGACAGAAGCTATAGGTAATGCACGAGATTGAACCAGGCCCCTGGTCTGTAGAAAGAGGAAGAAATACGTAGTAACCATCTCTTTCTAACCCACCCCTCTTTTATGGCCAGACAGACAGGGCAGGCACATCAGTGGTGAATGATCCTTCTTGATCTGTTTGTTCCTCGTCCTCGAAATTTAGTTCCTGTTCCCCTTCTTCACTGTCAGAAATTTCAAAATGTTCATGTTCAGTATCTGAATCATCATCTATATTATGAACCTATCACTAATTTGGTCTCTTAGTCCATCCTGTTTTTTGTGGATTTGACATTCGGACGTTTTTACCTATAAAATTACCATTTACTTGCACTTCATTTTGTTCTTCAAGTATTTTGTTTTAATTGTTCCATTTATACCCCGCCTTTAACGGCAATGGTCATATCGGCGGCCGTTGTCCTTTGGAACATATTGTCGCGGCAAAGGGCATAAAAGTTTCATGCAACGTCCCTTGGTCCGAGTAGGGCGTTACAACCAGACCAGGTCACCTTGCTGGAACCCATGGCTGCTGGCTTGCCTGTCGCATCGGGTCTTCATGCGGTCGCTCGCCTAGTGGATGTTCTGACGAGCCATCTCATGCATGTCGTGGAGATGGTCCAGCAGGTTCTCCACGTACTCGCTTTCTGGCTGTTTTTCCTGGTGTGGGCAGTCTCTCTCCAGGTGTACCAGCTGTCCATAACCCCAACACAGGTCATTAGGTCTTCGCCGGAGTCCCTCGACAGGTCTTTGGTCTCCATTATAGCAGATACTCCTTGTTCTGGAAGTCGGGGTAGCAGTCTTCATTTGTTTCAACCCTGCGGCCAGGTTGTTATTTGCCGCCTCTGTTTTCGCAGCGAGGTTGTCATTCGCCGCTTTCCCTTCCGAGGTGAGTTCATCTTCTCCAGAATCTTTTCCAATGCAGCCCCCATTGCTGAATGATCCCACTTCCTGACACCAGTTGTAAAACTGTCGTGAGTAAGCAGAAAAGAGTTATAAAGACGTGTAACAAGAATGTTGTAAACAGTGGAAATTGAGTAAGCTGTTTGTTATTGTCATCGAACTTGGTGTTGTAGATTGTGATATGTGATGTAATTCTGCTGCTACGCAGTGTGTTTCTACGTAAATAAAGGACATTTAGAATTTCGGCAAATAGGACATTTAATTGTACGAACCCACAAAGTCACACAGGGTGTTAACTCGCATTCGTGGGGTTTTAATCATTAGATCACTCACACATTTGCACTCCCATTCATACTTCCAGACTCTGGGGAAGGTGAGGAATTATCTTGGCCGGAGAAAAATCCCCACCCTCAACGCCGGGAATCGAACCCGAGACCGCTAGCACGGCAGGCAAATGCTCTTCCGACTGGGCGACGGGGCCATCTCTTTAAGTATTCTTCTTACATTTTTTTACGTCTTCCAAAGTTAAGTCATATCGGACGATGAATGAAATGGGTGAAATGATGCTGAAATGAGTCCGAGATCCATGGAGCTTAGAGCTACTCGACATTCATATTTCAGGATAAGAGAAAACGCTGTAAAAACCTTATCCAGGAAACTGATCGTAACCGAGATTCAAACTTGGGACCTCTTGAACGTGAGGCAGACACGCTACTATCTACACTACCGAGGCTGGCACAGTAGCTGCAGCAGTTCTTTGAATTATGCTCGATACAGATATAGTTGGCTTTCCGCAATTAGGGCCTCGAATTTTTCTGTAAAATCATTATGAACCATAATCAATTTCCCTGCCATCTGATCTTATAGCTTTTCCCTTTCTTCCCACGCCTCCTAGAACTAACGCAGACACCAGCACTATGTCTAACAGTATGTTTAAAATAATCACAAAATTTTCAACTTCTAGAAACTTTTCTTCACGTTTCTAATACGTTAACAAGCGATACTTCACTTGTTACACCACTGATGCCTGCTTTGTCATTCATCTCGTCGCGAGGAGGTGATTTTGGCTCGGTTGCGCATTGGGCACTGCTTTTTTACTCATAGTTTTCTATTTAAAAAGGAGCCTGCTCCACTCTGTCCGTTTTGATACGAAGCGTTATCTGTCGGACACGTGCTGCTAGAGTGTTTTTACCTAGCAGATCTTAGGACGTCTCTGCAGCTGCCGGACCGCTTTGCAGAAATGGCAGCGGATGATAAACAAAGTAGTGGAGAAGGTTTTTAGGCTCTTTTCTAAGTTAGATTGTAGAATTTGGTGAAGAGAATTTTTGGCAGTTTAGATTTACATTTATTTTTGTTTTTGTACTTTGTTATGTGCATGTACTTTTTGTAAGTTTATTTACACTTTTATACAGTTTTAGAAACATTTATATCTGGCTTTTGGTATGATTATTTTTTAAAGGGCGCTGATAACCTCTGCAGTTGAGCGCCCTTATCCAGTTAAGCAGTTAAGCGCAGAGGTTCTACTCCAATCAGTCCTGGACCCGTAAGACCAAGGACTCGGGCGTCCTTCTACCCGGGAGCGATGGATACTCCGGGGCTATTTCCATACGGCAATACCTTGAGTCTAGAAAGCCCCTCCCCCGCTGAGCATAACGTCAAGACGGGATGGAAGTGGATAAGCTAATATTTTTGTTTTGGATGGCTCCTTGGATCGGTCGGCCTGTGTCTCCTCTGTGGCACGTCGTGATGTTGGGTGACTATTGCCGCTCAGTTCGGCTCAATTATTTGGCAGGGGCTTGACTCCAAGGGTCGTCAGCATCGCCAATAAAATTTGAAAAATATCGATGTAATCGGCTGATCTCGGAGTTATCCTAATACTCATGAATATAGGATCTGTGGCAAGGATCTTTTGATTCAGGGCGTTCTGGGTGGATCAATTAGTGTACTTGGAAAGAAACACAGGTTAGTTCTCTTTTGACAATCGGTTGTATTTCAATTAACCTTGAAATACATGTTAATTAGACGAACTCTGAATGGTAGGCTTCGCGCTGGCGTGGTTGTACTCCCGTGTCTATAACACGAGTCCTTGGATTAGCACCCAGCTACTAAGTATCTTTAATTGAACGCGATTTCTTTAGTTTACTCGTCCGTTCAGTTTAGCCCACAGTAGCCAAAATAACCTTAATGAACGCGATTTCTGTCTTCGTGCTGTCGCACAACGGTTCAGCTCGGCTCTCAACCACCAACTGCTTTAATGAACGTGATTTCTGTCCGGGTGCTGTCGCACGACGGTCTAGCTTGACCCTCAGCTAGCGACTGAACTTAAGATATATATTTGTTCCCAGATAGTTCATATGACACCTCGCTTCCCCCTTCAGTTTATTATTTTTAATTACTTAGTCGGTAGAAGAAATATGTAATCCCAGTTACGAGAACCTCACCCTACACCACCCAAAATGTCCCCTTCCTGTCAAACTATGTTTGAAACTAAACGCCAGGTGCGACCCTTCAAGTTTATGTTTGCGGTCAGCTTTCCTAGGGGAGAAAAATATCCCACCGATTCAGAGTCCGTAAGAAACTTGACATTGCACACAAAATATTTGTTTCAATACATGTATATATTCCTTTAGCATGCAATTAATCTTCTATATATTCCTTAACAGCTAATTAATAAACTCGAGGAAGAGAGTACCGTTTCACATCTCACCTCATCCTTCCTTCCTTCCTGGGACGCCCCACTAGGGCATAGGCATAATAGTCTAGTCTGCTCGCAGTGCCAAATCCCCTCCATAGCATAATCCAAGCCAATCACCTTACATTTGCATATCTAAGATGTCACCGGAATTCAAGTTTTAGGGAAACTCTGAAAAATGATTCTAGAAAATGGGAGTATGTATAAAGAGCAATGTCGAAAACAAAAATTTGGTAAACTACAAAATTGAACCCTTGACACTAAGATTTTCAAGAAAATGCCTCTAATCCAAAATAGATATAGGTAAATGAAAATGTTTCAGAAAGAATTTACTTCTCAAAAGTAAACTAAACAACTTTTATTAAGTTATACGTATAAGTAATTTCTGGGAGAAATTAAATACTTATCTCGAATTTTCTCGGCAAATTCAGTTTGTGTTGTCTTCTTCATTCTAAAGTGCATTACAGGTAAACCATTAGGGAGACTGAATCTTAATTGACAAGAAGTGTAGATCTTGTTAGGTCATACTTTCATCTGAAATCTTGCCTTTGGGTTAATGATTTCTGGATAATCCTTGTTATTGGGTACTTATCAAATTCTTAAATGGCAGGTCGTTATTCTCTCTCTCTCTCTCTCTCTCTCTCTCTCTCTCTCTCTCTCTCTCTCTCTCTCTCTCTCTCTCTCTCTCTTCCTCTCTTTCGAGTGGAGGAAAACTGCATGTTACGCACTTACCCTGGGATTGGAGTGTGGAACTCCTCTGGGCGAATCGAACCGCCAGCCCTACCCACTAAAAAACCTCCACCGGTGAGTATTCAGGAGTGGTGCTGTGGCAGTACCGCTGTAAGCACCTGCGGACTCAAGGAAGGGATATATTGGCCCGGCCGAGGCCAGGTCCACGGTGAGGAAGGCGGCAGGACGTAAGCATGACCAAGGCCCTGCTTACGCCCTTGCTTATTAGGAGCGGTCTTTTGGAAGTGAATGCGGGATTAAGGTTATTGATGAGTGTAGGGTCTCTGCGGCGGTTGGTGTTGACCTCTGGTGTTGGGTCCGTCGAACATCCTTTGGAGGCCGGCCACCTCCTCCTTGACGAGTCTTCGGAGCATGAATGTGTGTGTGTCGCGTTGTTTGATGGAGAATTGATGCTTCTCCTCTATGTCCTCTCGCAGTTCTGCAAGCTCTGAGCTGAGATTTGTGAATGCTGTAGCTTGATGCGCAGGTGAGGTCCTGAGCTCTGTTAGAAGTTCCTCCAAGTTGATAAGCTTGGCCATAACGACCAGGAACTTCGAATGGAGAACCTGAACGGCCTCCCCTAGGCCCCGGACTTGCTCCCTGAGCAGCTCCTGACTGGTGGTGTAGTTTAGTGTTGCCGGCTGTTGGCGAATATGGTGAGGCTGAGCACTCAACTGCTGCTGAGTGGTTGGCGGCGCAGGAGGGACAGGCGTTGCTTTCCTGCAGGGATGAAGGAGGCATAGCGCCTGCCCGGTGAAGTGGCTGTGCCCGCCGCAGGAGGCACAGTAGCGGCGACGTCGGAGGAGGTCGTGTTCTGTGCAGACCGAGGTGAGGCTGAAAGCACCGCAGTAGTGGCACTTAGGCTCGGCTGCACAGGACTCGTAGGCTCAGCAGCGGCGGCAAGTAGCTTGACGGTCCTGTCGGCTGACTTCATTACGTTGCACCCGCCCTAATAAGGGTAGGCCGTTAGATAAAGCAGCTTCCTGTTCCGCGTGGCTGGCTAGCTCCACCCGGATGAGTGGTGTCGTACCTCGGGCTGAGGTGATGCGTGTGGCCCTCATTGCTGACGGCCACTGCTGTTGCGCTGCAGCAAGCACGTATCGTGGTTGCAGGTTTCTCTCTCTCTCTCTCCCTCTCTCTCCCTCTCTCTCTCTTAGCCATGCAAAAAGAATCTGGTTTGAAAGTTACTACATAGTAACTAGCTCTTCTAAGATTTTAAGGAGTGACTGTTTCAAAGATTCTGTATTTTCCCATTTCTATGTTATCTGCAACAAGTCATTTTAGAAATGTTTATCTCATTTAACATAAAGTATATGTTTGTATGAAGCAGCTGTAAAGAATAAAGAAGAAAACCTCAGCACGGTACATCCTTTTATTGTTTCATTTTTGCAGTAATTTTTAATTATACAGGTAATATGAAATCATTGATTTTGGAAATGGCTTGCTTTCCGAATTTGATTCACAACCATTGCTCTTTTACCTACAATTGATTCAGTCCAGATCTGTGGAGGATAGATAGGTAATTGCGGTAAGGGTTATGTGCAGAGACCCGAAAGCAATGAAATATGTGCACTTCTTGCTTCTTCATCTTTACTTTCTTTGAGTTTAACGGTATTCCAGAAAACCAACTATATTGGAGATAACATAACTTTTCATTGTATTGCAAAAGCAGACACTTTTTTCATTTGTCTGCTTTATTTTACGTTACTTTATTACGTTATTTGACTTTATTTACGTTATTTTACCTTGGAAATTCCATTCCAATGTTGCACATTCCATTTTTTGTGAGATATATAAAAGCTAATAAGAAGAAAAACAGCGGACTAGATAGAACTAAATTAAGTTCCAAGAACTTCTTGTAATCTAGATTTGTTAATTTCTAGACCCTGCTTCTTTTCAATACATGCAAACCGATTCTTAATTCCTTTATTTGCCAGTGATGGGTGGATTGTTTTAATAGTGTCCAAAAGACTTTCCAGGTTATCTGTATAATTTACAGCTATGGACACAATATCTGACGTTCCTTTTTTGTTCTCTACAAAATTGTTGAGCTGTTGGAAGTCCAAATTGTAATTTCCTGGACTTTCTTCCATCAATATTCTAACGGGAACCACATACAAAACATTCATCAAGTCAATACTTCTTTATAATGCAGAGGTAATAATTACAGCAAACAGTTCTAAAATAAATCACCTAGAAGTATGCCAAAATCAGGCCCTGCGACTAATAATCGGTTCAGCAAAATCAAGTCTAATCACGGCAATGCAAGCCTTAACTCGGAACTATCCAATACATCTAACTTTAGAGGAGCAGGCACTAATACAACATGAAAAAATGTTGCGGTTAAAAACAACAAAATGGGAGAAAAGATTACAACAACCAATCAAGATGAAACCACAAACAAGTTATAGAATTAAAAACAGATCTGAATCTTCCTAATTATAAAACAAACATTTTAATCAAAGAAAACCTACTGACTTTAGAACAAGTTAATATTCAATAAGATTTAGAACAAATAGTTACAAAATCTGAAGCTTCCAAACCTGTACTAAAAGCACTAGCATAGAAAGTGTGAACGATAGGTACCCACCTGAAGAATGGCTACATATCTACACAGATGGATCTAACTTGGACAACAATTCAGGAGCAGGATTTAAGTGTGCACTGTTCTCATCTATCAACCAGCAGGATATCACACAACGAATGTTGATGCAGAAGTAGCGGCTATTCGTATTTCACTCCAACACCTTCTATACATAATAGATAAATTCAAAAATGCTGTCATACTTTCTGATTCTAAAGCAGCATTATGTGCAATAAGTTCATATCAAATGAGGTCAATCCAAATTAAAGAATGTCACAAAATGATCCCACAATTTCAAAAACTACAGAAAACAATTATATTATACTGGATACCTGCACATTGTGGAACTGCTGGAAATGAATCAGCTGATTTTCTTGCCAAAAAGGTGCAAATTTAGATCAGAACAAAAGGAAAAGCTTACTCTTTACGTCCCTAAAAATACTAATCAAAAGCAAATATAAAACAAACAAATCCAATAAATATCTAAGAAAGCCAAATATTAAAAATGGAACCAATTATAATAAAAAATCCCGAAATTATTCCAGAAATGACACGTCAAGCTGGAGTAGGAAATTTTAGATTACTTACGGAACATGATTATTTGGCCAAACACTTACAAAGAATAGGAATTTATACAAGTCCAAAATTGTCCTCTGTGCAACAAAGAAGAGGAAATGACTGAAGAACATCTTCTAATCCGTGAAGCCCTGCCTGCCGGACCCACAACACAGAAATATTGGAGAGCAAGAGAGCTAATGGCTTCATTGCCAAAGCCTAGCATTTGACAACAAAGAAGAGGAAATGACTGAAGAACATCTTTAACCTGTGAAGCTCTACCTGCCGGACCCAATGCACAGAAATATTGGAGAGCAAGAGAGCTAATGGCTTCATTGCCAAAGCCTAGCATTTGACAACAAGGAAGAGGAAATGACTGAGGAACATCTTTTAACCTGTGAAGCCCTACCTGCCGGACCCACTACACAGAAATATTGGAGAGCAAGAGAGCTAATGGTTTCAGTGCCAAAGCCTAGCATTTGAAAACAAGAACAACAACATATTTTAACGGGACAGAGCTGACTGTCTAGCGTTGCTGTAGAGTCCGTTTTAGATTTCTTATGTGTATGTTGGATCTTCTTTGGTTTTATATTGCTTGACTGATCTTCATTGCTTTCTACCGATGAGTCTGAGAGATATTGTTGCTCACTTTCTGAGTGCTGACTTAAATTAGAAATAGGTCCTTCTAGATGAGTATTCTTGTACTCCTTTTTCCGTATTGCATTAATCTGGGCTGAGTACATAGGGGTTGGATGTTTTGATATTTCCATTTCTGACATTTTTATGCATTCAGTGATTGAGGTTTTTCATTTTCTTGATTTAAATGACCATTAAAATATTAAGTAACTGGTTCTTGCGTTGTAACATTCTTTGGTTCGATGCTACTTTTAGGAATTACATTCCTTATGTTTTCCGGAATTTCTTGGTCAATAGGAGATTTCAAAGACGATTTGCATTGCTTCGCAAAATGTCCTTCCATTTTGCAACGGAAGCATGTTGGGGCATCTGATGAAAAGTAAATCCAGTATGTGGTGCCTTCAAATTCTATGGGCATGTATTCAGGCAATTTATCAAAATACATCAAAATTTACATAAACTTGTCGGCGAAAGCTCAGTATATGGGTATATCCTGGTATAGTTATCCCTGCTCTGATGTAGCAAAATGCAGAAGCTGTTTCAATTTCGTTATTCAAAAAATTTTCGTCAGTTATAAGATTTGGGATCACGGAGCACAAATTAGATGTTATAACCGTTTTATTTTTAGTTAGGAGAGGTCTGACTTCCAAAGATATATCATTAATTTTGATCTTTAAAATCTTGAGGTTATGTCTTCCACCAAGGTTTTCTTTGTCAAATAGATGCAAGGTCTATTGTTAGAAATACGTGATAAAATCTAATACATGTGCGATTAATTAATTTGCTTAGAGCTAATATATATTGTAAGTTTGTGGGTTCGTGAAATTAAAAGTCCAATTGGACAAGCTCAAAATATTCTTTATTTCCACCGAATTACAGTTGAGCACTCGCCAATTACACAGAATTACGTAGCGCACACAATTACAATTCACCAGTTCGTCTATCACAGTTCCACTCTGCACTCGCAATTATACGCAACTCCCCCAATGCACGTACACAGTCTTCCGATTCGTTCGCTCACTGGGCGCTTCTCATGGCTGCTCACCAAGAACTGCCTCTCTCCAGCCCCGCGCGTCGCTTATATAAGACCAACTGACCTATCTAGAAGGTTCCGGGTTGGATGAAATATCCCCACAGTTCCAGACCTCAGCTGGGAGGGGAAAGAGGCGGCCAGCGACAAGTGACACTCCCCACACCATCCGCTTCAGTGAATGCTACAAGATAAATGTGTAGGCGTGGTCAGAATGCCTTCTTTTGCCCACCCAGCTGCTAGCTGGCCGTGCTTTCCGGTAATTATGTGACACTGCTCCCTCCTCAAAGCTGGTCGTCCCGAACAGCACCATCGTAGCGTGCCAGGCGATCCAGGTGTACCACCAACATCTTCCCTCGGGGAACCTTATGGATGTGGTAGACCACGTCGTTAATACTCTTCACCACCCGGTACGGTCCTTGCCATGGTTGCTGATGCTTCGGGCAGCGTCCCTTGGTCCAGGTAGGATGGTACAACCAGACCAGGTCACCTTGCTGGAACCCTTGGCTGTTGGCTTGTCTGTCGTATCGAGTCTTCATGCGGTCGCTCGCCTTCTGGACGTTCTGGCGAGCCATCTCGTGCATGTCGTGGAGATGGTCCACCAGGTTCTCCACATACTCGGTCGCTGGCTGTTTCACCCCCGGAGGGCTACCAGAAGCCAGGTCACAAGGGAGGCGTAACTCTCGGCCGAACATTAAGCTGGCTGGCGTCATTCCAGTGGTGTCGTGTGTTGACGAGCGGTAGCCCAGCAAGAACAGTGGCACCTTGACGTCCCAGTCTCGCTGATGGCTGGCCACGACCATTCTCAGATGTGCCTCTCAGGTCTTGATGTATCTTTCGACCATGCCATCCGACTGGAGATGTAGAGGTGTCGTGCGGGTCTTGATAACCCCAAGTCTTTCTAGTGCCTCCTTCTAGAGGTTGGACTCAAAATTGGTACCCTGGTCGCTGTGGAGCTCCAGCGGCACGCCAAATCGGCAGAACACTTGATCCACGAGGCAGTCTGTGATTGTGCTTACCTCTTGGTTCGGGATGGCATACACCTCCGGCCACTTAGTGAAGTAGTCCACGACCACCATTACGTAGTTGTTGCCTCGGTCGGATACCGGGAATGGTCCAGTTATGTCGACAGCTATCCGTTCGAATGGCGCTCCGACGTTGTACTGCTGCATGCGACCCCGGCTCCTAGGCTAGGGGCCGCGACTCGCCACGCACACGTGACAGTGACGGCACAATCTCTCAGCGTCTGCTCGGAGCCTCAGCCAGTAGTGAATAATTAGGTAATTGGGTGACAATATTCTTTGACTGATAAACTGTGATTCGCTTGTTCTTTATTTGACATAGATTAAGCGATTGAAGAATAATTGCATGCGGTAGTAGTGTGCATCTTGTTTTGGTTTTCAGAAGTTGGGTGGCAGACCTGATTTTCCAAACTGTTAGCCATACTGCGGCTGAAACAGTTGACTGCTGAAATATCAGCGATGCGTAGCTTTTCTTGGTTATGCAGTAATATTAATCGCTAAAATTGCTTTTAACAGGTTATATAATTAAGGGAAATAGCTATCTTTACTCACGGAGCTAAGTTGGTTAGAGTACTACTTCCATTTGTGATGAAATCATCAGTTACTGCCTGCATTCAGGGAAAACACTACTCAAAACTTGAAACTAAACTTTCAGTTACACTCCGTATGCAGTCCACAGCCTTCTGTTATTTTAACTTGTCCATGTCGATTCTTAAATAATAAAACATATTTAAACATTTTTGCAAGTTTTTGGCCCTAAATTAAAATAACCGTTACAACATACAATAATTTGCTTTATAAATAGTTGACTGGTAAACTAATACTTATTTTAATTGACTGAAAGTAAAAATTAGAATGATTTCTGAACCACTATTATTACCTCAAGGGACCACAACGAACTTAACTTAATTATACTTTTAGTGAAATAGTGTGGTGTTTATTCAACTATTTAACTATTTAAAAAAATGATGGAAAAGTTTATAACCCAAGGAGATAAAGTAAAATATGTATCGACGAGGGTGGGATTCGAACCCACGCGTGCAGAGCACATTGGATTAGCAGTCCAACGCCTTTACCACTCGGCCACCTCGTCTACATGATGTTAGCTCTTTAATACGACAATTTAGCTCAGATATGTCACTTTAGATTTGTGAATATCAGTTTAATGATCAAATTGTTATTAATTTATATTAATCCTAAGGGTGGTGTATGCAACATATCCCAATTCATGCTATATGTATATTTTGATTTGCAATCATATTTATAAATATCAGTTATATGTAAGGAATTGTGTTATATAAGTTTCGTTCCAACATGGTTCTGAATCGATTGTGAATAATTTGAGTAAGTGCAGCAAAAACTGGGATTTCATCATGATAAAGATCAGTTCATAACTTGTTCTGGATTTCCAAAAAGCTTCTCCAACATATTTGGAAAGTAGTTAAGAATTATTGGAGCTAGTAAAGCAGGCCTCAAGAGGTTCAACTGAACGTTGGCCTTACGGTATTTCGTGCTGCCGGGAAGTAGAAGCGCCCCTGACAGATCATTGGGAGATTATGACCCCACTAGACGTCACTCTAGCCTACATCGGGTACACCGCATGGCCTGCGGGCACCCAAGATAACCCAGTAGCTAAACCTAAGAGCAGCTAAAGCTGAGCTCCACATAATCTCCTAAGGTGTTTGGAATCAAAATTTTACCAACCTTAATTCAGAAACAAAACACCATGGTGCTAGGCATTGCATCCTGTCCTTTCAATCCCAAGATACAATTACTGTAGCCTTAAAAAATTATTTAAAACCTACAAGTCACCCAACAACATTCCGAATAAACCTTACCTGCGATATCTAGAGCCTAGAGAAACTAGTATACCATCTTATATGAACATCTGAGCTCCTTTTGTAAAAGAGTAATTCGGATTGGTTTGGGCCGGCCGTAGGAAATAGAGCGGCCATGTCCAGGAAGCTTTGAGACACACATCAACGACCTCCAGCATCAGCCCAGACGCCTGGAGAGCTAAACAGCAGAATGACAGTTCGCTGTCGCCCTACCGGATTTTCGGTAGCCTTTCTCTCTGGGGGTTGATGTGCATTCCTTCTACACCATTCTCGCTAAAGTGAAAGTGGGCTAGTACTTTTGCTTTAGCCCAGTGAACAGTGGCTATGATCATAATGAAGGATAAACAAACATGAGAAATGTTACTAATCAAAGCTTCGCGGGTGATCAGCCGCGTCAAATTAATAAACATCGAACCTTCTTCTCCTGAACAGGGCCATGGAGTTTACAATGGCCGAAAGCTCGACGTTTATTAATTTGACACGGCTAATTACCCGCGAAGCCTTGATTAGTGAAAGCTTTAAGTCTTACATAAAAATATTTTGTTTGCGAACGATTTCAATTTTGAAAACCACATCAGAAAACCTAGAGTTTTGGAATTTTCACCCAAGGGAGTTGAACGTTGAACTATGCCGGGATCAGTAAGCCAACTAAGGCAGCATGGACACACAGATAAGCGGTATGTATCATTTCCTGGTGGTGCTATACAGTTTATTACAGTTCAGGAATTCCTGATCACGATCAAGGATAATCTCAACGTATTTCCATAAGGAAAGAGACAGGAATAGGCCACGTAGCCAGTGTCACGTAGCCAATACACAAAAAACAATTCTTCCATTATATTCATAACTCACTGTCAACTTTCTTGAACTTCATAAAATTCGAAACCAGTCGTCTCCAGAACGATGAGAGCTATTTCATGCCTATAGTATAGACTGTGAATGAGGTAATGCACCAGGGCCTCACCTGGAGCAAGCACATCACCATGATTAGAGCCAAGGCCAATGGCCAGCTAAACAAATTATACCTGATATTTAATATAAACAGCCAACTGAAAGTTCATATGGGCCTCACCCTATTTAAGACATTACTAAGGCCAATCATCACGTACGCAGCCCCCGTATGGGGATATGCTGCTAAAACCCACATAAATAAGCTACGAACGTTACAAAACAGAATAATAAGAATAATTACAAAGCAACCGCCGGAAGCTCCGGCCAAGCTGATGCACAATGAGCTAAAAATACACACAATTGAGGAGTTAATCAAAAAAGATCAGTTTTAACGTATATAAGCGAAAAGACAAAAATGACAAGGAACTAATTCAACAGCTAGGAACTTATGAAACCAACCGTAATAAGCATAAAAGACAATTGGCCATATTTGAGAGGACCATTGGCATCGGACATCCAGAAATTGGCATCCAAGAGTATCTAAACTCACTAGTAAGACTTCCATAGAAGTAATAAGAATTACCCATAACTATACACCGCATCCAAACAATTGGCAGTCCACAAAGTCCTTGCTCTTAGTCAAGGTGGCTCCGGAGGGAGGGATCATTCCTCTCTCTCCACACTCAAACGACATTGGCATCTCAATCTTGACCAAGATTTCATATTAGAATTGGACAAATCAGACGCAGCTAAAGCTTAGAGATACCATTGACAATCGCATAGTGTGCGAAGTAGAAACTACCATTCTTAACATATACTTACATGAAATATAGAAAAAACGAGTGACTAACGCTGTTTTGGCGATCTCTACCAACAATGATGTCACACCTTAATTGTATTAGGGTGAATACCATTAGATAATAATTACAAAGTAATGACTACACTAACCACACAAATCCTATGTACGCAAAAAACAAGACTTCTCCTCTATTGGAGGACGCAATTACTGGGGTAAGACCGCGATTCCCGCAGGAAACGACACTACATATTAACACCACCCTCACCTTGAATCCGCAAGGGCATATTCAGGGCCTCGGCCATGCTTATGTCCTAGCAACAAGCCTCACCTCCGTAACGCCATACGGCCTTACCTACACATCCTCTCCATTAATCCGCAGGTGCATCTAGCGGTGCTGCCGGAATTTCTCTCCAAACTAATCTCCAGTGGAGGTTTTTTAGTGAGTAGTACCTTAGGGTGAAGCTCACACTCCTGGCTGTGCCATCCCAGGACAGCTGGGGTAAGTCCATAAATGCATTTTTCCTCAACTTAAAAGAAAAAAAAATACTGTGAATGGGCGAAGTGTGTCATCAAATACATGAATATTAAGAAAACCCTTGTAGATGAAATTATATTTATTTTTTATTTTGTTACCTTAACAGAACTTTCAAGTAGGACTCTAGAAAGGTGCTATCCTTTGTGTGCTCTAAAAGTGCAGAAAAATTGTGATAAACAACGAGTATTATAAGTGATTATAAACCAAGAGATTGCCCACCTCAATTCGCAATAAGCAGTAATCTACATTTTATAGTGAACTACTGTGAACCTTTCATATTTTAAAAGTTTGAATTTTATCGGAATCTAGAGCCTAGAGGACCTAATATATCTCTGGCGTAAATGTATATTTTGGGTGTACATGGAGAAGTTTCGTTTTGAATCGGTACATTTTTGTATCCCTTTGCTTCGATCTTGGTTGCATTTACTCTTACGCAACTCTAAATGCTCTGCTTAATGCAGATTTTGACATAACCAAAAGTAATGTCTATACATCAGACATTTTTTCGCATTTTCATAAACCGTTCAGTGTCTTGAATTAGTTGCACATTTATATATTTAAAATAATGAACATAACACCAGCTCCACGGTAGTCAATTCGTAAACAGGAAGGGTTCGATGTAAAGAACAGATTTTGCTAATACTAATTAAGACCCTAAAAGCTACTTTTTTCCTTTATTTGTGAGAAATGGTCTTCTAGATGCTCAAATTTCCACAAAAATACTAATTTAGCTTTATGTACGCCTTGTAGCATAATCAGCTGTATTTGTGAAAAGGATAAACATTTCGACATACAGGTTTAAAAGTATAAAATGATTTCAAGAAGGTGAATGCACGCAGATGTTTTAATCAAGTCCCAGTGTGGGTGAGGGTAGTCGGTATTTTGAACAGCTGTCACAATTTTGTAACCACATCTCTCTTTCTTCCTAAGTATGTTCTTTCCAAAGGCAGCCTGGGTGCCAGTCTGAGCTGGCAATCTTCTGTGAGGTGCAGAAGTGCCACTTTGGAGTTGTGAAGTCCCTCATATGAGCTCAGACGCGAAGATGAGAATTCCAAAGGCAAAGATGAAGTTGGTTCCAAAAACAGTGATCCATTCAGCGATCCAGTTCCTCCTGGAAATAAAATAAAAATAACTCAGTGTCTAGTCTCTGTTTCATATAACATTGCCCCGGCGACATGTATCACTCCGCGTGCAACTACCTTCCCCATCAGCCTAATTGGCTAATGCTTTCACGCCATAGACCTTAGGCGGGGCCTTCCCGTCACATTTAAACCTGCAGTAAACTTAAAAATAATTGCCAGGAAGATAGATAAAATCATACAAATAAGAATATGAAGGCACGAAAAAATAATGAAGTTTATAATGAAACTGAGCAAGTTGAAACTGAATGAATGAGCAATGAAACTGAAACAAGTTTATACTGAAAGGCCTTCGGCCTTTTCCACTGGGATTTTTTATAACCAGCACACATACCTTGGAAAAATGCTTGTCTTTCAGTCTTAAAAGTCGTATCACGACATACTTGTCGGGTGTCCTTCATTCACCCAAGTCTAGTCAATGCAGTATATTTTGCGATTTGTATTTCGGTACAGTCTGATTTTCCATAAATAACGTCTTCGCCACACAGCAATATCACACGTGGAGTGATAAATGTTCCTGCTGCCTCAGTTTCATTTCGCGATGTTCCTACGGATCTAACACTCACACCTGTCTCACGCCTGTAAGTTCAGTCCCCCCAGGGGCCTGCTTCGGTAGGTACGGGTTTGGCGCACCGGGGTCCCGAGCCGACAGTCTCCCTCGTGTGGGCTCCTCTTCGTGTTTGAGGGAGACGGTCAACAAGCCCACCCACGTGTAGGCCGTGCGTGGAGATCCGTGGAGGTTTTTAAATTCTTGTCTAGTTTAGGGTTTAGGATTCAGTGAACGAAATTTTTAGTAGGTTTTGATTGATGTTTTTATGTACGTGTATTTTTAATAGGTTTTGTTACACTTGTATAGTTTTTAGAAAGTTTTATATCTGGCTTTTGCCATGACTAGTTTTTTAAAGGGCGCTGATGACCGCCGTAGTTGAGCGCCCTTATATATCATGTAAGTTCAGAGCACAGCTGTGCGACTTCTCTCGTTGACAAAGACGGATTCTTCTCTGCGAGTGCATTAAACACATGCACCACAATGCTTTTTTCGCCGCTTTATAAAGGTTTTCCCTTGCGATGCTTCAGCGAAAAACTGGCGGTAGACTCTGCCATTATACATATAAGTACACGCGCAATAAACGATCAATAAAATAATTTAGCTCTCGCACTCGGCACAACACACCTTCGAATGGCGATATATGACTAATCCAGTTCAAAACAAGGTCAGTGACAAAAGTCATATAAACAAATATGTCATCACTACCGCTAAAGCACGTGCTATCGTGTGATATGAAAGACGGGCTTCTGAGCAAAGGAAAATCCTCTTTACTTCGTTTAAGAATTAGCATGCATTACAGATAAATCAACGCTGTTGCCTAATATATTTAACTTGAGTGCTGGATTTAAGGTGTGGTGCGGGCAGAGGAAAAGAAGCGAGAACTAACGCTCATTTCTTTCTGCAGTGTGATCAAGCTTTTAAAACACATTTAAGCCAAATAGCAAGTAAGACAAGCGAAGATATCACAAGTAATGTTGCATCCTCAGAAAACATTCCTTAGTTTTGCCCACCCCAGCTCAATTGCATTCAGATCACAGTTATATGGAAGTAGATGAATAATAATGTGACCCCTTTCGAACATCCACAAATTTTCATACAGATATAAATCATTTTCAAGTATATGCTGATGTACATTACAGCCACACTCGTAATTGGCAATTCGAGCGCACGAAACGAGCCTTTATGAAGGAAGCTTTAACTACAAACTGATAATGTTATATACTAAACTTCCAAATTAATTTAAACAAGCTGCATCATTAAAACACTTTAAGAATAAGGTTAAGAAATTTTTGCATGCACACAGTTTTTATACGGTTGATGAACTTTTAGAGCTATAACCATGTAAATGAGCACTGGGAGTATAGTACCTTCACAAATGCGTAATATTTATATTATGACATTTCTTGTAGTAAATAAGTCTATACCACATGAAACCATAGAAAAGCTGCTTATTGTGTATATTGTATGTAATCAATTTGAATTTATGTATATACTCTATTTATACATTTTAAAATGTCTCATAACATGTATATGTTGCCAAGGACGAAGTAAAATTCAAATTCAAAACAAACCGGAAGGACTATCGCTACTAGAATGATCGAACATGAATGCAGCATTCGTTTAATACACCCTGAGAAGTCTGGGCTGGCACAGCGAACCCTGCACTACGTCTACGAGTGGCAGAGCACTCTGAGTCCGGTTTCTTTTGCCCGCCCCCTCGTATGCATACTAAATTCCTTACGAATTAAGGTATTTTACAGATTACTTCTAAAGATTCAAGATTAACGTTTTATTTCTGGTGAAGATATTAAAACCACAAAATCAAAAATGTCGACTTCAAATGACATTTTGAGCAGAGAATAATTCTGGAAAGCTTCACTTTCTGTTCTTTCTGTTCTGTTCTTTTTATACTTAAATTTATTCTTGAACATCACATATGATAATCATTTTCTCTTTGAATTGTGCTCTTTACCGACACACACACACAAACACACACACACACACACACACACACACACACACACACACACACACACACACACACACACACACACACACACACACACACACGTATTAATAGACGTTCTGGAGATCTTAAAAAACTGTATAACTTCCATTTAAATATTCAAAACTGAATATTTGGATAAAATGTAGTACCTCCATTACTTGCTGAATCTAGTTTACACATTAATCCGCGGTAAAAATGTGAAAATAATATTAAAAAAATCCAGGGTCCCGTTCCCTTTGACCGTTCACTCTGACCTCGTTTAAGTAGCTATTCTTGACTAGGAGTAAATAGTGATGTGGGTTGTTACATGCCACGATTTTAGACCCATCATTTAACTTTCCTTCCGCTTCCTTATCATCTTTTAGGTTGCTTTTAGGTTTCATGGTGTATAGAAGTTCAGACACATGGCGCGGATGCTTGCTCAGAGGAAAGGGTGTACTCCGTGGAGAGCTGAAAGCTACTTTATCGTCGGATCGTTCAATCTGGAACTATTAACGACTTACGTAACAATTACTCCTTTATCTACGCCTCCTATCGTTCTTTCATTTCATTCCTGCTCCATGGATTTTAATAGCCAAACCAGTTATAGTAGTCGCACTCATGAGGTATCCAACTTGGTAGCATAAACTTATATGCAAGTGGTAAAGATAAAAATATAATATTTCTAAAAGTGCCTGAACACAGGAACAAAGTATAAAGGTCGTCGAGAATGTGTTTGGTAGCTTATACAGACGTGTGCAAATTATTTTACTCATTCATGTTTTCTTTTACTTTACTTCAGCATAAATTCAAAATAATAGTTATTTACCACCGTAACCTATATCAATTTGTCGTAATTCTTTTCCTTGCTATAATATGAAGCATATTCAATGACATTTCTCTCTTAATAATAGCTGGGGGATTTTTCTTTTACTTATGGTAATATGGTGGTAGCTCTGAATTAAGAGCAGTCATTTTCTTCATGTCTGTTTATCCAACTGTTTGGTGATATTGCTTTCATTTGGTGAATGTAGTAACTGAAGATTGTTAATATTTGCCTTTATTGTGTTTTATGGCTAATATATCCTCAGTATTTATTATTAATTGATCTCAAGCCAGGTAACATCGTGTACCTTATCCTTAGCATTCACATTGATTCAAAAGTGAGGTTATGGGTGAAACTGATAACTTATCCCCAAGAAAAGTAGCTATAACTGAGAGTCCTTTGAAGGAAACTCTTTATTCACAATGTGAAATAGCTAAGAAATTGTGTATTTCACAAAAATCTGTTAGATGCATTAATCAAGCTTTAACATTCGGTGAGACGTTGATCTCACAAAGGGATGGAAAATGCGGGAGGAAAAGAGAGCTATCACCAAGCATGCAAAGAAAACTCGTACAGGTGGCAAAACAAAACAGAAGAGCAACCAGCATTGACCTCAGTAATCAACTAAAGCAGTACGGTACAGAAATATCAGCCTAAGTAATTCGCAGAAGGTTACGTGTAGCAGGTTTTTTAGCACGCAGGCCTCGTAAAAAGGCTAAACTGACACTTGCAATGGAAAAAAAAAACGTTTAGAATGGGCCAAAGAGATGCAGAAGCATCCATTAGAATTTTGGAGAAAGATAAATAGCATGAAAAATTTTATAGCATAAAATTAAAATATATACAGGTAAATTTTATGGAAATGAAATAAACAGTCTAAACTTTCTTTCTCTCATTGCTGGTTTTGTCATACTATCTGAGAAATTTTAAAGCTGTTTAATATTAATAGAGGTTTTTATTGCTTCAGGTAATTTTCTCAGATGAATCCATGTTTGAAGTATGTGAAGGGAGCAGCCAATATGTGAGAAGGACGGATAAAGGAGCATTTCCCCCTTAGTGTGTCGATCAAAGAGTAAAGCACCCAACATCAAAAATTGTCCTGAGCTGTATGTCTGTCCATGGATCTGGAAGATTATACATAGTTGTGGGATCTATGGAGCAGAAACAGTATAAAAGTGTATTAGAAACAAGACTATTTCCGCAAAGTAAAGAATGGTTTCCAAATGGTGATTTTGTGTTCATGCATGACAGTGCTCCCTGCCATAGAGCAAAATCTGTAACCCAGTTCCTCAAAGAAAACAATGCAAAAGTACTACCATGGCCGGGGAATAGCCCTGATTGGATTTATCCAATAGAGAATCTATGGGGTATTGTTAAAAATAGGCTGAAAAGTTGGAAAATAACAACAAAAGTTTAGCTTATTGAAGGCCTGATAAGCATTTGGCACAGAGATGAATAAATAAAGGAAAAGTGCTCCACCCTTGTAGAGAGGATGCCTAAACTCATCAAAATGGTAATAAAGGCTAAAGGAATGCATACAAAATATTAAGAGTTGAAAATAAATATTTTGTAATATGATTTCTGTTAATTAAGTAGAAAATAAACGGTATATGTTAAAAATTTCACCATTGAGTCTAATAATTTGCACACGTCTATACAAAGATCTCCAAGACGTAAAGACGATTTGTAATATATATTTTAATTTTTATTTCCAATTTAAGTCCTCCAACTTTAAGTCATATCGTACGATAAAGATATAGATGAAAGATGCTCAGATGAACCCAGTGAGATGTACCAGATATATTCCTCTACCAATGTAAGGGGAAACCATGGAAAAAATCTTAACCAGGTAAGCCACCCTGACCGGGATTCGAACTCGTAACCCTTGTTATCATGTCAACTCTGGTGCTCTTGTACATTTGGGAAGAGCTAATCTACAGAGGAATGTTTAACTGAGTCACTGTTTCCATTTATTATTGTTCAGTAAATTGTAGACTAGGTCAGGTGTATGTGTTAACAAAGACAGCATAGCTCTGTTGGGAAATTGAGGTCAGGCAATTATTTACACCAAAGTTTACTCTATGACACTAAAACAAACGCTATCGTACTCGACGTAAAATCAGAACAAGGAAAAACAAAAGACGATTTATAACCAACTGAAGTGCTGTTCTACATTTTCTGCCAAACAAAATGTTTTATGATCTAGAAGTATATTTGCAGCGTAATTTTATCTTGTTGTAGTAGACATAATATGAAAGATGGAAGAACATAATTAATGGAGGAATGGTTTTAATTTTTATCTTATTGATTATTTACATGCTAATGTGAAAAGTTTGCATTCAGAAAGACTCTTCAGTTCCCATTAGCCGTCAACCCTGATTGTTCATGCTAGTCCCTCGTGAATAGGCGAGTACTGGTGTGGTTTCTGCCCTTCTCAATTGTCAGCTGTCTTTTTAGTTTTCCCAGTGTGACACAGAGCCAGACAGCTGGCACGGATGTTTCCTTCAAGGTGAGAATGCTGCTTTTGCATCACAGAACTTTGCTTAGGTTTCGTTACTTTTAAGAAGGGGAAAAAGACACCGATATCAGCGAGTTGGACTTTTACCAACTAAAAAGTCCCTGCCATAAATGTACATATTGCGGGACTACTTAAACGGGAATTATCATTATGCTCATATTTTTACGCGTTTGAGAGTTGGATGGCATCATCTCTGCTCTATGTGGGGCCTGTATGCCAAAAATGGGGTGTGGAGTATAGCTGGAAGTACACGAAAATGAGTTCAGAATATGTGAGAACATACAGGCATAATAACAGGGAGGAATTCTTTGTCCCTGAAGAGCAGCGGTCTACACATGGCACACGTAGTGTGTAGTGGATCCGGCAGGTAAGGCTTCACAGGTTAGAAGATGTTCTTCAGTCACCACGATCATGCTCCAGCACCTTCCCAAGAAGGCCGTCATCCATTTGACGAGGGTATTCAATGCTTGCTTCCACCTGCGCCACTTCCTGACCTTCTGAAAGGAGGCGACGGTGGTGTGTTTCTTGAAACCCGCCAAGGGTTCGGTCTTTCCCTGTAACTAGCGATCCATCAGCGGGCTGCTCCTAGCCCGCCTGACACCTCTTTTTGAGGACAGGAAACTACTCCGGGATCATCAGTTTGGTTTTCGGATGGGGTCCTCCACGACCTTGCAGTTGCTACGACTGGTTGAGAGGGTAACCCTGGGTTTCCAGGAAAACCTCATAACCATCGCAGTCCTGTTGGACGTGGAAAAGGCCTTTGCGACCACTTGCCATTAGGGTCTACTGTAGAAGCTTAAGGAAATTAACATTTCTCCTCCCTGTCTCACACTGATCAGCAGTGTCCTTAGGCATCGCACCTTCAGGGTGAGAGTGGAAGGCAAGCTTTCCAGCGTCAGACCCATAGCCGCGGGATTCCCGGAGGGTAGTGTTCTATCACCGTTGTTCTTCGCGGCCTACATGCCTGACTTTCCCACAGAACCACAGTTGCGTGCCATTATGCGGACGATGTTCTCATAATGGCACGTAATAAAAACGTCAAGTTATGCTTCGCGCCACTACAACAACAGCTCCGAGCGATCGGCCGCTGGAGTGAGAAGTGGAGGATGGCAATTAGTCCATGCAAGAGTTCTGCTCTTCTCCTGGGTAAGGTGCGACGCTGGCGACCGACGGGATCACTGAGGCTGAGGCAGAGGCAAATCCCTTGGGTTACATCGGCCAAATACCTGGGTGTCCTGCTTGATCGCGGGCTAAACTTCACTCGCCATGTCAGTTTCCTATCCCCTCTGACCGTGTTGCCTGCATTATTACCTCCTTCATGCGGGGAAGCCAGGTGAAGGCAGCCTTGGGAATACATACCGCACGCGGCAGCCTGAGTGGCTTAAACCCAAAAGATCAGAGAAACCTATGCCCAAAGTCAAACGCCTGAGACAAACAACATTTTTCTATACTGCCCAGATAAAGTCGCACTAAGCGGCTAGGTGCTGTGGCGAAAGCACCCCACTCAGGTAAACCTGAGTGATCGGATACTTCCACTGGTCTGCCCCCACACGCGCCGCAGAGTTGACGAGGTATGGCCAGTATTTACTTGCAAATGACCGCATGCGGCAGTTTCCAGGCTTCAGTTTCGGGTGTTGTGGTTCTACTCCACCGCAGAATTTTGTACACATAGTTTATATACAGCAGACATTATACCGTCAAATTTTCAGGTGCGTAGCGGTGTGAGTACAGCGATAGCTCCCTTGTCAGATATTGCATCACAAATGTGGCATCTTCTTTAACTCACTTTTTGCTCCTTTTCTTCTGCTTTGATGATTCTATATAGTTATACCTACGCTATTCCTCAATTTATCTTTATTTTCAGCATCTGATTCATTACGTTGTCCAAAGTTACATCTTTTCCAACACGTTTGTCTTACCTGAGAAGTCTGGGCAAGCAGAGCATTGTTTTGATAATGACCATAGAGTCAATTTTCGGGAGACGAACATCATGGCAAAATGCAACAGATACTGGGAGCGGAGAACTAAGGAGACTTTGGCGACTTCCTCTGAAAGGAAGTGATGCTCGCCTCGGTAGCGTGGTGGTAGCATGTCTGTCACAAGTTCAAGAGGTCCTGAGTTCGAATCTCGGTCAGGGTGGGTTGGCTGGATATGGTTTTTACGGGGTTGTCCCTTATACTTCAAGACAAATGTCCGGTAACTCTAAGCTCCATGGACCCCGGGCTAATTTCAGCATCATTTTACTCGTTCCATTCAGCGTCCGATATGACAACGTTGGAGGACGTAAATTAGAAAATAAAATAAAAATAAAAATAATCGTGATGCTGGATTTCAGTTTAGCTCCACTTGGAAAGCGGCCGTAAAAATGGAAATCCGTCGAATTAAGAAACAAAGATCAATACAGCTTGATAATTAAGTTAAGTAGTTACGTTTCTTTTACACAATTTTCTATACTCACGCCATCTCCTGACCTGGCATTTAATTTACTGAAAACAGTCTTTTGTTCAGTAATGCGAATTTTGACAGTATTTTGTCTTTGTTTATAGTTGTGTTATGTCCAGTATTTCATTTGTTGTTATAAAATTTTATAAATATCCTGATGATGGGAGAGGTGTACACTCTCGAAACGTTGATATCTAATCATCTTTTCACCTGGCTGGCTGCCCGAGGAGAAAGTGAAAGTTTGTCTTATTTTGTTACAATTTATACATTTCCAAACTGTGTGTTCAGCTGTATTTTTTCTGCATAATACTTGCAGGTTTAAGTAAAACTAAATTAATTTTTAAAAGTATGTTTTAAAGCTGTAATGCCAATACAAAGACTGGGTTAAATAAAATCCAAACTCACCATGCTTCTTAAGTAACCTGGGTTCTATTTCCTGTGCCAAAGTCTTTGCCCGCTGAGCTGTTCTATTATCTTATTTCCATTCCCTTTTGCCATGTTTTCTCACGGTTTATCTAACATTTACAGTCAGTTCTTTTTTGTTTATAATATTTGTATATATACATACTTTGGCCAATAAGTGAATGGGTATGGTCCCAGCTATAATTTTTATTGCTCTAGTGGATACAATTACAGCACTAGCCATTGTCATTGCTATCTTTCGTTGGACTGTCTCCACAGTTTTTCTAATTGTTGCTTCTTCCAGCAACATTATCCAGATAGATGTGCTGTATAATAAAGTTGAATTTACGAGGGTGGCTCAAAAGTAATGTCTCCTACTCATTTTCTTTAAATAAGTAAGTTATGTGAAAACTTTGAATTTGGCGCAATTCCTCAAACCTTCTTCTCCAATCCCCTGCAGTAGTGACTTCCTAAGTCAACGGGTGGCAGCACTGCATCCTCTTGCAAAATGGCTGACATCGACATTCGCATTAGACAGCGTTCTGTGATTGAATTTTTGACTGCGGAAGGTCAAACGCCAATTCGCATTCACGAAAGGCTAAACAATGTGTATAGTGATGCAACGGTGGATGTCAGCACTGTTAGACGATGGGTTCGTCACTGTAACGAAGCTGAAGGACAAACACCATTGGCAGATGAAAAGCGAAGCGGCAGTGTTTCCATGGAACATTCAGCGAGTCGATGACATCATTCGTGGTGATCACCGCGTAACAACAGCTGAATTGTGTCCCATTACCTCCCTCAGTAAAGGCAGTGTGATGACGATTACTCAACAACTGGGTTACTCAAAAGTTTTCCATGTTGAGTACCAAGAATGTTAACCGCCCTAAACAAAGAAACAAGGAAAACAATAGCCTCCGAACACCTGCAGCATTTCAATTTGGAGGGAGAGGAGTTTCTGGAATAAAATTGTTACTGGAGTCGAAACGTGGGTTCATTTTTTTGAACCTGAATCAAAGAGGCAGTCAATGGAATGGCATCACACAACGTCAGCGAAGAAAAAATAATTCAAACTCAGCGTTGGCAGAGAAAGTTATGGCGACAGTGTTTTGGGATGCAGAGGGTCTGCTTATGATTGATTTTTTGGAGCAGGGATGCACAATAAATTAAGTCCAATACGTCAGAACTCTCAAAAAGCTGAAAGCACGTCTTCGCCGAGTTTTCCAAACAAAAAAATGGCGGATGTTCTTCTTTTGCATGACAATGCAAGACCACACACCAGCCGTTACACCACTGCAGAAATTGAGAAATTGGGATGGCAAGTCTTACCTCATCCCACATACAGCCCTGATCTGGCACCATCAGACTTCCATCTGTTCGGGCCACTAAAGGAAGCTCATCGTGGGATTCATTTTGAAGATGAGGAGGCTGTGAAAACGTCCGTGCGTCAATGGGTTAGGAAGCAAGACCGTGTGTTTTACCACACTGGAATACATTCCCTAGTTAAAAGGTGGACCAAAACTGTGGAAAAGGACGGAGATTATATTGAATAGTGACAAATTAATCGTCAATGTTGTAGTTTTCAAGCTATGTCAATTGGATTCAATTTTCTTGGCAACTGAAAAAGCAAAAACAATAGGAGGCATTACCAAATAAAGTCCTTTTTCCTGTCTTAGATCCAGTGGTATTTTGCATCAAATGTCCTAAATCAGCATAGTCAAGCCTTTCCAGATATTTTATATCTGACCGCGGGCCCAAGTAACCTAGCAGCCAATGGTCTCTACACACACTCATTCACAATAGCTGACCGTATTTTCACATTATAGTCAATTTGTGTGCCTAATTACAATTTTATGTCTTTATTGAAGCTCAGTTCTTTATCTGCGAACCTAGTAGTTATTTCCTTTAGCCTTTTTTCCCTTCGAATAGCTATTTCCGTTATCTCTGCAGCCAACTATTATTCCCTTTTGATTATCCATATTTACATATTTCACTCGTTTGCTTAGGTTGCAGGGGTCACTCTCCGTTCGCCGACAGCTCTATTGGTGAATAAGTGCTCGAGCCTGTAGAACCCTATAATTGAAAATTAATTGTTCATTCACTATGGCCGTGTGTAGGCTAAAGTATGGAAAGATAGAGTAAGACTGAAAACTTCAATGCCATGGCCGGGATTTGAACCACGGATCTTCTGATTGCCGTCCAGCCGCTCTAACACTTGAGCTACTATGGCCAACGTGCCTACATGACTTTAAATTCTCCAAATGACTTGTGTTTTTCCCGTTGGCCGTAGTAGCTCAATGGTTAGACCGGCTGGACGGCAACCAGAAGATCCGAGGTTTAAATCCCGGCTATGGCATTGAATTTTTCAGTCTGACTATATTTCCATACTTTAGCCTACACACGGTTGGTGTGAAAGAACAGTTAATTTCCATTAATTGACCTAATAGTGGTTAACTATAAAGCCCGGGCCTTAAAGTACTTACAGCATAGTAAGTCGTCATTAAGGTAGTTGTCTCCTGTGTTTATGAGAACTCCTAAGTAGTTTGCCGGGAAAAACACAAGTCAGTTGGAGAATTTAATGTCAAGTCGGCACGTTGGTTATAGTAGCTCAAGGGTTATAGCGGGTGGACGACAACCAGAAGATCCGTGATGCAAATACCGGCAATGGCATTGAATTTTGCAGTCTGACTCTATCTTTCCAAACCCTGTAATTGTTTCGCATCATCCCGTTTTTCTGGCGAGCAGTTATCATATCAGATATGTCTTCGTGTGGATTCTCTCAACGTTGATGCTTTTTCCCACTCTCTCCTTCGTAATTATCGAGAAGAGGCTACAATTCATTGCAACGAATAATATGTCACTGATTTGTTGGGGACATATCCGTTCATCGGAAGCAGTGCCATATCTTCAAGACAAAGAACCAAAGTTCGTCTGGGTTAAGTTTTTAGAAAGGAAGAGAGCAATAGTGAAGGGAAACTTGAGCTTTCTGCCATACACTGCAATGTAAAAGGATGTTTCTTTCGGTCAAAAGCTTTCCTTGTTATCAGCTTACTTACGCCACTGATTCCTCAAACGTTCAAATTTCCTGACTAAACCCCTTCCACCATCGTCCTGAAATGTTTATCACAAGAATGCGTGCCAGTAAGAAGGTGAATACTGCTGTATCTTTCTAGAAATCCATGACTTCCTATCCCTCAAAGACTTTGGTGCCTTCCCTCTTGTCAGGGTCTAAATCACAGCGAAAGAATGGCCATATAGAGAAGTTTATAATTATATAAGTGTATGCCTGTCACTGTGCATTTAAATAAAAACAATTTGTTGTACTGATCATCGTAAGATAGTCCATTTCTTGCCATTCACATATCAATTGGGGCAAATCGGCAGTTTGTTAAATCTGCTATATAAATGACAGTTGCCCTAGGTCGTTGAATTCACAGAACCTCTGGTACATCAAATAGTGTTTCTGTATTCTAAATTTTTAACGCTTATGTACTGTCACTCCGGCAAAGAGTGCCTGACGTAGGAGACTTAAGTAAGAGTCAGTCCATTCCACCGTATCTGTTGTTTGGGTCAAGAGAATTAAAACTTGAACATTCAAGGACATCCCCTGACGTCTGGAGTCTTGGAAGATTCGATTTCGATAGTGTTCCATTCCTTCTATTCGATACGTTTCGATTTTCCGAGCGTTTCTTCGGTGACCAGTAGGGTTGCAGATCTATTAAAAGGTGCGCTAGATCACCAGGCGGCCCCAACAAGGTTTTCCGGTAGTTATCCCTGCGGGGTTGACGCGCGTAGGTGGCGTAGCCACTTCCATGCCGTCTTGACGTTGTTGTCAACGGGGGCGGGGGTGGCTTAAGAAACCACGTATTGTCCTATAGAAAGAGCCCAAGAGTTATCCATCGCTCCCGGGATGAAGGAGGCCAGAGTCCAAAGACCTAAGGATCTTGAACTATACTCCTCCACAGGAGAGAAATTCTCCGAGGGACGAGACGCAGGGGGGAGGGTTTCGAAGGTTCCTACACCCTCCCTGGACAGGTGTATGACACCCCATGTCAGAACAGTTACTGTCTTCCACAGGACAGAAGGTCTCCGAGGCCTGAGACGCAGGGGGCTTGGCTAAGGTTCCCACACCTTCCCTGGACAGCTTTATGACACCCCATGTCAGTACACTTACTGTCCTCCACAGGAGTGATAGTCTTCGAGGCCTGAGACGCAGCGGGGTTGTCATAGGTTCCCACACCCTCCCTGGACAGGTTTATGACACCCCATGTCAGTACAGTTCCTGTCCTCCACAGCAGAGTAAGTCTTCCGGGCCTGAGACGCAGGGGGGTTGGCCACGGTTGCCACACCCTCCCTGGACAGGGTTATGTCACCACATGTCAGTACAGTTACTGTCCTACACAGGAGAGAAAGTCTCCGAGATCTGAGACACAGGGGGCAATGCAAAGATTGCCGCACTCTCCCTGGACAGGTTTATGACACCCCATGTCAGTGCAGTTACAGTCCTCCACAGGAGGGTAAGTCTCCGGAGCCTGAGACGTAGGGGGGTTGGCGAGGGTTCTGACAGCCTCCCTGAACAGGTTTATGACACCCCATGTCAGTACAGTTACTGTCCTGCACAGGAGAGAAAGTCTCTGAGGTTAGAGATGCGGGGTGTGGGGGTGGGCGAAGGTTCCTACACCCTCCCTGGACAGGTTTATGACACACCATGTTAGTACAGTTACTGTCCTCCACAGGAGAGTAAGTCTGCGAGGCCAGAGACGCAGGGGTTGGCGAAGGTTCCCACACTCTCCCTGGACAGGTTTATGACACCCCAAATCAGTACAGTTACTGTCCTCCATAGGAGAGTAAGCCTCCGAGGCCAGAGACGCAGGGGTTGGCGAAGGTTCCCACACTCTCCCTGGACAGGTTTATGACACCCCAAATCAGTACAGTTACTGTCCTCCACAGGAGAGAAAGTCTCTGAGGCCTGAGACGCAGGGGGAGGGGGTTGGCGAAGGCTCCCACACTCTCCCTGGTCAGGTGTATGACACCTCATGTCAATACAGTTACAGACCATTCAAAAGCATTCTGACGGCTTCTACTTTTGTGAATGAACCTTCTTGGTTTTTGTGTAGAGAATGAATATGGCGTATGTTTTTAATTGTCTGCTCCTTGTGTAGCAGGTGTTCTCTGCCACACACATTCGCTGTCCTTGTTCCTCTGGGTAACACGCACATTCCTTACAGGGACTGCCTTTGTGTTGCTGAACTATAATTGGGTACAACCTTTGCACTTGGTTAACAGTGACCGGTAGGGTATTTAAGGGGTTCGATATAGCAGCCTCAGTTTAGTTCAATTGCTAGTTGTGAGTTGGTTATTAAGTTTCGGAGATGTGAACGGCAAAGTTGTCTGAGCTGGCAAGCAGAGCAGAATAAAAGTGGTTATTATGAGCAGGCGGGCAGTGAACGTGAGCAATGCAAGTTGTTGCTTGCAAGAGATATGAAGGTAAATGAAGCAGACGTGCTGACTCTGCCTATTTTTAAAATGTGAAAGTGATTTGTAAACATTTGACAGATGACCCTAGTGACCAGCACACAGAGTTTGGTTTTGCTATACTGTTGCAGTACTTTAATTTTAAAAGCGTCTCCCCTTTATTGGAATTGATTTCTAAGGCCTTCCTCGAAAACTCCCTGTACTGTACCTTCATTTAAATTCCGTCCTTGCATTTCCCTGGCTACTCTACTTCTCTAGAGTCTGCAATGTCTGTCTTTTGCTCCTTACATGTACCAAGCATTACTGGATCTGCTCTGACCATTTATCTTCTGAAAGCCTCTGGACATGGTCATAACATTCTAGTGTCCTCTTTTTAAACCTTTCCACTGGCGTCTCTCCTAGTCCCATGCCATTATCTATTATTGCATTACTAACCCACCATATTCTGGACACAATTCCTATGCAGTGCATGCATCTCTATTGTATTTAAAATTTGTTCCTTCGTCAAAGTCCATCCTTCTATTTCCTAAGTGAGAACATTATTTTTATTTATTGAACGATTTCCTTGACTCCAGAAAGCTCCAAGTTAGAGTAATCCTTCTTATCTGGCAAGCAGTCTGCACTTATTTACTAGTACTGCTAGATTTTCAATAATGTAACCCATTTATTCAAACTTATCCACTATTTGTACTTTCTTCGCAGCAAGAATATCAACAATATCATCTTCTGAATTTAGGCTAAAGATTATCTCTTCCCTTTCTTGACATTTATTTTAAAATGCCGTTCATTATATATTTAATTTCATTTCTTAACCGTATACTAGCATATTATCCATCCTGTGCTAACAAATCGGAAAATAACAATGAATCATTTTAAAAATAAATGCAATAAATAAATAAAATATAAGATGAGTATCGCATCCCGGTACAAAGGTTACTGTACTGTATATAGGTTTACCTTATAATGACAATTACATTTTAATTTATACATAATTCCTTAGACAGCATTTCTATTACTATAAAAGTTAAAGAAAAAACTAAACTATATAAAAGAAAATGTAAATGTCAACTGAGAGGAGGACATATTAAAGGTGTAAAAAAAGCTTATAAATTACATTTTCTACAAAAACTACAATTGCTAGAAGCACCTACTTGACATATAAATTAAAACTGCCTACACTGCCTGCACTGGTACCCAGCGAACTTTATCTGCTTACTTTCATTTGTGTTTCTTTAAATACTCGTTTCATAAATAATAAAACATTCAATGTTATTTCCATTACTACTTTATTTTAATATCCTTGTAATTCATAATTCTGTATTTTATTTCCAGTTTTATAATTTCAAGGTAGTTTACTTTCATAGAATTTATTTATAAATGATTATATGAACATTTTTATTTTATGAGTATTTGTACTTTGTCTATATTTTACAAATCATATTATATTCCGCTTAAACATCCACTACATTATATATATTTTAACATTAATATTTCACTCTAAATACGAGGCCTGTACAATAAAGAATGACCTTTTTTTTTTTTTTTTTTGAAAACGTACCTTTACTCATCCTCATAATTTTGATGATCCTTCTCAAAATAGTCTCCCCTGAATGAGATGCACTTGTCCCAGCGTTTCTGCCAGTCTTCAAAGACATGCTGCAAATCATTTTTTGAGAGATCCTTCAAAATCGCCTCCGCAGCCTTCACTACTGCTTCTGATGATGGATAATGCCTCCCACGAAGGCGTTTATTCAAGTTAGGGAATAGAAAAAGTCACATGGCGCTAAATCCGGACTATAGCGACGGTGAGGGATGCATTTCACGTTAATTTTTGCAAGATATTCAACAACATTGGCAATATGCGGCCGCGCATTATCGTAGTGCAGCATCTAGCCTGCTTCACAGAAATGTAGTCTTCTGCGCCTCATATGGACTTGCAATGTTTTCAGGACATACCTGTATTATTGCCCAGTTACTGATGTGTGTGCAGGTACAACATGCTGATAAACCATTCCATGAATATCAAAGTATGAGATGACCATACCTTTTCCAGCAGAAGCAACCACTTTTACTATTCAGGGGGTTTGTGATGAAGGAGGTTTCCACACTGAGCTTTGCTGTTTGCTCTCAGGATCAAAATGATGTAGCCAAGTTCCATCAGCAGTGATTACGTTTGAAAGATACCCCGGATCTTTCTCTAACATCAACTTTAACTGCATGTTACCTCCATTGCAGCGGTAGGCGATACTGAACTTGTCGGAGCTTGCCTGGTTCTCACAGGCGGGAACCAGGAGTACCAACAATGAAACTACTACGGCGTGTTTGTTTCACATTAAGCTAACAGAATATAAAAAGATTTAATTTTAGTGCGAAAAATTATGATCATTCTTTATTGAACAGACCTCGTAATTACTTACTTCCTACATTGTTCTATTAGAACATATTGCCACTATTATTATTATTATTATTATTATTATTATTATTATTATTATTATTATTATTATTATTATTATTATTATTATTATTATTATTATTATTATTATTATTATTATTATTATTATTATTATTATTATTATTATTATTATTATTATTATTATTATTATTATTATTATTATTATTATTATTATTATTATTATTATTATTATTATTATTATTATTATTATTATTATTATTATTATTATTATTATTATTATTATTATTATTATTATTATTATTATTATTATTATTATTATTATTATTATTATTATTATTATTATTATTATTATTATTATTATTATTATTATTATTATTATTATTATTATTATTATTATTATTATTATTATTATTATTATTATTATTATTATTATTATTATTATTATTATTATTATTATTATTATTATTATTATTATTATTATTATTATTATTATTATTATTATTTTTGTTTACGTTTCTGTTGTTATTGTCGCTGCCAATGTAGCGTACGTGGTACTAGTGTGCCTCACGTTCAAAAGGTCATAAATTCGAATCTCGGAAAGAGTTTTCTAGACAAGGCTTTTCCCGGTTTTTCTATACCCTGAAAGGTGAATGGGCCCTGGGCTCATTTGAGCATCACTTCATCCATTCAATTCATCGTCCACTGTTACTTAACGGAGAACATTATCTAAAAAGATTGCTATTGCTGTTATTATAATTAAAAGGTAACTATATATATACATAAGCTTTGATATTTATTTTTAATTCATTAAAATGTGTTCAAATTCATGTTTATAATAAAACATTCTATTGGCACTATCACTTTCCATTTTGTTGTTCCTTTCACTGTACTAAGCACTCGCAGATAAAACTCCATTTATTTTCTCCCCTAACATGGACAGCACAGCTGTTCATTGTTCATCCGTCTTCCTGTTATCGGTATAGTTCCATTTTCTGCCACCTCGGTTGCAATATCGCTCCTTCTGCTCGAAAATAACCGTTTCTCTAATAATGAAAGCCCATACTATAACGGGGCCTTCTTCTTTTATATCCCTCATTTTTCTTGCTTCCTCTCACCCGCGTCATCTCCACCTCTCGTGCATTCTTGTTGTCCTCTGTATACTGAATCATCTCATTCAATTTTCTTATGTTATTTAGTTTTATAAATTTCCTTCATAACTTCTCATAGTATTATACAATTAGCATGGCATTTATTTGCTAATTCCTCGATTTCGGTATTGAATGCACAAGGATTTCTTACTTCTGAAGTTATGCTTGGTACTACTACTGCTTCCACCTGCCCTCTGAAGTACATTTCTCAAGTTATTTTACTATGTGTAAGATTTAAGAATTTTGTTGCAACATTTCTCAGAATTGGGAGTAATTTATTCTCCAGTTACATTTTGATTTATCTGATTCATTCAAATACAGTGCTTAGGGAAATGCTGAAGTCCACACACGTCACATATGTCGCTATTTGTTTTACTTATTTTTTCTGGTATGGTTTATAGAGTCCATGGCCGGTAATATAATGAACAAAACCTCTGGTTGGGTTTATATGGTTCAGTATTAACCTTGGGTCCATATTATTAAATAAATTAAAAGTTCTTCCCTGGTTCATATTTTCTGCCATTCCCTTTCTGCTATTTAAATTGCAATTGCAGGTCAATTTGAGCTACTCTTTTACATTTTCCCCAATTACTTTCTCTGTCATTAGTAATTTACTTTGTTTAACCAAAAACTTACACCTTTAACTGAAAGTATAAAGTTATTGTGTATGTGTTTAAGGGTAACTAGCAGTATACTTTCTGAAATTTTATTTTCACCCAATATAATTCCTAGGCATTTAACGTATTCCTTACTTGGAATATTAGATTTGCTAATATTTGTTGTCTCTTTTTAAAACACCTTTCATCATCTATGAAGGACTTTCCAATCCAACCAACTGCCTTACAGCTCGCAAGTGGGCCTGAGCTGGCCAACCCAACTGCCGACCACACGCTCACATACGCAAGGTGGAAGTAGGCTATCATCCAACCGATACGGCGAGGAGATGTGGTCAGCAACACGACAACATATGGAATGTTGGTTTTCTTGACCGGGATTCGCAATTGTAGGAGGGCTCTTCAACAAAGAATGTTCATAAAATTTTACGGTCATAATTTTTCGCACTAAAATTCAATCTTATTATATTCTGTTAGCTTAATGTGAAACAAACACGCCGTACTAGTTTTACTGTTGGTACTCCTGGTTCCCGCCTGCGAGAACCAGACAAGTTCAGATATGTTCAGTATCGCTTACCGCTGCAATGGAGGTAACACGCGAGGTACAATATGCGGCTTTGAAATTCTGCTTTCGTTTCAATAAATCTTCAGTTGAGGCCCATACAGTGTTATAGGAGGCCTATGGAGAGTCTGTTCTTCCCTATAGCACAGCTCGAAGGTGGTTTAAAATGTTTAAAGAGGGGAGACAATCAATTTCAAAAGAAGGTGAACCCGGGGCTCCAGTTATTGCTCTTATGGAAGAAAACATCAACAATGCTGCTGCCATTGTGAGAGAGGATCGACGAGTTACCTTAAGATCACTTTCTGAAATCATGAACATTTCATTGGGTGCCATCCACACGTTGATGACAGAAACATTACACTTGAGACGTGTTTGTGCGCGATCGTTTCCAAGACTGTTGATTCCCGAACAAAAGGACATACGCATGCAGTTAAAGTTGATGTAAGAGGAAGAACCGGAGTTTCTTTCAAACGTAATCACTGCTAACGAAACTGGGCTACATCATTTTGACCCTCAGAACAAACAGCAAAGCTCAGTGTGGAAATATCCTTCATCACCAACCCCCCAAAAAAGCCAAAGAGGTTGCTTCTGCTGGGAAACTCATGGTCATCTCATTCTTTGATATTCATGGAATGGTTTATCAGCATGTTGTACCTGCACACACATCAGTAACTCGACAACACTACAGTGATATCCTGAAAACATTGCAAGTCAATAGCAGGCGCAAATGACCACATATCCGTGAAGCAGACTAGATGCTGCACCACGATAATGTGCGGCCACATTTTGTCAATGTTGTTGTTGAATGTCTTGTAAAACTCAACGAGAAATGCATCCCTCACCGTCGCTATAGTCCGGATTTAGCTACATGTGACATTTTTCTATTCCCTAACTCGAAGAAACGCCTTCGTGGGAGGCATTATCCATCATTAGAAGCAGTGGTGAAGGCTGAGGAAATGATTTTGAAGGATATTGCAAAAAATGGTTTCCAGCATATCTTGTAAGACCGGCAGAAGCACTGAGACAAGTGCATCGCATTCAGGGGAGATTATTTTGAGTACGACCATCAAAATTATGAGGATGAGCAAAGGCACGTTGTCAAAGAAACTGTGATCATTGTTTATTCAACAGCCCTCGTAGTTCCTCATATTCACCACGATGCTCAGCGGGCAGCGGTCTTATACCCGGGTCTTAAAACGCAAGGGTGAAATTGAGCTCGGGTGCATTCCATGACTGGGAACAAAAGCACAACGCCCTGTTCCACTAAGGCGCGACGTAGAATATCACAGGCTTTACCAGACAAAATTTTCACTTTTGAAGTTACACACTGTAGTAGATTTTTTTTATGTCACAAATGACCGTACTAGTTACACTCTGGTGACTCAAGTAGTAGGTGTGACCTAATTCCCTCCCCTTCTTTATGACTAGATGAAGAATCTTTAAGCGATAGGCTCTCTCTCTCTTAAACCAGCTCTTGGTTGAGCAACATGTGTAGGCGACTCCACTTCTGGACAGGTAAATTGCCGTTATGGCCGCCTTTGTAATCTGCTTGTTGTAGTAAATATTTTTATTAAGTGAATTCCACATTTAATTAGCCTTACCCTAGCTTTGTAGAAATGAAACCTTTATAGAAAAACCCCAACCTCCCGCTAAAGCATGTAGTACTGCTCTGAGTGCTTCCTCCCGTGTTCGACCTAACCATGTGTTCCTTAATATTCACAAACTAAGATCAGGTCGTCACAACACGAATCACTCAATATCTTTTTTAACTTATTTGCTTTGGATACAATTAATCATCCACATAGGCATTTGCATTCAATATTTTACTATTCTCTGTCTCCTCTACGAGGATTTGTATTACAACGTCCAAAAAAAAGAACCCCAGATAGAAGATGTGCCTTGTTCTCTGCTAATCAATTGTTTTCGAAGTATATGTCTTATTTTTACAACTCTTACCATAGAGTACCCTATGCTTTGTGCCCCTCCCATTCAGTAATTATGCTACATTATGAAGAAAGGAGAAAAATTCCTAAAAAGTATATAACCTGGCTTTGCTTCCAAAGACCATGGGTTCATTTATGCATTACTTCATCCATATCTTTCTTCATCCACTATGACTTATGTACATTGGAGTATGATAGTATAAAATAATTAAAGAAAACCGGCCTCGTGATATTAATGAAACGGTAAAATGGCCATAAATAATTGTTATTATAAAAATGTAATACGAGGATGGGTAAAAAAGTAATGCTTCTTATTTATTTTTTCTCTTTTAATTGCTAAGAAAATTGAATCCAATTTACATAGCTTGAAAATTACAAAATTGAAGATTAATTTGTCACTATTCAATATAATCTCCGTCCTTTTCCACAGTTTTGGTCCACCTTTTAACTAGGGCATGCACTCCAGTGTTGTAAAACACACGGTCTTGCTTCCTAAGCCATTGACGCACGCACGTTTTCACAGCCTTCTCATCTTCAAAATGAGTTCCACGATGAGCTTCCTTTAGTAGCCGGAACAGATGAAAGTCTGATGGTGCCAGGTCAGGGCTGTATGGGGGGTGAGGTAAGACTTGCTATCCCAACTTCTCAATTTCTGCAGTGGTGTAACGGCTGGTGTGTGGTCTTGCATTCACATGCAAAAGAAGAACATCCGCCATAGTTTTTGGTGGGCGAACCCGGCGAAGACGTGCTTTCAGCTTTCTGAGAGTTCTGACACATTGGACAGAACGTATTGTGCATCCCTGCTCCAAAAAATCAATCATAAGCACACCCTCTGCATCCCAAAACACTGTCGCCATAACTTTCCCTGCCGACCGCTGAGTATTGAATTCCATTTTCTTCGGCGACGTTGTGTGATGCCATTCCATTGACTGCCTCTTTGATTCAGGTTCAAAAAAGTGAACCCACGTTTCATCTCCAGTAACAATTTTTTCCAGAAACTCCTCTCTCTCCAAATTGAAGCGCTGCAAGTGTTCGGAGGCTATTTTTTTCCTTGTTTCTTTGTTTTGGGCGGTTAACATTCTTGGTACCCAACGTGAACAAACTTTTGAGTAACCCAGTTGTTGAATAATCGTCATCACACTGCCTTTACTGAGGCAGGTAATGCGACACAATTCACCTGTTGTTACCCGGCGATCACCACGAATGATGTCATCGACTCGCTGAATGCTGCAGGGAGTCACTGCAGTCACCGGCCTGCCGCTTCGCTTGTCATCTGTCAATGGTGTTTGCCCTTCAGCTTCGTTACAGTGACGGACCCATCGTCTAACTGTGCTGACATCCACCGTTGCATCACCATACACGTTTTTTAGCCTTTCGTGAAGACGAACTGGCGTTTCACCTTCCACAGTCAAAAATTAAATCTCAGAACGCTCTCTAATACGAATGTCGATGTCAACCATCTTCCAAGAGGATGCAGTACTGTCCCCTGTTGATTTAGGAAGTTACTACTGCAGGGGATTGGAGAAGAAGGTTTGAATTCCGCCAAATTCAAGGTTTTCATTTAACTTACTTATTTAAGAAAAATAGAAATAAGAAAAATAGGAATAAGAGGCATTACTTCTTATCCACCCTGGTAGTTAATGTTTTGGTTCACAGTTAGTATTCAGGTGTAGCATTGAAAATATGCACCCTGTAATCTGTCCGTTTGTTTTGAAGTCTGTTCAGGAATCACATTTTATGTGGTATTTTTTGCAACCAAGCCTTTTATGGTTCATTTGTATGTTCAAAATTTTCAGCTGGTTTAACTGTGAGGTAGCCCCAAAGGCATCAAACGTAATATATAAGGGCAAAAAGAAGTTTAGTTCTCTATGTAGTCTCCGTTGAATTGTATACTCCGGGTGCACTCAACTTTACAACTCCTTATTCTTTACTGTTGTAAAATTCTACAAGCTAGCTATTCTTTTCAAATTTCAAAATGAAATACCCGAGGGATATCTGGCATGAGGAGGTATCTAGAATACTAATACATTGATTTTGCCCACCGCGATAACGTTATGTGAACTGCTGTATTGTATTGATGAAACAAAACTTATTTTCTGCAAATGCAGAAAGGATTTTTAGATTCCATCCCTCAAACATGACTAATTATTTTTCATTTTGTAAGATAAGTATGGAAACATACGACATACATACTCAAATCCGGGCTTTGTGCTGCCTGTAGATGGAACTTCTATATGGCTAACAATTCTCTTTCAGTAGATTATTTTAACTGTTCCCTCTGCCAAGTGCAAAAATGACTGAACTATACTTCATTCATGGGGGCGCCGGGGTAGCGCGGTGGTTTCGTTCGCGGCTCCCGTTCTAAGGGTCCCGAGTTCGATTCCCGGCTCTGGGGTTGGCGATTTTAAGTCGGCCCTATCCACGCCTTCACCTCTGTCTAGCACACGTGAAGTATCCCCTATGCCCAACGTGGTTCGGAGTCCACGGTAAAAGCTGTAGGTCCTCTCACCTCACCGCCATCTTCACTATCACCCTATCATCGGAGGTAATGGACACCGCCCTCTGGGTGCCTCCACCTGAGAAATGGGTCCGGTCATCACTTGGTGGGGTGAGGTTACCCCGAAGGCCAAGGTTGCCATGTGGGGAGTGTTAGTAACTAACTAACTACTTCATTCATGGTAATGAAATGAACCAGAATCGACTTTATTTCTGTGAAATATCGTCTCACGCTCCACTGAGACATCCCCAAATATACTTAGTTAAATCAATAACAAATATACTTGGCCTAAACTTTGTAAAGTAGCTTAGTTAAAGAAACTTTCTTGAAAATATTCTTGTCGTATTATAAAATTTATGCAAATAGACAAATGCAGATACACACAAACGTTCAAAGACCTTTTTCTAAAAATGCTTTTTTGATTTGTTTTTGTTTCAAATAATCTCAAGAAGATATTACAGGTGAAGTCTCAACACCAAAAGTAGTAAGTGGAACGGAATAATTCTCATACTTTCTTGATATTCGCTATTTGACTTATGTGAAAGGAGGTGCTGTAACAAGCTCGTCCTCTTTGTATATCAGCCATCGAGAACTTTTACGTTGATTGGATAAATATACAGGGTGAGTCACCTAAAACTTGCATCGTAAATATTTCTAAAATGGTATGTGCTATTGATATGCGGTTTTCACGGAATTGAACTATAGGCAGGGGCTCGCATTTTCAAATGATACACAGATTTTTATAATTTTTAGAAAGTGTATTTATGTACAAAAGTTACATTTTTTTAAATGGAACACTGCGTATTGACATTAAGAAAATAAAAGTAGAATAAATTAGAATGTCAATGGTGTTTTTTGCACGATTCTAATGTAAGTAGTTTACGAGAAATCGTCATTTGAAAATTGAACGCACCGGCAGTTGTTTGTTCCATTCAATTGCTTAGTTGCTAGGCTAGGATGTTGTTATGTTTGTTTACAATGTGTTTTGTCTACACTGGCAGTTATTTTGTGATAGTTGAAGCAGTAGGACGTGCTTGGAAGATGGTATTTACCAATGCAGAAAAAGCAGATATGCTCATAGTTTATGGTGAATGTAGAAAGAATGCAGTTCTTTCTTGTACAGTGTACTTGGAAACATATCCGAATAGACGTCAACCATCTCGTCAATTATTTGTGAACCTCTTCAACCAATTACGTGAAAGTGGTAGTATAACGTCTAGAAAACGCACCAGAAACAAACGAGCAACTGGAGAGCAAGGAGAAATTAATGTTCTAGCTGCTGTTGCAGTAGATCCCCACAATAGTTCTCGTGCAATCGCACGAGGAAGCGGCATCAGTCAAAGAAGTTTAATCCGCTTCCTCCATCGTCATAAGTTCCATCCGTATCACATCTCTCTCCATCAAGTGCTGCATGGCAATGATTTTGAGAATCGTGTGAACTTTTGTACATGGGCATTGAGACATGATACTCCAAATTTGTCATGTATCTTGTTCACTGATGAAGCAACATTTACTAATCATGGCCAAGTAAATCTAAAAAATATGCACTATTGGTCTGTTGACAATCCTCGTTGGCTGCGTCAGGTAGAACGTCAGCATCCATGGAGTGTGAACGTGTGGTGTGGAATAGTGAACCATCACATCATTGGCCCTTTTTCATAGAAGGAACACTGAATTCACAGAAGTATCTCAACCTCCTAACAGACGATCTTCCACAGATGTTAGAAGACGTTCCCCTTCAGACTAGGAGGAATCTGTGGTATCAACATGATGGCTGTCCGGCCCATAGTGCACGAATTACTACAGCTTATCTTCAAGGATTGTTTCAAAATCGGTGGACTGGACGAAGGGGACCTGTACCTTGGCCGGCTCGTTCACCAGATTTGACTCCTTTCGATTTTTTTCTGTGGGGGAAGCTGAAAGACACTGTCTACCAGGACATACCAACTACACCAGAAGATATGAAACGGCGTATTACTGCTGCCTGCGCTGAAATTTCCACTGAAATGCTAGAACGTGTACAGCAATCTTTACATACTAGACTGGAAGCTTGTATTGAAGCTGGTGGTGCTCGTTTTGAACACAGGCTTTGAGGGTACAGTTTTGTTTACTTGTCAGAATCCTCATTTTTCTTTAGTTTGTCCTAGCCATTGTCCCGTTTTGTACAAATGACAATTTCTCGTAAACTACTTACATTAGAATCGTGCAAAAAACACCATTGACATTCTAATTTATTCTACTTTTATTTTCTTATTGTCAATACGCAGTGTTCCATTTAAAAAAATGTAACTTTTGTACATAAATACACTTTCTAAAAATTATAAAAATCTGTGTATCATTTGAAAATGCGAGCCCCTGCCTATAGTTCAATTCCGTGAAAACCGCATATCAATAGCACATACCATTTCAGAAATATTTACGGTGCAAGTTTTAGGTGACTCACCCTGTATATGCAGTAAAACATATTTCGTCAATTTCAGTTATTGGTGCATCAGGACTAAGAACGTCTGGTTTTCTCTTTTCGCTTTGAAGCGAGCTTTAGTTCTGTAAAACCTTGTTTCTGTATTTGTGACTTCCCAAAGAGAATATAAAGCATTATTGTATAATTTAGGTGTCTGTGTAAATTTCGTCTTACCTTTTCTTTCTTACACTACCGTTGATAAAGGAGGAGCAATAAAAAAGTCAGTCTCCTCAGGATAAGGAGAAACAAAGGAAAAGTCCAATTCAGGAAAGTCACTATAACCAAGGTTCAAATTCAGGCCCTCTGATTTGGGAGGCATAAACGCTACCTCCAAATTATGAAGGTAAGTGAGAAAATCGAGGATACACGTTAAGAAAAGTAGAGTGATCTCTGCATTTGCTTATCAAAGATTAGGGAAGAAAGAATAGCCACATATAAAACGTCTTTTCGAAACAGAATATTCTGTTCCCGTTTAAGGAGAAGCAAATTATACTCACTAATTTCGTTATCCCGACGACATGGCATAGTGGGTTGAAGTTGGTGCTTAAGTTGGCTAATCAAAGAATGGGCGTACGTTTGACATCATTTATGTACCTGCTGGTTTCCGGACTCGTGTATAGGACCGCTATCCATTTAGCATCATTATGTGTTGGCGGATCTGCCACGAAGGTCAAGATTGTGGCCTTTTGGTAGACTATATAGAAGTTCTACGTTCCGTTTGATATTGAGATGGATGGTTTGGAAATTTTAATTTTATAAGCAAACTATAAAACTGCAGAAAAATAGAGTGCTGCGGCTTGGCTGAGTAGTTAGACTGCTCAACTCTCACCAAGACGGTTCGAGTTCGATCCCAGGCGATCTAAAGTGAGATTTGCGGTGGAAAACACGGCGCTGGGGCAGGTTTTCTCCAGGAACTCCGGTTTACCCCGGTATCCCATTCCACCTGGGCTCCATTTTCATCTCAAGAATCATCATCATCATCATCATTAATATTATTATTATTATTATTATTATTATTATTATTATTATTATTATTATTATTATTATTATTATTATTATTATTATTATTATTATTATTATTATTATTATTATTATTATTATTATTATTATTATTATTATTATTATTATTATTATTATTATTATTATTATTATTATTATTATTATTATTATTATTATTATTATTATTATTATTATTATTATTATTATTATTATTATTATTATTATTATTATTATTATTGTTATTGTTATTGTTATTGTTATTGTTATTGTTATTGTTATTGTTATTGTTATTGTTATTGTTATTGTTATTGTTATTGTTATTGTTATTGTTATTGTTATTGTTATTGTTATTGTTATTGTTATTGTTATTATTATTATTATTATTATTATTATTATTATTATTATTATTATTATTATTATTATTATTATTATTATTATTATTATTATTATTATTATTATTATTATTATTATTATTATTATTATTATTATTATTATTATTATTATTATTATTATTATTATTATTATTATTATTATTATTATTATTATTATTATTATTATTATTATTATTATTATTATTATTATTATTATTATTATTATTATTATTATTATTATTATTATTATTATTATTATTATTATTATTATTATTATTATTATTATTATTATTATTATTATTATTATTATTATTGTTATGGATATGGTTATGGTTATTGTTATTGTTATTGTTATTGTTGTTATTATTGTTATTATTACTATTATTACTATTATTATTATCATCATCATCATAATTAAATTCTTCTCAATACTTTTTAGATGCCAATCTCATTTCTACATTCAACTCTTATTATTAAATGTTGAAGTGTTACAAGAAGAGAAATGTTTGGTAAGAATGCAATGACTTCTCTATCTCTATGTATTATAAACGTGGTAGGGAAAGTTAAAGCTCAGGACAATTTTTATACAGATTATGAAGCGAAATATAAGTTTTTATATGAAAGGGCCTCATTTTAAGAATCAAAACAGAGCGATTGTAATACCGGTTGGGTGTTGTAACTAAATATCGTTTAGTGTTCAGTAGCTGCAAACAAAGGCGTGTCCAATCACTTCCCTTCAGCCTTAGACCCACTCAGTGGTTCTCACAAACTTTATATAGCTTGAAACTGAGATCAGCCTTTGCAGCCTCTAGAGCAAATAATAGCTTGCTGTCTGATGTCTCACTTGGGTCTCTCAGAACTTACACTTAGTTAAGCATCTACTGAGCCAGAAGGCTTGTCCCTCTTTTGAAGACAGTTCCAATATCAGAATACTTCTGACACAAACGTTCTCCTATGAGTAACCTCTAGAAAATAACGCCAAATTGCACAAACGCCTTGTGTCTTCCATCAGATTTTTTCCAATGGCATTGCTAATTTGTATTATTTGGACATTAATTGAACAATTATTCTTTTACCAGAGCAACGCGAGTCTTAGAACTTTTAAAGTTGGAATAGTGAACAAAGGAAAAAAAAAAAAAAAAAAAAAAAATCTTCAAGTTATCTGGTGTACTCTTATATTTGGAACAGTTTGCAACGTACCGTATCAAATATTTTTAAGCTAAACATGATACATTTGTAGTTCCTCTAAGAACTAACGGAGTGATAGTTTACAGAGATCCAAATAAGGCCACTTCAGCAAGAAAAGCAAATAGAGAAAGAATGCGCTTAAGAAAAACAATACTAAACTAATAGGGAGAGAAAATGTGTAGGTGGGCCAGACTTAAATGCCAAGGAGTGCTTCTTAAAAGGTACACTGATAGACATATGGAATGAGTAAAAGGTTCGGAGAACAACGGGTTACCTTTTGATAAAGTGTAACGATAAAATAAATTGTAACGGTAGAGCCAGACTGAAAAATTCAAGTCCATAGCCAGGATTTGAACCACGGATCTCCTGGTTGCCGTCTAGCTGCTCTAACCCTTGAGCTACTACGGCCAACGTGCCCACATTACATAAAATTATCCAACTGACACGTGTTTTTCGCGGTAAACCACTTAGGAGTTCTCATAAACACATGAGACAACTACCTTAATGACGACTTACTATGCCGTAAGTACTTTAAGGCCCCGGTATGACATTAAATTCTCCAATTGACTCGTGTTTCTCCCGGTAAACCACTAGGAGTTCTCATAAACACATGAGACAACTACCTTAATGACGACTTACTATGCCGTAAGTACTTTAAGGCCCCGGTATGACATTAAATTCTCCAACTGACTCGTGTTTTTCCCGGTAAACCACTAGGAGTTCTCATAAACACATGAGACAACTACCTTAATGGCGACTTACTATGCTGTAAGTACTTTAAGGCCCCGGTATGACATTAACTTCTCCAATTGACTCGTGTTTTTCCCGGTAAACCACTAGAAGTTCTCATAAACACATGAGACAGCTACCTTAATGACGACTTACTATGCTGTAAGTACTTTAATGCCCGGGTATGACATTAAATTCTCCAAGTGACTCGTGTTTCTCCAGGTAAACCACTAGGAGTACTCATAAACACATCAGACAACTACATTAATGGCGACTTACTATGCTGTAAGTACTTTAAGGCCCGGGTATGACATTAAATTCTCCAACTGACTCGTGTTTTTCCCGATAAACCACTAGGAGTTCTCATAAACACATGAGACAACTACATTAATGGCGACTTACTATGCTGTAAGTACTTTAAGGCCCGGGTATGACATTAAATTCTCCAACTGACTCGTGTTTTTCCCGATAAACCACTAGGAGTTCTCATAAACACATGAGACAACTACATTAATGGCGACTTACTATGCTGTAAGTACTTTAAGGCCCGGGTATGACATTAAATTCTCCAACTGACTCGTGTTTCTCCCGGTAAACCACTAGGAGTTCTCATAAACACATGAGACAACTACATTAATGGCGACTTACTATGCTGTAAGTACTTTAAGGCCCGGGTATGACATTAAATTCTCCAACTGACTCGTGTTTTTCCCGGTAAACCACTAGCAGTACTCATAAACACATCAGACAACTACATTAATGGCGACTTACTATGCTGTAAGTACTTTAAGGCCCGGGTATGACATTAAATTCTCCAACTGACTCGTGTTTCTCCCGGTAAACCACTAGGAGTTCTCATAAACACATGAGACAACTACCTTAATGACGACTTACTATGCTGTAAGTACTTTAAGGCCCGGGTATGACATTAAATTCTCCAACTGACTCGTGTTTCTCCCGGTAAACCACTAGGAGTACTCATAAACACATGAGACAGCTACGTTAATGGCGACTTATTATGCTGTAGGTGCTTTAAGGCACCGGCTTTATAGTTCGGACCACTATTAGGTACTATTATTGGAAATTAATTGTTCTGTCACACCAGCCGTGTGTAGGACGCACTATGAAACGGTAGAGCCAGACTGAAAAATTCAATGCCATAGCCGGGATTTGAACCACGGATCTTCTGGTAGCTGGAAGTGACATTGAAAGCGATATGGATGAGCCACTGGCAGTTCCACTAGATTAGAAAAAAAGGTAATTCATAAACCATAATTATAGTTATAGTATTTTAAAATATACATAATATATGAAAATGGTTTTTCCAATTTTGATTTTAGCAACTGCATAATTGTAAAGGTTTGTAAAATATAATTTGCTTACCCTTAGGTCTGCGCCAAGCAGACCTGCACGTTGTATGATTGTGCGAGAGAGAGGGAAATATAAAATGAGTGGGGTAACAAAGTGGCAACGCTGAGTGTGATATGGCATCTGATTAGCTAGACTCCAGAACTCTCCCCATTTGAAACACATAATAGATTACTAACCCAACAGTAGTCCAGGTCTAGAGAGCCCACCATGCTGCGCTCTAGCGGCACGACATGTTCCCAGCAGAGATTCATTCTCCTTCAGCTTGTCCAGTTCTGCTTCCCTCCGGGCTATCGTTTCCTTTTGTTTCAAGGTCAGGGCTTCCAGAGCGTCGTTATTTTCCTTGGGTGTCCCTTCTGGATCGGGAGAGTGGCGATAGATTTGTGGAAGTTTTGAATCCAGTAAATGTGGTGGTAATGCTGTGGCGGTCCTTTTATTCTTCACCGATCTCATCGTGTTGTGTTGCTGTGGTTGCTGCTGGCTTATGCGTGCTGCCCTACGAGCCGCCACCGCTCGTCTCGTTTCCTTAGATAGTTTCTGGATCGCATCCAACATTTGCGTGCGCTCGTCGTCAGGTAAAAGGGATGCTATCTCTTGCAGTACCTGAAAACAAGGCAATGCATTCGTTTTAAGCATTAGAACTGGTAAAACTGTTACGTTGGTATCCATTAAACTACAGAGATAGAGGTAAAAGATGAGCAGAGAGACTGGAAATATATGTGTACAGTTAATGCCAGAGGTTATACTCGCATTAGTCCTGGACCCGTAGGACCAAGAACCCGGGCCTCCTTCTTCCAGGGAATTACCGAGCTGTCCCGACAGGGCGCCCGGCGCCTCCGAGGCCCTTTCCGTAGGGCAACACCTAGAGCCTAACAAGCCCCCCGCCCATCTGGTCCTGTGGACCCAAGACGGGATAAAAGTGGATACGCCACTTACGCGCGCGAACTCCAAAATGGGAAGGCTACCAATATGACCTCGGTGGGGCCTGCCCTCTGTACTGTCGTGACTTGTAGAGCGAGTTCGTTGTCCTAGCCTGTCGGGGGAAGTCTCTATCCAAGTAAACTGTATGGGCCCTGCCCTCTGTACTGTCGTGATTTGTAGTGGAGAGAGTTCGTTGTCCTAGCCTGTCGGGGGAAGTCTCTATCCAAGTAAACTGTAAGGACCCTGCCCTCTGTACTGTCGTGACTTGTAGTGGAGAGATTTCGTTGTCCTAGCCTGTCGGGGGAAGTCTCTATCCAAGTAAACTGTAAGGACCCTCTCCTCTGTACTGTCGTGGCTTGTAGGGGAGTGAGTTCGTTGTTCTGGCCTGTCGGGGGAAGTCTCTATCCAAGTAAACTGTAAGGACCCTGCCCTCTGTACTGTCGTGGCTTGTAGGGGAGCGAGTTCGTTGTTCTGGCCTGTCGGGGGAAGTCTCTGTCCAAGTAAACTGTAAGGACCCTGCCCTCTGTCCAACCCAATCCGAACAACTCCCTATCAGGGACGGGCTCTAATGTTCGGCACGAGGTTCCTCTAGTAACGTTAGAGGTACCACCAGTGCTAAGGGGTTCGCAGCGCCCGCACCACGTCAGCTGAAGGACACGGATCCCCTCCCATTAAGGGAATATATGTGTACAGAGTAAACTATGGGATTGGGATTGGAATTTCATTACGGAGGGGATTCGGTACGTAGGGGCACCCCAAGTAGGAGCACCCGCTGGGGGAAGAATGAGGCGAAGGAGACAGAGGGTAGCCGAACCAAGGAGCCACGACAGGACAATGGACAGGGTCCCTACAGTTTACTTGGATAGAGACTTCCTCCAACAGACCAGGACAACGAACTCTCTCCCACTCAGCGGGACGGCAACGAGCCCAGCAGCCGAGCTCTACTGACCCAGGCAGGCGATCCGAGCCCCAAAAGTCCCTGGCTGGCGGTCCCGAAATACTTTTATAAAGAGATATATTTATTTAGAATTAAATTAAATGTAATAAATTATTATTGTGGTGTTCATGATGTGATACTAGTATAGTTCAACAGTTCGGAACTTTCATCGCGATGACGTAACACAAGGGCATATTATTATGTGAGCTGCGAGCCTTACTATCACTCAGAATTCGTTCAACCACAGACGACAACGGGGTACTAGCATGCTGAGGGACAGCCCGAGGTGTGACAAACATGTATCTGTCCTGGAAAGGGCTTGACCGCAAAGTGACGTGATATGGGTTTTACAGGATTGCAAATGAAAATGAGTCGGAGGAATGAAAGGAGTGAAAGGAGAGGAATGAATGATCTTCAACGGCTGCAGTCTCGGGTGAACAGCCGTTTTGCACCGTTGATGGATTAGATCGTTCCAATTGCTCATTTCATTTGAGTTCAGACAAATTCTTGGATGATTTGGAATTCCGTTTTAAGACTGTTGGTGTGCTTTATGGTTACCAGTTATGCACGCAAGCCACGCGGAGAAGACCATATCGTCTTAGACGGCGTTTTCTGGATCGATAATCTCCAAGAGACGGAATGAAGGACTCTTTATGGTGCTGCAATCGGTCGTAAAATTTTGCGGCCAGGCACCTAATTTTATCTTTCACATGCCTTCGTGAAGAAGTTCCACTAAGAAGCATTGTTATACAGAATAGATGGCACGAAGGCCCTATTCTACGCTCCTTGAAGTCAGAGCAAGTTTGAACGTGCGACCATGACACAGTTTTCACACACTTAACGCATTACAGGAATCACGAGAACGCAAAAAAGGCGTATCTTCAAAGGAACGGACATACATAGTGCCAGACCGGGACGTGTTCCCCGAAATCTGGGCCTGTGTTCAGCTTCACACCCAATTAAGAGATAGAATTCATTTACTTTACCCTTAACCCTGAATAAGCAGGGGCATATGGCGGGAGAACGGCGTGAGGCGGTACTTGCCCGTTAAGTGCAGATGTATTTTTTTATCTTGAAAAGTGCAGAGCGATGCGCAATGGTATCTGGACGAGTCCACCTCAGAACGGTTGCAACTGGAGGGGAGGGCAGTTTAGTTACGTACCAGCTGCGAGCAACTAAACACGTGCAGAGCTACTCGGTAACACTACAGCTGGTTTCAAAATGTGCTTGTCTCCTGGTTCCAAGAGAGCAATTATAAATGATGCCTCCTAGCAGCACATTAGGAAATAAAGTGCTACATTTAAAAACACGAGAATTAATAACCAATATCAATAGATTTATAGAAAAGGAACAATGGTCTGGGTCAGCTATAAACATTTGGGGAAGGGTATCTGAGGCAACAGTTGTGTCTGAAAGCAGTTTAGGAGAGTTATTAAGGAAAGAAAAGCCATTGGTGCTAGTGCAACAACGTCCTTCTCTATGCCCAGTAAACAAAGATTAAGAACATGCACAAAATCTAATTTGGATGTTTTAATTCAGAAGTAGTTAGGCGAAACATGAATAATTTTTAAAGCACAGAAAAACAAAGACCAACTTTGAAGAAAGTGCTTATGAAGCTAAAAATTCTACTGACCTCTAAAGCAGTGTCTCAATATTAACAAGAGTTCTTTTGAAGCTAGGGTTATTTGAAAAAAAAAAAACACTAAGCGTGACAGACAAATTTTAATCGAACATCGCACTATACGTGCAAAAAGGCTTAAGTATTTACGAAATATTCGGAGATATCGAAGTGAAGTTTATATAGTTTATATGGATGAAACTTATATAAATACAGCACATACTGGACCATATGCCTGGAGTGAAATACGTTACAGGGACTCTGCAGCGATATTGAAAGGCCGACAGTTGTTTATCATGCCTGCTGGAGGAGAACAGGGTTTTGTTCCAAATGCCTATGTACTATTTAATATCCAACAAAGGCGTGGAGATTACTACCATAGTAAGAATTACAACTTAGTTTATAAGAGCTGCAAAACTGGCTTCTAGAATGAAATTTGTTTTAGACACCTTATGCACCGCCCTCCCCTCTCGTTATCTTTCGCGTGTGACGCATTGTGGCGATAGCTGCACTATCCCCACCAAAGTTGCTACTCATCCCTACAGCGCAGGATTCCTGTCAAGATAAAATAATAGATATGTACCTCGTTGAGTTCTCCCGGGACTCAACACCTCATATCATAGGATATTTGACGGGTGACGGCTACGGATGGGAGGTTTACAACAAGTCGCGGATTTTCTCAGGATAGGTCTGCATTGATTCTCTCTTTTGGGTTTCAGGGAGTGGGTGCAAGTGTAGGGGTATTATGCCACAGAAGACACTACGACCGTTGAATGGCAAGTTTATTTATACAAGTCGCCCTCTCCACTCGTCACTGTTGTGTTTGAATCACAGTCGCGAGTGAACTTGTACATGTCTATGACGCGCTGAGTGATGTATGAAGCCGCGTACGCGTTGTCGTTTGTTGACGTCACCAGAGCATTACTTGGCACACTAGAGTATTTCTGGAGGATTATACAGCAACAGAGTTTGGTAGAATCCTAATGATGTTGTAATGTGTACTGTTTCTCTCACTCAGTAATACAGAGTGTTTCATAACCACCCAATATGTGTCGCTTCTTTCACTCACGAACACAGTGTTTTTACTTGCAAATATCAAACGTCACCATTGCAAAACTTTCTCCTTCCTTTCGCCGAATTTTGGACCTCGCGTGACCCGTTACTTGTTCCTTGTAGGTTATATTTCATCCCTACTCTTAAATTTCAACGCAATTTTCAGTTTCTGAGGTATGTATTCCATGAAACTTAATCTTACGCACGGTCCAGGTAATTAATGCGGCATCACGTGTGCAAAAGCGTAGCTTAAATCGCGGTGTCTTTTCTCTACATCACGTATCATGTGCAAACCAAAGCCTCAACGGGTGACGAGTTGTCGCTTGGGTCTAGCCTTGGGCGATACTCGACCAATTCCCCTTTGTCGGCTCAACACAAGGAACATACTTGTGAGGTAAGTGTTCATTTTCCTGGCTCTCTTTACTAGTTGGGTTCACGTGCTTGAAATAAAATACATTCATTGGGATTGCCTGTTTAGCTTCTGCAGCTGTATATTAGATCATTATCCCCTATATCCGTAATAATTTAGCTTAATTCATACTTAGATATCTATTCGTCCATATTTATGCATATAATATGACTTTCACGGTTATTATGCTAGTGTTATGTCTAACAGGTACGGTATGAGGCGTTTGGTGATTTCATATTCTGTGAATGTACGACACCATATATAGGACAAACCGGAAGGACCATTGCTACCAGAATAAACCAAAATAAACGTAGCATTCGTTTAATGCAACCTGAGACGTCTGGGCTGGCAGAGTATTGGTTTGATAACGACCATACAGCCAAATTTCGGGAGACGACCATCTTGGCAAAATGCAGCAGTTTCTGGGAGCGGAGAGCTAAGAAGGCTTTGGCCATTTCCTCCGAGAGCAGCACGCTTAATCGTGATGCTGGATTTCAGTTCAGTTCTTCTTGGAAACCGGCCTTAAAATGGAAATGTGTCGGCTTAAGAGATACAGATCTATAGAGCTTTATCATCAGGTTAAGTATTTTCGTTCCTTTGAACCGTAAGGACCATCGCTGCTAGAATAATCAGACATGAACGGAGCAATTGTTTAATGCAACCTGAGAAGTCTGGGCTGGCAGAGCATTGTTTTGATAACGACCACAGAGCCAATTTTCGGGAGACGACCATCTTGGCAAAATGAAACAGTTACTGGGAGCGGAGAATTAAGCAAGCTTTGGTAATTTCCTCTGAAAGGAGCACGTTTAGTCATGATGCTGGATTTCAGTTCAGCTCCTCTTGGAAACCGGACTTAAAAATGGAAATCTATCGAATTAAGAAGCAAAGATCAATACAGCTTGATAATCAAGTTTAGTAGTTACGTTTCTTTGACACAATTTTCTATACTCACGCCATCTCCTGACCTGACATTTAATTTAATGAATACAGTCTTTTGTTCAGTAATGCGAATTTTGATAGTGTTTTGTCTTTGTTTATAGTTGTGTTATATCCAGTATTTTATTTGTAGCTATAACATTTTATAAATATCCTGATGGTGGGAGAGATGCACACTCCCGAAACGTTGATATCTAAACACCTCAATAATAACTAAACACTAGTAACACAACTTCACTTATCTTAATCCTGGGACCGGTTTCAAAGCAAACATCTGCTTTATCCTCAGCCACTCAGCTTGATACTCACCCACTAACTGACTGACTGACCTTGACCACTACCGGAGTTTGAAGAATAGCTCCTTATCTAACTGCCATCTACCGAGGACAACACAAACTTATTGATGACGTCTATTGGAGGGATATCAAAATTCATTACGCGATCCTTATTTTTCAAAATAAATATTTTCTCCCAAACCATTAAATCTATCGGTTCTTTAAATTGTTTCAATAATTTAACTTCTGGATTTACTTCATGATTATATGACCAAAAACGATCAGCCACTGCCGAATTCTCTGCTGTCTATTTCTAAAATGTTCTTTCGCTCTGGTTTCTAAATTACGCTTGGTCCTACCAATATAGATCTTATCGCATTCTAAACAGTTAACTTGATAAATACCAGATTTTTTTATATCTGAAATTTTGTCCTTTTTAGAAAACTGTAGCAAATTCTTTATACTGTAATTATTATGAGGTTCTAGTATTATACCCACTTCTTTGAAATTTTTTGGAACTTTTTATTTGCCCATGGATGATAAGTAAATTTTTTGAAAATATAATCTTTGTTTTACTTTTTTAAGAGTGGAAACACCATTAACATTTTTTTGATGTTTAAATATTTCTACTCTTCTGATTATAAAATATTTATTAAATCCGTTAATTAAAGCAGTGTTTATAATATATTTATATTCCGCATTAAATTCGTCTTCATTTAGAGGTATGTTTATCGATCTGTAAATCAAACTATTGAAAACAGCAAATTTGTGTGACATAGGGTTAAAACTTTTATTTTTGATATAATTATCCGTGTGAGTTGGCTTTCTATAGATGCCAAAACTTAATTTATTGTTATTTTTTATTATCTTTAGATCTAGAAAGGGGATGTAACCATTGTTTTCAAGTTCTATTGTGAACTTGATAGCCTTATCCTGTGAATTCAGAATATTTAAAGCCTCATCTATATATCTCTCAGGAACTATGGCAAAAATGTCATCTAGGTATCTATACCACATTTTAAAAATTGAAGGAAAAGCTTTAGTGACATCTATTTCAAAAAAACTCATAAATAGATCAGCAAGAAAGGGTGAAACGGGACTACTCAGAGCTACTCCTGAAATTTGTTGAAAAACATTTCCATTGAAGGTAAATAGTGAAGTTCTGTTACTAGTGTTTTTTATTGATAACCTAGTTTACTTCACTGTCAGCAGCTTCAGTTTATTACATATCTAATCATCATTTCACCTGGCTGGCTGACCGAGAAGAAAGTCAGCGTATTCGTCGCCAGGAAAGCTTCCAGTCCTATTTTAGGTTCCCATAAGTTATTCTGATGATCTCAAAGCAATATTTTCAGTTAAATCTCGGTAATGAATTTAGATGGAATACAATACTTCTCTATTCGTATAAAATGAGACACATAAATGATATATAAATGTAAAATTAAATAGTTTTTATTAATGTCCGTGGTAAAAATGCTAAATGCACCGAAAGCAGCACTTTCAACTTGCGCTGCATGATAGCTGCAGTGGGAAGTGGATAAAAACCACAATTGCTGATGAAACTCACGTTTAAAGTGCGATAAAACTGCTAATAATTGGACATTATCAGCTCCACTCTAAAAGTCTTTAATTGCTTTTAAACTTAATGGAAGTTCCTCGCAGTTATTCGGGTAAAGCGAGAAAGATAAAACATTATTTTATGTTCGGAGGCTAGAGGAAACACAATTAGCTAATCCACCAAACTGATTTTGCCTTTGTTACAACGTTATAAGGTATTCTATTATGACAACCTACCAATTTGCAGTGCATAATACAGACATCCTTTGTTCCCTTAGAGGGAGAAGCTTATCGTCTAGGCACATGAGAGTCATGCATAGATGAGAAACACAGATTTGCACTTCCTTTGTTCCCATAGCTCTATCAGTTTCTGATTGTATGCTACAAACTTGTACTCTAATGAACACGTGCAATTCAATGTAATCTGCATTTGTGACTACTTGAGTGTTTTCCTATACGAGAGTGGGTCAAAAAGTAAGGCCTCCTACTTTTTTCCTTAAATAAGTTATGTAAAAACTTTGAATTTGGTGCGATTCCTCAAAACTTCTTCTCCAATCATCTGCGGTAATAACTTCCTAAGTCAACCGGTGGCAGCACTGCATCCTCTTACAAAATGGCTACATCGACATGCGTATTAGACACCGTTCTGTTATTGAATTTTTGACTGCGGAAGCTGAAACGCCAATTCGCATTCACGAAAGGCTAAAAAATGTGTATGGTGATGCAACGGTGGATGTCAGCACTGTTAGACGATGGGTTCGTCGCTGTAACGAAGCTGAAGGGCAAACACCACTGACAGATGAAAAGCGAAGAGGCAGGCCTGTGGCTGCAGTGACTCCATGTAACATTCAGCGAGTCAATGACATCATTCGTAGTGATCGCCGGGTAATAACAGGTGAATTGTGTCGCATTACCTCCCTCAGTAAAGGCAGTGTGATGACGATTATTCAAAAACTTGGTTACTCAAAAGTTTGTTCACGTTGGGTACCAAGAATATTAACCGGACAAAACAAGGAAAAAAAGAAAACAATAGCCTCCGAACACCTGCAGCGCTTCAATTTGGAGGGAGAGGAGTTTCTGGAAGAAATTGTTACTGGAGACGAAACGTGGGTTCATCTTTTAACCTTAATCAAAGAGACAGTCAATGGAATGGCGTCACACAACGTCGCCGAAGAAAAAAATTAAAACCCAGCGGTCGGCAGGGAAATTTATGGCGACAGTGTTTTGGGATGCAGAGGGTGTGCTTATGATTTATTTTTTGGAGCAGAGATGCACAATACGTTCTGTCCTACACGTCAGAACTCTCAAAAAGCTGAAAGCACGTCTTCGCCGAGTTCGCCCAACAAAAGCTATGGCGGATGTTCTTCTTTTGCATGACAATGCATGACCACACACCAGCCGTTACACCACTGCAGAAATTGAGAAATTGGGATGGCAAGTCTTATTTCACTGCCCTGGAACCATCAGACTTCTATCTGTTCGGGCCACTAAAGGAAGCTCATCGTGGGATTCATTCTGATGAAAAGGCTGTGAAAACGTCGGTGCGTCAGTGACTTAGGAAGCAAGATCGTGTGTTTTACCACACTGGAACACATACCCTAGTTATAAGGTGGACCAAAACTGTGGAAAAGGACGGAGTTTATATTGAATAGTGACAAATTAATCGTCAATGTTATAGTTTTCAAGCTACGTAAGTCGGATTCAATTTTCTTGGCAATTAAGATAGAAAAAAATAGGAGGCATTACTTTTTGACCCACCCTGGTATCCTTTCACTAATTACTCATGGTTACACACTGGAACATTTTTTCTGCAAACTTATGGTGATGAAATTTTGATTAACGGGTAATAAAATAATGCAATATTATTCAAAATTTCAGCAGTGTCTTTGACATTATTAAGTAATATATTGAATAATAGAACTCGACTTATCAACCTAATCAACCTCAAAACCTTTTATCTTACATACGATTTCACAAATATAATCCATGTAAATAATGTACCTAGCAAAAACTGTGTTAAATGGGTTCGAGATAATAGGTAAGCTTCGAATTGCAGAGGTTGCGGGTTTAATTCCTGTGGACTATCCACAGTGGCCTTGTAATTTTCATGGTTTTCCTTGGTCGGTGTGTGAATGCTAGGATTTTTTTAAATCCATCGCTATTTTGCTTCCATAATAAATCTTTGACTTCATTCGTTTACCGTTATACAGGTATTCTTCAAAATGTTATGGCGTATGGTTGTGCCAGATGGAGCTTTTCGAAAGTAAACGGTGATCTCACTTGACCCGTGAGGTCTGCTTGGACAACAGGCAGTTCATCACTATCCCTAGGCAATTCCAGCAGTGGGACAGGTCTTCGAACTTGAAATTCTACTTCAATGCGTGGTGCACGAGATGGCATACGCTGCAACTGTGTAATTAATATGTTGATTGTGGGTTGGCAACGCTGGAATTATATGACAAATAGCCAGTATTTCTGCATGGTGCAACAAATTGTTAATATCGCGCAATCGTGATTCCAGCCCTTCAGTTTAGTAAAACGGCCTCCTGCAGACAGACAAGTGTATGCACTAACCACACAATTGATACAATCTCCAATCTCGTACAATCCACTGATACAGCTCAGATTATAGCTAACATCGAAACTTTGGCTCTCACTGGTTTATCAACAGCAACTATTAAGAATTTAAGACATGAACGTGATTGTGCGTCCCAACTGTCTCACTTAAAACTACAAATCCCGGAGCATCCTACCACATCAGGACACCCATCAAGTTTTGTAACCTGTTTAAAGGAAATGTGTAATTTTTATGAGTATTACATATATACAGACGGTTCGCGTTTTCAATTTGAAGATAATATATCTGCAGTAAGATATTCTTTTGTTGTTTACGAAAACAAAACGGAACTAACTCACTCCATGTTTAATTTGTCAGCTGAATGTTCTGTATTCCAGTCGGAGTTCTTAGCAATTAAAGAAGCTATAAAATGGTGTACTGTTAATGGGAAAAGTGATTCACAATCAGCTCTACTCGCTATTAATGATAAATACAATTTAAATTCATTAGCACATGAAATCAGAACCTTGCTTCAAAACCATCCAGGACATATTTGCATGGGATGGCTTAAAGGACACAGTGGAGTTTTAGGTAACGAGAGAGCTGATTGCTGCAGAATCCAGTCTTCCTGTGACATACTCTTTATGTCCTATTTCTAATGCAAGGATAATAATATATCAGCATATTCTTGAAGAATGGAGCCAACAATGGCTAACAGCTCCAAATGGAAGTTTAACAAAAACATTATTTTTCCCTAGTGTATATGACAGAGGAAACTGTGAAACACTTGTACCAAATTTTGTTTTGACACAATTTTTAAGTAGAAATGGTAAATTTGGTGAATACCTATCACGGGCCGCGCCGAGGGTCAGTGGTTAGACCGCTTAGCTCTCACCAAGGCGGCCCGGGTTCAATCCCAGGTGACCGCAAAGTGAGATTTGTGGTGGACAACATGGTGCTGGGGCGGGTTTTCTCTGGGATCTCCGGTTTCCCCCGCCATCTCATTCCACCGGTGCTCCATCTTCATCTCATGTATCATCAGTGTCACCGCCTGCGGTGCCGTATGTAGTAACAGCGGGCGCTAAACACTACACAGTTTATTTTACCTATCACGCTTTCACTTAACCTCCAACCCCGAGTGCATGTGTGGTGAAGAATTTAAAACTGTGGTTCATCTCCTTTTCTGTTGTCCCATTTTTTGGAGAGAAAGACAAGAGTTAATATTCAAGCTAGACTCTCTAGGAACTGAATTTTCTGCTCCGCTCACATCTTTGTTAATGAAGCCACAACAGTATAAGTACTTCATGATATGTATAAACCCAGTGTTTAAACATCTGAAATAGTTTAAATTAATATGCATTACATTAAACCATCATTTCTTCCTTGTAGTATTTAAAATATTTTTGTTAAAATTGTATATTTTTATGTATCAACTCTAACTCTAATATACCACTGTGTAAAATAGGGTTCAATAAATCTGGATAAAAAACACACACACTTGAAACTGACGGCCATATTTATGAGGAAAAGCGACCTCGTGTCAACACAATCCGTCCTCCAGAGAATATCGAGGTTTGACCCGAAGTCCCAGGAAATCCACGAGACAGGCTTTGGCCAAAATGGGCATCTCACGTCTGTTGTATACGAGATTAAAATTTACGGAGAAACATTTAGTGTATGGGGTGCCATATCCAGCCATGGAATCACTGGGCCAATCTTTTACAGCGGCACAGTTAACAGTGTGCGCTACCTGGACATAGTGCAGAAATATCTCTGCCGCAACTTTATGCAACAGAGTTACCAATGGAGACCCAATGTTTCATGCAAGATGGGGCTCGTCCACATATATCAAACGTTATTCTGGGTTTCCTGCACCAACATTTCGGACCCACATTCCTGTGCAGCATTCGTGTGATGTTCCATCGATATGCTGAACGTCTTCAGGTCGGTACAATATGGCCGCCACATAGCCAGGATATTAACTCCTGTGATTATTTCTTTTGGGGATATTTGAAGGAGACAATCTACTGCAACAATCCACGCACACTAATGCAGCTGCGAGTGTCTGTCACAACCTTTTTCCAGAGAATAGCAGAAGACATGTGTCGTAGAGTGGTCGGAAACGTCACAGTTGGCCTCGAAGAGGTGTTACGTCAACAAGGTGGATATATTGAACATGTACTGCACGCTCACTGAGCATACACATTCTGATGATTCATGTAAAATGATAATAATGACATACTTTGGTTATTAAAAGTTATATTAACAATTTTCAATGTATGACATTACGTGCGCCACCCTGTACAGATGTATTTTTTTATTCTGAAAAGTGCAGAGCGATGCGCAGTGGTATCTGGACGAGTCCACCTCAGAACGGTTGCAACTGGAGGGGAGGGCAGGTCAGTTGTGTATCAGTTGCGAGCAACTAAACACGTGCAGAGCTACTCGGTAACACTACAGCTTGTTTCAAAATGTGTTTGTCTCCTGGTTCTAAGAGAGCGTTTATAAATGACGCCTCCTAGCAGCACATTAGGAAATAAAGTGCTACATTTAAAAACACGAGAAGTAATAACCAATATCCATAGATTTATAAAAAAGGAACAATGGTCTGGGCCAGCTATAAAAATCTGGGGAAGGGTATCTGAGGCAACAGTTGTGTCTGAAAGCAGTTTAGGAGAGTTATTAAGGAAAGAAAAGCCATTGGTGCTAGTGCAAAAACGTCCTTCCCTATGCCCAGTAAACAAAGATTAAGAACATGCACAAAATCTAATTTGGATATTTTAATTCAGAAGTAGTTAGGCGAACTATGAATAGTTTTTAAAGCACATAAAAACAAAGACGAACTGTGAAGAAAGTGCTTATGAAGCTAAAAATTCTACTGACTTCCAAGGCAGTGTCTGAACTTTAAGAAGAGTTCTTTTGAAGCTAGGATTATTTGAAAAAAAAAAACACTAAGCGTGACAAACAAATTTTAATCGAACATCGCACCATACGTGCAAAAAGGCTTAAGTGTTTACGAAATATTTGGAGATATCCAAGTGAAGTTTATATAGTTTATATGGATGAAACTTATATAAATACAGCACATACTGGACCATATGCCTGGAGTGAAATACGTTACAGGGACTCTGCAGCGATATTGAAAGGCCGACAGTTGTTTATCATGCCTGCTGGAGGAGAACAGGGTTTTGTTCCAAATGCCTATGTACTATTTAATATCCAACAAAGGCGTGGAGATTACTACCATAGTAAGAATTACAACTTAGTTTATAAGAGCTGCAAAACTGGCTTCTAGAATGAAATTTGTTTTAGACACCTTATGCACCGCCCTCCCCTCTCGTAATCTTACACGTGTGACGCATTGTGGCGATAGGTGCACTATCCCCACCACAGTTGCTACTCATCCCTTTCCGCGCAGGATTCCGGTCAAGATAAAATAATACAGCTATACTTGAGCTGTACCAGACTGTGATTCCTTCAGTTCCAGGTCCCATGGATGATGCTGTTGAACACAATAGATTTATGTCGGTTGCAGTGAATGAAGTGTCCATTTCTGTTGTATATCTATATTATTATACATTACGACATTGCCTTCTATTTTAAGCATTCTGTTAAGTAAACTACATCGACACATGACAAACTTAATTGCGCATTTACGAAACAATGACTCTTTAAAACCAAATATCAAATATAACAAATCACATAAAATCACTTACATTTTAAACAAGCAAATAGTAAATCGTTTTAGCCCTATAAGGGATATCACAATTTAAAATAAATTGACATAATTAATAAATATTATTATTATTATTATTATTATTATTATTATTATTATTATTATTATTATTATTATTATTATTATTATTATTATTATTATTATTATTATTATTATTATTATTATTATTATTATTATTATTATTATTATTATTATTATTATTATTATTATTATTATTATTATTATTATTATTATTATTATTATTATTATTATTATTATTATTATTATTATTATTATTATTATTATTATTATTATTATTATTATTATTATTATTATTATTGTAATTAACGTCCGCCCCAACGTTAAGTTATATCGGACGGTGAATGAATTGGGTGAAATGGTGCTCAAATGAGTCCAGGGTCCATGGAGCTTAGAGTTACCCGACATTCGTCTTGAAGGGTAAGGCAAAACCCCGGAAAAATCCTTATCCAGGTAAGTCAACCTGACCGATACTTGATCTCGGGACCTCTTGAACGTGAGGCAGACATGCTACCATCTACACTACCGAGGCCGGCTAATTTTTATTATTACTATTATTATCATCATCATCATTATTTTACCTCACTTTCACTTATAAGTTAAACAGCTGAGCTTATTATCACGGACAACGTCGTGCTCTCATTCTTTGCTCGATGTGTAGTGTTTAATTTAAAAGCTCAAAAATCTTTAAAACTAATTTAACTACACAGCTTCTAAAATACTTTCTTTGCAAATAACTATGAACAAGACCGTAGTCTTCTAAAGCATTTAAGTGGAGACATATCGGCTGTGCAACAAAGTGTGGCTGGTGGCGTGCAGTCGAAACGGTAAAGAGATAAGCAGCACCCTCGGTGTATACTTCTGAAGCTTTGTCATTAAATCACCAGTATCTTCTGGTAGTTTATTAGTGATTATATATGCATTTCTGGTGCGACAAAAAGTGTTGTTCTTCGAGCGAGTTTGTGGTGACGTAGTGTCTTGTCATCTTTGACCTCCCGGTAGAAGAGGCTGCGTCGGTCGCATTTAACCCTTTATTTGGCACAGTTGCTTATAAGCAACATATACTTTTTATGAGCTTTATGCAATAGATGGGCATCCAACCTGCTATTTGCTGGCAACGTTGCTCTGCAGTAACTTCTGTCTACCAGCTCTGATCATTAGTCAATCCAGCAGTTACGGGTTCTACCACCAGATAGCACCCTCATACAAGTTTGCCATAAGATTGTGAATGGTTGTGTGTGCTGCTTGTGTTGTTATTGAATAACGTGTGTGTTAACACTTGATCTGCAAATAATTCTCCTGTATATTGTTTTGTAAGCATATGAAGGTGAGTTTGCACATAAAATACCCCTGTTCAGAACAACTTTTATATGTTTAAACTGCTTTTGAAAAAGCTGTTGCTTGGAAGCATCATTGCTCATAAATCAAGGCACTGCTGTTACAAGGTTATGTTAGAAGTATGTAAATGTGTCTTTTACAGCAGGTGGTTTGCAATGGATCCTGCAATCTTTTACAACACTAGAAAAAGAGGAGCTGCTGTTCTTCCCCCAGTTGACCCTACTTTGTCTGATGTGGATGCTTCTGATAATTCTGAACCGGAACTCTTTGCAGACAACAGTGATGATGACCCTGACTATACACCAGAAATTCGGAGTAATAATGGCCTGCTTGTCATACCAGAGACTGATTCAGATTCAGATGATAATTCTTTAGAGAATGTACGTAATAATGTACCTACCGTTCCATTAGCAAGCACCAGCAGTAATAAAAATAAGGATTCAAGAATATTCAAATGGACAAAACAGGATTTTGTCACGTACACAGAAAGCACACCAAATGTCTTTGATTTTCAAAATAACACTCCTTTAGAATACTTCAGAAGATATTTTGATACTGAATTGGTAAAAATGATTGTGAATGAAACTAACCCTTATTCCGTGCAGCAAGCTACTGTTTCTGTGAATACAAATGTAAATGAAATGGAACAATTCTTGGGTGTTCTTATTTACATGGGGATTGTGAATATGCCTTCCCATTGTGATTACTGGTCACATTCTACCAGCTGTGAAAAAATTACGGAATTATTCAGTTTGAAAAGGTTTCAGAAATTGCGTAGATATCTTCACTTTGTAAACAATGAGAATGCAGGGAATTCCAGTGACAGACTTTATAAGATCAGACCCGTTCTTGATGCAATTGTAAGAAATTGCCGTAACCAACAGCAGGAATCGGAATTCTCAATTGATGAAATGATGGTTCCGTATAAGGGCACGAGAGCCGGCAATCTCCGTCAGTATATCCAAAATAAACCGCACAAATGGGGTTTCAAAATTTTTGTGCGCGCTGGTGTGTCTGGAGTAATCTACGATTTTTTGCCTTACACGGGTAAAGGAATGCTGACAGATCTCTCTGAAGAGGAGAAGCCTTTTGGATTAGGAGGCCAGGTTGTCTTAGTGTTCTGTAGGACAATTCCCAATGGTGTGAATGCCAGAGTATACTTTGACAACTTTTTTTGTACCCTGGATCTGATTGCATACTTGAAAGATCACAACATTGAATCAATGGGAACTCTAAGGAAGAATCGAATAAAAAACTGCCCAATAGAAAATGAGAAAACTCTTCAAAAATGTGGACGAGGCAGCTATGACTTCAGAATGGACACAACAGCAGGTCTTATAGTAGTGAGATGGGTTGATAACAAGGTAGTATGCCTTGCGAGCTCATTTTGCGGCATTGAACCAGTTTCTTCTGTGAAAAGATGGAACAACAATGAGAAAAGGAAGATTGAAGTACCTTGCCCAAACATTGTAAAGCAATACAACAAGCATATGGGAGGTGTTGATCTAGCTGGCATGTTGATAGAACTCTACAGAGTTCCGATCAAATCTAGACGTTGGTACCTGCGTCTTTTTGGATATATGCTGGATTTGTGTGTGGTAAATGCATGGCTGGTATACCGAAGGGAAACTACAGACCAGAAGATCAGTCTCAAGATTTTCAGGGCAGATATTGCCAATGGTTTGATGTTGGCAGGGAAAAGGAAAGTAGGCAGACCATCCTTGGAATCAACACCACCTCTCAAAAAGAAGAAGTCATATATTTTTTGCTTCACTGTTTTTATGAGCGCCAAATAAAGGGTTAACGCTACAATTCATGAGAGAAAGTTAAATGACAGAAAAAACTGAACTGAAGTAGTTCGAATTGTGAAATGACGGAGACAACTGGAACTAGTTCGTATGAGTGTTGTTGCAGCTTCAGGTAAGCAAACTCTCAGCAAATGTCCTAAGTTATGAAGTGGCAGTAAAAGGTGTACGCAGTAACACCATAAAGACTAAACAAAGTCACCAGTTCATTGTGTAGGCATATGGAATAATTTAATCAACACCATTAAAAACCTTTTAGAAAACACTTTCTAACAAACATTTTTAAGTATGGAACGTTCGTAAAAACAGTGGCTCTCGATAACTGAGAGATCTTTCACTTAAATATCAGGTTACCTTTAATTTTGGATTTAAGTTAGTCAAAATGATACAAATATGATATTGGCAACCATGTCCAGAAATGCACACGCACTTACAGGCACGTAGTCAAGTATTTTCGTGGGAGTATGGACATGTTTCTTAGAGTGCTGCCGTTCTTCTGGAGGTGTAGAAGATATGGCTTCCTCACAAAATCGACTTTTCTCTGCTAAGCGAAATATAAGGCAAAAATGTACCTATAAAACTTCATTCTTTTCTTATGCGCACTGAATAATTAGCGAAGTTTACACAGTTTTACTTTATCATCTACATTGAAAGTTGCATTAGACAAACGACGTGTGCTCCTCATTAAGCACTTTTATTTCTCTCTAGTTAAGGAAGTTGCACGTAGTAGTTCGCTTTTTCCTTAATTCCATTACTTTTCTCTTGCAGTATCCCCACTTATGCAGAACTGGGACAGCTGAAACATGTCCACAGAAAACTCAGAAAAAAGAGGGGGAAAGTGGTTTATATTCTGTCTTACGAGGATGTCCCCTCTTTCGTACCAACCTTAATTTGCATTTTTCCCTCTCAGATTTTTTAGGCAGAACTTCATTTGCATATTCACTTCCCTACTCCGTGAACATTTTAGGTCTTGTTTGCTTCTAAATTGAACATTGTACTTATGACATCTATTACTTAATGAAAAATGCCACAGAAATACATGTCCACAAAAAAACACAATGACAGATCCGCACCACACTTTGGTCTGCTATAAAGAGTCACATTGACGCTTCATTTAGTTGAAATGCCTTTTGAACCGCTCTACGACGTTCTGCATATATACATAACTCATTTGTATTTTACGTAAAGCGTTCATTTGTCTCATAAGTAGAGACAGGCGAAGACTTTGTCCAGTTTTCAACTGTCACTGTTTTGATCTATCTCCAACTTCACTGTGATTCCGCTTAACTTACACTGCCACTATAATAATTTGAACTACTTCAGTTTACTCTGCATTCTCCTGTCTTGACGAAAGATGCCTCATCTTCAGTCCACTAGATTTGCTGTTTTGTCGACAGGACGTGTCTTCTGCAATAAGTGTAATCAGTGCACTCACACAAATGCCATAAACTCACTCGGAAAAGTATGTTTTTCGTCACATAAGAACACGTTTTAACTCATTGAATGCTTCACTTACTCATTAACTAAGCTTACGGGAGGTTTCCGTGGATATTTCTAGGGTTCCAGAGCGTTCGAGGTAGAGAAACTTCCAGAAGAAAATATTAAGTAAAGCTCCCAAAATATTGTGAAACTGCAACAGTGTGGATCAGCTCAGATTATTACTAAAAATAAATATTTATCCATATTTAAGTAATAAAATATCAAATGAAATACCTTATAAGGATAAACAAAACAATTATTCATTTCTCCATGCTGAATAGTGTAACTTTATGGGTTAGTAGAATTAAAAGTCCGAGTTGCAGATATCCAAATGTTCTTTATTTCCGTAGAAATACACTGTTCAATTCTCACGTAACAACATTACGTCACATACACTCTCGTATATTTGACAGTAATGACCTCTTCTTCAAGTTTCTAAGCTTCCGGATAACTTAGATTTTTCGGCATCGTCTCTGTCGTAACTGCGTTGTGAGTGTGCACAATTCTCAAGTAGCATTGGTACAGAAAAAGCGAACGAATTTATGAAGCAATAAAATAGAACGCAATGGCTCAGGCAGTTTCGTGTTTGATCTGCCTTCTGGAGGTCGGGCTTCGATTCCCATGGCCGATCTGCGTGACCCATGGGTTTGATAGGTTTTCCCGGGTCGCGAAGCGCATGCTGGATTGGTTAATTACAACCCTTTAATTGCCTATCCCTCCACTCCATTTCCATGTTCATTTCACATCATCTCACATCTGATGGTCTCTTTCAGGTTAGAAATGTCAGCAAGGGTCTCGAGCTGCATGGCAAGATTACCAGTTTCCGGTTTCCGGGTCCACCTAGGACCGTTTTCGGACCACGGCTGGTTGGGATGGCCTGCCGGGGAGTTTCCATCTGGTAAAATGTTGCGCTCCTACATTCTGCACTATAGTGACTCCTTGTGACGACCGCCCTGTGTCTGCTCTCACCTCAACCTTCCTCCCGGAGTTATCCGACTTGAGACAGAGATACAAAATATCGAGGCTGGTTGCAGGTCCGAGTTCATGCATTAAATACCAAATGAAGAGTAATTACTGGAAATAATTGTTCTTTCACATTAGCCGTGTGTAGGATGCACTATAAAGGGGTAGTGTCAGACTGAAAAATGCAATGCCATAGCCGGGATTTGAACCACGGATCTTCTGGTTTCCGTCCAGCCGCTCTAACCATTTGAGCTACTATGGCCATGATGCCGACATGACATTAAGTTATCCAACTGACTCGTGTTTCTTCCGATAAACCACTAGGAGTTCTCATAAACACATGAGACAACTACCTTAATGGCGACTTACTATGCTTTAAGTACTATAAGGCCCGGGCTTTATAGTTCGGACCACTATTAGGTCAATTAATGTAAATTTATTGTTATTTCACCCTAGCCGTGTGTAGGACGCACTATGAAGGGGTAGAGTCAGACTAAAAACCAGAAGATCCGTGGTTCAATCTCCGGCAATGGCATTGAATTTTTCAGTCTGACTCTACCCCTTCGAAGAGTAATTAGTTTGAACTGTTACCGGAGCTTAGATAACAAACCAGCTCTATCTCAAGTACAGTCTCTTGATGGATGACACCCTATCACGATACCCCCTGAGTGACTCATGCCCGATTTCACCAACAAATGTTAAGACTTAACAGCAGTTTAGCAATAATTAAAACAAAAATTGCATTTCACCATCAAGTGTTAGAGTAACACTCGTGTTAAATCTCATGTTAAACTAACAAGCAAAATTTCTAATGTTAAGTCCTTAACAATTGTAAATAGTCAAGATGGCGAGCATGATCTCATCTTTTGATGTCGATTTGCTATATTTAGGACCATCTAAATGGCATTCGTAATAGAGTACGGCCTATGAAGAGAAATGATTTTGAGGAGCTATCCGAAGAAAATTGTTTTACGGAGGTATAGACTGTCGAAACATGTTGCTATGAAGGTCACTGCGGAAGTACAAGCCAATCTCGCCTTAGCTTCAAGTATTAATAACTTTGCGATTTTATAATTCACTGAATTATATGGATAATACATTGTTCACCTCTCGTCTTGAAACGTTTAAGGCACTTGTTCTTCGCACCTCGTTTTAAACTTACGTAATACTGACAAGTTGTTTGGTGCTTGTAGTGACACATGCATTTGAATTAAATTTGTTTACAATATTTTCCCCGCGACACCTTTGTCTTTTACATTCACTGCATCCGTCCTCTTATTTTCCACGATATCCTTACACTTCGTCACCATTTCAATTAACAATTCTTTCTCCGTCGATGAGAAATTTTTCTCACGGCTTTATTTATGATTTTGTTCATCCGCCATTTGTGCAGACGAAAATGAAAACAAAAGCGCATCGGAGTACGTTCAGAAAATCATCCATAGCCTTCTATAGCGGTGATATTTACAAGTTTCTTGCCGTTAACATAGGTTTGTTAACATTTTAAGAAAACAGGTTGGTGAAATGAAAGAAATTTAACATTAGTTTTAGCGCTGTGACAATTGTTAGTTACATTTGTTAACGTAGATTTTAACATTTGTTGGTGATATCGGGCATAAGTGTTTTATATGCCTATTGAGTGTAGCTAACTTGATACCAATTGCTTGGAAACTGGAATGCTGATGACATTAATCCATAGCTTTCATCTTTTGCAGACAAAATCGCAATTCTTGATATTTAAATATGAGAAATCCTTGAGACAGCGGGGAATGCATTACAAATATGATTCTCTAAGCAGTTATCACTTTAGATAGAATATCTGACTCAATCCATCAGTACAATACGGAGGTGATTAATGTATTTGACAATATTTTGAACACCCTGACGTGACTTTCTCCTCTCATCCTGTACAAACTAGGTAAACATTTGCAGAAGTTGCCTTCTTGAAAACATGATTTAAACTACAAGGGCGATAAGAGCAAAAGGGGCTATAAACAATAGTTAAATCTTTAATGAGTAGTCACTGTGCGATACTTAGGAAATTCCGTTCGCTTTCCGTGGCCTGTAGGGAAATGTAAAGCAATAGATTAAAATGAGAAAAGTGTAGGTTTTGCAACATCGGAAAATTCAAGCAAATAACAAATCTTGGAAATGGTTAACTCCATAAAAAACAAGAATTAGGTGCCTTAACGACATTTATGCCCGATTTCAGCAACAGATGATAAGACTTAACACGACTTTAACAATAGTTACAATCATCTTGAATAGTTAGAACCATCTCCCGTCTTGAAACGTTCAAGTCATTCGTCCTTCTTCGTTCCTCGTTCTAAACTTACGTAACAATGAGTTAGAACATGCATCGAAACGAATATGCTGATCTCGCCTTTGCTTCAAGTATCAATAACTTTGCTATTTTATAATTCACTGAATTATGTTGATAATACATTGTTCACCTCCCGTCTTGAAACGTTCAAGTCACTTGTCCTTCTCGCTCCTCGTTTTAAACTTACGTAATACTGAAGATGTTTTATGTTTCCAGTAATGACACATCCATTTGAATTAAATTCGTTTCCAATTGTTTCCCCCGTGACATCTTTTTCTTTTACATTTACCGCATCTGTCGTCCTATTTCCACGATATCCTTACACTTCTACATCAATTCAATTAACAATTCTTTCTCCATCGATGAGAAATTTTTTTACGACTTTTGTTTACGATTTGGTCTATCCGTCATTTTTAGCTGTGTGCAGACGAAAATACAAACAAAAGCAAATCGCAGTACGTTCATAAAGTAACACGACTCATCCACAGCCTTCTATAGTTGTAATATTTACAAGTTTCTTCGCCTTAACACGTGTTTGTTAACATTTTCAGAAAACAAGTTGATGAAAGTCAAGAAATATGACATCTTTGTTAGCGCTGTTACAATTGTTACGTTGCAGTTGTTAACGTCGATTTTACTATCTGTTGGTGAAATCGGGCCTTACACTTTTATGCAGTAAGAGCTTGTTTATCTCTTGTCATTTACATGTAATACAAAATGAGACCCCTTTAGAGACAATTGCCACAATCTTCAATATGTGTCTCTCATTTGCCATGAAAACAACTTATATATGTGTTAATTTAGACAAAAGAAATTACACACTTTTGAGAAAATCTATATTTGGGAGGCTTTTTCATTTATAGGATGGTTTCCGGTGTTAGACCTTTTTAAAAATTAAGATAACCCTTTTAATGTCTAAATGTTCGAAATTGATATTTATAGTCTACATATACACTGTCGCATAAAGATTTCGGATACTCGAGATTGTAAACATAACAAAATGTGTAACTTAAAGAAAATAGAAGTTAGAATGCTCACTTTCTTCTCGGGCAGCCAGCCAGGTGAAAAGATGATTAGATATCAACGTTTAGGGAGTGTGCATCTCTCCCATCATCAGGATATTTATAAAATGTTATAACCACAAATAAAATACTGGATATAACACAACTATAAACAAAGACAAAACACTATCAAAATTCACATTACTGAACAAAAGACTGTTTTCAGTAAATTAAATGCCAGGTCAGGAGATAGCGTGAGTATAGAAAATTGTGTCAAATAAACGTAACTACTTAACTTGATTATCAAGCTGTATTGATCTTTGCTTCTTAATTCGACGGATTTTCATTTTTAAAGCCGGTTTCCAAGAGGAGCAGAACTGAAATCCAACATCACGATTAAGCGTGCTCCTTTCAGAGGAAATCGCCAAAGCCTACTTAATTCTCCGCTCCCAGTAACAGTTGCATTTTGCCAAGATGGTCGTCTCCCGAAATGCTTTATGGTCGTTATCAAAACAATTCTCTGCCAGCCCAGACTTCTCAGGTTGCATTAAACGATTGCTCCGTTCATGTTCGATTATTCTAGTAGCGATGGTTCTTCCGGTTTGTCCTATATACTGTGTTCCACATTCACAGGCAAAGCAGTACACTTCCGGAACTTGGAAGTCCAGTTTCTCTTTCACTGGTCTCAAAAGATGCTAAATATTCGGAGGTAGTTTGTGGATGGTGCTGAGGTTGTAGATTAACCATCTACAATCTCCGAAGATCAATCTACGGGGATTAATATCAGATAATAATATAGAACTTATATAAATATATATATTCTGTGAAGCACTGAGTATATTATATATTCTATAACTCTGATATCTTAATGTCCGAAGTTAAACATACGATGCCGGGCAGGGCAAGGACAGACCGAGGTGTGTCATATTATGTATATAACCACTAAATAAAAATGTGTAATGGGCATATAAGGCTCCCTAACCCGTCACCCTAGCTGGTTAGTAAGTTGGGTAGCACGGAGTGCCGGGATGGCTTAGGCGGGTTCGTTTCCAGTGGCCGACCAACCACCGCATGGTTAATTTCGATGGTTTTCTCGGGTGATAGGAGAATGCTGTCCCTCCATTTCCTCTCCATTATCGTTTCACATCATCTGTCATCTGGTGGTCTCTTTCAGAGAGGAAGTGTCAGCGGGGGTCTCGGGGTTGCATTGCATCGGGACCACCAGTGAGGGTCCTTTGGGGCTCGGCTGCTGGGCTCGTTGCCGTCCCGCAGTAGGGGAACAATTATTAAGTCAATTAAGTCAGAGGTTCTACTCCCACTAGTCCTGCACCCGTAGGACCAGAACTCGGGCCTCACGAGTCTTTTCCGTAGGACAGTACCTATTTTATAAACTGACCCCCCGCTGCACACGGCAGACAGGACGGAAGTGGATACGCCACTTACGCGCCAAGTCCAGAATGCACCGGCTACCAAATAACCTTGGTGTGCCGCCGGTGATCTAGCACACCAGCTCTTAGCTCTGCAGGCTAGTATCCGGGAGTTTTTAGGCAACCCTCTGCCCCCTCCGGGCGGCCGTAGCCTGGCCAGATGTACGGATTTCCCCGTGGGTGTCGGGAGCCACTGCCCCCTCGAGTCCAACCCAATCCGAACAACTCCTAATGAGGGAGGGGCTCGAATGTTCGGCCCGAGGTTCCTCTAGTAACGTCAGAGGTACCACGAGTACTAAGGGTCCGCAGCGCCCGCACCACGGCAGCTGAAGGGTGTAACAGTAGTTTTGGGTTATGTTCAGAAGAATTATGAAAAGTTTATACATTTATAAAAAACTGATTACGTAAATCTATTTCGTAATTTAAACAAGTAAAAATATATGAAATATGTGTTTGGCCGAAGTAATAATTGTATGATGTAATATGACGTAATGTGGTGACGTGCCATTAAATCGGCCACTCACAAAATTAACATCGGAGTAACAATAGTTACGAAAAATCAATAATCTTGGTATAGAGAGATGTCATGGTGAGTGTGCTGAATAGTGGTGCACGATCAAGAATATTTAAATAATAGTTTAAATCTGTTTAAATACAACAAAGTAAGAATTATCGATATGTTGGAAGGGACTGGGAAAGGAAATACAATTAAAATGTAATCTAAATAATACAATTATATAGTTATAAAATTTGACTTCTCCGAAACTTTATTCCGAACCACGCCTTAAAACCAAGAATGTCTTGACTCTTAGTTAACCAACTACAGTCATCAAGAAACAAATCAAAATACAACGAATTTATTATTTCTGGCTTCTCGATATGGATCTTCGAAAAGTCAACGTGCATCCCATCACAAATATAAAAATCCCGTACCAAATTGCGCCCGAACGTGTGGATTAAGATGGAGAGAAATTAACGACGAATAGTCCCAAATTCCTGTTCCAAGGGGACGGAACCCCTCCCCTACGGAGATTATAGGGAAACATGTCCGTTCTCCTGGCATGTCGGGGGTAGCCTCTAAGTAAACTTTAGGTACCCTGGCCTTGCATTTTCGTGGCTCCTTGGGACGGCCAACCTCTGTCTTCTCTCACCTCATCCTTTCTCCCGAATGTACCCCACTTGGGAGCATAGGCACATGGCCCCTAGTTGAGTAGCATGATAGCTCCAGCACTGCTGTCTGCTGCCAAAACAAACTCTATATCTGAATCGGAAACATAACCTTGGTTAGTATGGCTAGGCGTGCTGGCTGTTTTGTTTTAACTCTGGCTAAGAAAGGAAAGCCCATTTAAATAACCAGTAGTACGGAATTCCCATTGGTGCATCCAGTGTATCATATACATCGCATTACTAGGAATGCCACGGCATTCAAATAGTCACGTTAAATAGCTGATTTAGTAGATTCAATCAAATTTATCACCCAGCTTATCTGGTACTGTCTGGTCAAACACCCTACCAAGAATATTATGAGAGAAAATATTCTATATTGTAATAGCCGTTGGCAGGTTAAAATTCCGAGATATGGTAAAAGGGATCAAAAGTGTGTCACAGTGAGAAAATCAAGTCTATGTGCATTTGAAAATATGTAAGAACTAAGTAAAGCCACAGTAAAGTTGCCATCAAATATTTCAAAGCACCCAATATGATCATAATCATAAAATAAACAGACAAAAGTTGGAAATAAGATTGTGTTCCAACTGCATATCTTCATATTTTTAGAGTGTTTGTTACTTACCGAAAACTTCTGAAGTGCAATGAGGACATGTACTATATCTCCCATTCCTCTTTGGTGGCCATAACGGCGACGGGAGTCTAGAAGTAGCGTGAGTGGGCTGGCGTCCCGAAGCCGACAATGTGGGGGTGGATGCTGTAAAGCATGGCTACTCCGGAGTCCCGTTCCGCTGTTTCCCAATCCTGGAAACAGTACGAATGTTCATTATTAGTATTACAGTGATTAAACAGCAAAACTACAGCTTCCGGCAAATCAGAAAGCTATTAAAGAACTATTTACTGCTCTTATAACAAGAGTATGGCGGTTAACAGACCGTGTAATGGTCGTAACTATGGCAGTTATAAGTAGCGATTAACATTTTTACAGTAATCGAGATAGCTGTGTGGTAACATGTCATACTCCATAGACAGGTTCTGTTTTTTTTTTTTTTAACTTCATCTACAATGATGAAATTTAGCACACAGCTTTCTTATGCCACAATGAACACTTTGTTGGTTCTAGAATTTAAGATTAAGCTCCAGATGAAATGAGATGATACAAAATATATGAAATTATTTTAATTTTTAAAGGATGCATATGATTAACAATTTTTGAAATTATATACAGCTTCAATAAGAAATCTGAATCCAGCAATTTCATTTTAGTCTGTTTTAAAATAACATACCAAATTTAAGAAAGATAGCATATGTGAATTTTGAAAAAAAAAAAAGGACTTAAGTTTGTAAATATCTCCGCATATAGAAAAAAATGTAGGATTAGTTATAAACAATGGAAAATTATACAAACAATTGTGCATATTAACTGCATTATCTTAAATGAGTATACTAAGTTTCACTTCTCTAACTTTAAAACTTTGGATGTTACGGCTATTTATGTAAGACCCTGCATATGTCTCCCCTTAAGAACATTGATCCTGTTCTAATCCAAGCCATTCCTTCCCTCTCTTGTCTGTTACATTGGTCAACATATCTTTCTCTTCCCCATTCTCTGTTTATTAACCTATAAAATTCTTATGATTTTCTGTTTTCTTACCCTCCCCATATTTCTTGTCTTTCTATATTCTCCTCATTTTCCAAAAGACTTATTCATTCCTGTTTTCTGTCCTCCATAAATCGTCTATTCCTATTTATTCTACAGGTTTTTTTTTTTTTTTTTTTTTTTTTTTTTGGCCTCTGACCGCCAACTATTTTTGCTTCCCCATTCTCCCTTGTACGTACCTTTAGGAAAGTGAGAGGAGTAGAGGTACTGTAAAGACGTATAACTCGAAAATGTAGAGAATTTAGAAATACAGTAACTGAAATGCGTTCTTCCCTTGTAAGGATTTCCAATCCAGTTCATTTCGCTTTCTTTCCATTTTCTCCATCAAGGCCTTTGTAAGCGAACAAGCTTCAACTCTTACCGTTCGTTGTTCCTTGGGGAATCGAAGCCTTTAGCCCAAGAATTAGAGTCAGCTGCCTTCGTTGTAGTACCTGTCAGAACTCTGACTTCTTAATCCCGAACTACGTAGGCTAAGCTCAAGGCAGCAACCGCCTCCTGTCAACGTCGCTACTCTCCACTAGAGGCTTTCCTCCTCTTGATTTATTTGCCAGAAGATTTTCTTCTGAAAGTGAACATTAAGATTGATCTTTTCAGCACTGCCTTGTGAAACTTACGCAGCTTCATATAATAGACAAATTGCCTATTTACGTATGTACAGAGGGCAGTGAGTTCTACTTTGCAATCCGTGTTCATGTTATCTATTGCTTTAGACTGATGGAAGCCACGTAAAAAAAGACCACCGAGATTAAACCACTCGTTATTGATTAATTATTACCAAGCAAAGAAAAAGTTAATTAAATAGGGGCTTAAACAATTTTAATTTTTAATTAATAAATACACAGCTTAATATCATCATGACTTTGAGGGTTCCTAGAATTAAAAGTCTAATTTACCGATTGAGTAGAAACACTCTCCGTAGCAGCAGAATTACATCACATATCACAATCTACAACACCAAGGTCAATGACAATAACAAACAGCTTACTCAACTTCCACTGTTGACAACAGTCTTGTTACCTCTCTTTACAACTCCCAGCTGTTCTCTGCTTACCCCTGCCGCGACTGTTTTACAACAAACTCTTGGCGAGTCGGCACTTCCTTAAATACCTCATTCCTAAATTCGAGAAGTGAAACCCTATCTGGGCCGGCAAGTCCTTTACAGAAGCTATATTTGTTAGCCGGCCATTTGTTTACAGTAGCCGCGCTTACGTTAACTGCTTATTCAAACTCTCCTGTAGTAGTAACTTCCTAAGTGAACAGGTGGCAGCACTGCATCCTCTTGCAAAATGGCTGACATCGACATTCGTATTACACAGCGTTCTGTGACTGAATTTTTGACTGCGGAAGGTGAAACGCCAATTCGCATTCACGAATGGCCAATGGTGATGCAACGGTGGATGTCAGCACTGTTAGACGATGGGTCCGTGGCTGTAACGAAGCTGAAAGGCAAACACCATTGACAGATGAAAAGCGAAGGGGCAGGCCGGTCACTGCAGTGTCTCCAAGCAACGCTCAGCGAGTCGATGACATCATTTGTGGTGATCGCCGGGTAGCAACAGGTGAATTATGTCGCATTACCTCCCTCAGTAAAGGCAGTGTAATGACGATTATTCAACAACTAGGTTACTCAAAAGTTTGTTCAAGTTGGGTACCAAGAATGTTAATCGCCAAAAACAAAGAAACAAGGAAAACAAAAGCCCCCGGACACTTGCAGAGCTTCAATTTGGAGGGAGATGAGTTTTCGAAAAAAAATTGTTACTGGAGACGAAACGCGGGTTCATTACTTTGAATCTTAATCAAAGAGGCAGTCAATGGAATGGTATCACACAACGTCACCGACGAACAAAAATATTCAAAACTCAGCGGTCGGTAGGGAAAGTTATGGCGACAGTGCTTTGGGATACAGAGGGTGTGCTCATGATTGATTTTGTGATGAAGGGATGCTCAATAAATTCTGTCCAATACGTCAGAACTCACAAAAAGCTGAAAGCACGTCTTCGCCGTGTTCGCCCAACAAAACCTATGGCAGATGTTCTTCTTTTGCATGACAATGGAAGACCACACACCAGCCGTTACACCACTGCAGAAATTGAGAAATTGTGATGGCAAGTTTTACCTCACCCCCCATACAGCATCATCAGACTTCCATCTGTTCGGGACACTAAAGGAAGCTCATCGTGGGATTTATTTTGAGGATGAGGAGGCTGTGAAAACGTCCGTGCGTCAATGGCTTAGGAAGCAAGATGCCGCGTTTTACCACACTGGAATATATGCCCTAGTTAAAAGGTGGACCAAAACTGTGGAAAAGGACGGAGCTTATATTGAATAGTGACAAGTTATTTATCAATGTGGTAGTTTTCAAAGTATGTATATTGGATTCAATTTTCTTGGTATTTAAAGGAGAAAAAAGTAGGACGCTTTTTTGTTGTTGTTGTAATTTACGTCCTCCAAAGTGAAGTCATATCGGACGATGAATGGAATTGGTGAAATGATGCTTAAATGAGCCCGGGATTCGTGAACCTTAAAGTTAGAGTTACCTGACATTCGTCGTTAAGGATAAGGGAAAACCCCGGAAAAACCTTATCTAGGTAATTCACCATGACCGAGATTCGAGCTCGGGACCTCTTGAACTTGAGGCAGACATGCTACCACCACGCTAACGAGGCGGCAAAAAAGGTGGCATTGCTTTTTGACCCACTCTCGTAAAAGAATAAATATTTATAATTGAAAAAAAAAAACCAATAAGAAGGGAAAATAGAAACGCAGTAAATATTAATATGCAATACTTGTTCATAAATTAGGATTTATAACTTTGTAGCTACATCAGTTTTTAATTTTAATACAATATGAGCAATATTGGGTAGGAGTTATGCAGGGGTTATATTTTTCAAGCCAATTCTTAATATTAGCTGGAGAAGCTAGGCGGGCGAATGTAGGTCATTAAGCGGGGCTGTCATTAGGTGCGGCTGACTAGCACAAAGTTCTTGGAAACTCAGATTGGATTTCTTAGAAATCCAGGGTAGAGTTTTGACGTGAATGCAGAAGATATTGATTTTTGTAGCAATTATATCATAACATTATAAGCTAGGGCTGTATCATTAAGGAAAAGGGGGAGGGAATATTAGTGGGTGGAGTTGTCTTGAAAGTGTATGTTTGGGCAAAATTAAATTATTGCTCCTTGTGCTTGGTTGTTTGTTCACTGTTTTTAAGGGCTCTTCAATCACTCCTACTTAATCGACCCGATAGCGAATTTATTCCTGCTTCGCAGAAAACATGTTTTCTTACCTTGATATTAGGCAGTCTCATAAGAAATGCCAGTTTCTTTTGATTTTGGTGTTTTGGAAAACTTATTGGGTTTCTTTGGTTTGGCAATGCTATTTACAGCATAATATGGCTAGTATTGCCCATATTGCAAGAATGTGTCAGTCTTCAGTTGTTAATAAACAATCACAGAATGGAGATAACAAAGTTTCAACTTAACCTCTGTTTCATATAACCTTTCCCCGCTGACATGTATCACTCCGCGTGCAACCACCTTCCCCCTCACTCTAACTGGCTAATGCTTTCACGTCATAGGCCATAGGTGGTGCCTTCCCGTCACATTTAAACCTGCAGTAAAGTCATAATAATTGCCAGGAAGATAGATAAAATCATACAAATAAGAACATGAAGGCATGCAAAAATACAAGTTTATAATGAAACTGAGCAGGTTGAAACTGACTGAATGAGAAATGAAATTGAAACAAGTTTATAATGAAAGGCCTTCGGCCATTTCCACTGGGATTTCTTAAAACCAGCACACATACATTGAAAAAATGCTTGTCTTTCAGTCTTAAAATTCGTATCACGCCATTCTTGTCGTGTGTCCATTCACCCAAGTCTTGTCAAGGTAGTGTATTTTGCGATTTGTATCCCGGTACAGTGTGATTGTTCTTAAATAACGTCTTCGCTACACAGCAATATCGCCCCTTGAGTGGTAAGTTTTCCTGTTGTCTCAAGTTCATGTCGCGATGTTCCTACGCATCTTACACACCTGTAAGTTCAGAGCACAGCTGTTCGACTTCTCCCACTGACAAAGACGTATTCTTCTCTGTGAGTGCATTAAACACATGCAACACAATTCTTTTTTCGCCGTCTTGTAAAGGTTTTCGCTTGCGATGCTTCAGCGAAGAACTGACGCTAGACTCTGCCATTATACATATAATAAGTACACGCGCAGTAAGCGATCTATAAAATAATTTAGCTCTCGCACTCGGCACAACACACCTTCGAATGGCGATATATAACTAATCCAGTTCAAAACAAGGTCAGTGATAAAAGTCATATAAACAAATATGTCATTACTACCGCTAAATCACGTGCCATGTGCTTGAGAGTAAAGGAACCTCCTCTTTACTTCGTTTAAGAATTAACATGTATTACAGATAAATCAACTCTGTTGCGTAATATATTTAATTAAAACAGTTACGAAAACAAATTTGACAATTCTCTTCCAACATATAAAGATATATCACCATGTTAAATAACGAACTAGTTTTTACCGCACAACAGTCTATACTGCAATAGCAGCCAATGAGAGAGCATTAGGTCACGTGACCGTTTAGAGATACGGGACAAGCTTGTGTGAAACAAGGATTAGAGTAATTCTAAAACAATACTCGGAGAATGATTCTAACGCCCCTGCCACAGCTCCAAGATAATGTGAAGTGGATGGAGAGCGTTTCGTTGGGGATCGTGTGGTATAACCATTGTTTCAACAATAGAGATTAAAACATTAAAGATTTACCACGTTCTGGAAGACCTAAACTATGGAATATTGGGAACACATGTGAAGTTTTGCGAGATAACCCGCAAGAAAGTACCCATAGGCTTCCAGAAGAGCTTGGTGTATCAAAAGATACCATACATCGCCACATTAAGACACTTGGAAAATCATACAAAAGCTGTAGCTCTGTACCTCCTGAACTGACACCTCAACAGGCTGAAGGTTGAGTGGATAACCTTTGTCTGCTTATCTGTCATCCGACTGTCTTAAAATGGGTATATTACCAAAAACCTAATGCCTCGAAACAGTGGCTTGATCCCCGCAAACTCGCCAAAGTCATCGTTAAAAAAATCACTTCTTCTTCTTCTTCTTCTTCACTCCAAGGGCTAGGCAATGCTTCCAGTTCCGGCTTAAAACATGTCGGACCATCGTCTTCGTGGTCTTCCCAGATGTCTCTTTCCTCTAGGTTTATAGTTTATAACTCTTCTTGGGATCCTATCTCTCGGCATTCTCTCAATATGCTCTCTCCATTAATTTCTATAATTTACATCTCTTTACTGCCCTTAAAAATTTCATTTCGGCAGCCTTATCTTGTTTTGGTCTTCTTTTGTTAATGTCATGTTTCAGAACCAAAAAGAAAAGCAGGCACAGCCATTACTTTATAAAATTTCATCCGTGTTTCTTTTCTGGTTTTAGTTTTTAGGCTTCTATTTATTATGCCACATATTTGTTGAAACATTGGTAATTTATTTTTAAAATCATGTTCATATTTACAACTGACATATGTTCCCAAATATTTAAAACCCGTAACTTGCTCTAAGGTAATATCATCAATTACTATTTTGGTTTTAACAGTGTCTTTACGTCGAAACGCCATTGTTTTTGTTTTATTTGTGGAAATTTTTCAATTATAATTCTTACATACCTTCTGTAAAATATGCACTGCCCTTTACAGCTCGTCTTCAGTTTTACTTATAATATTTGGTCATAGGCAAATAACATCGTATTAGAAATAAAATTTGGCGTAAGATGTATGCCTCCGTTAATCTTAAACATCCACTCTCTAATCAGATCAGCTATATAAATTACGAATAAGATAGGAGACAAGCTGCAACCCTGTCTTATACCTTGATTTGTATGTATCCATTTACTATGCATTCCATTTTCAATATGTATGCTGATTTTCTATCTTTATATATAGATTTTAGAACTTTAATGAGATGATTTGGGTAGCCTCCTCGAGTCATGATTTCCCACAATGTTTTCCTATTTACACGATCAAACGCATTTTCATAATCAATAAAAGCTATATGTGTTTCCAGATTAAATTCTCTTCTTTTTTTCTATTATCTGCTTATCTGTAAAGGTAGCATCTGTACAGGATCGTCCTTTTCTAAAACCATTTTGTTCTTCTAAAAGTAGAACATCTGTAATGGTTTGTAACCTTTCACTTAAGATTCTTGCATATAATTTATATCCTGTGTTTAAAATACTTATTCTACTATAATTCTCACATGTGTTTCGAGCACCTTTCTTAAAAATAGATGTAATTCGAGCATGTGTCCAGGATCTTGGGATTTTGCATCCATTCCAACAACTATTAATTAAATTCAAAATTCTTTGATTCAGTATCGGCCCACCATATTTCAATAACTCTGCATTTATTGCATCTTCTCCTATGGCCTTCCTATTCTTCACTTCTTTTAATGCTGTTTCTAATTCTTCTAAAGTAATTGGATCTACATTTCCGCATATAAGGTCATCATGTTCTTCTTCTTCTTCCAATCACGTCGGTCCCAAAGTGATGTTCTGTGTCTGGTGGAGTTTTATAGTTATGATTCCCTGGAAGTTTATTGCAAACGCGTCGGAAATTTTTGCCGATTCTTATTCCAAAATACAGTAAAAAGTTCAGGTAACTTTGAGATGTAGATATCAGCATTAGTTAATCGAAATAGAATTATATTGCAACAGGACAATGCAACACCCCATGCTGCATGAACGACCATATAACATATTCAGGAATTGGGAGGAATTGAACTGCTACCACACCCAGGATACAGCCCTAATCTGGCACCATCAGTTAATCATCTTTTTCGATCCATGGCCGATTTTCTACGTGGAAGAAATTTTGACAACACTGAAGCAGTGTAAGTGCTTGTCACCAAATTCTTCGCATCGGAAAACAGAGACTGGAACTATCGTGGAATAATAAATCCCACTGAACTATTTCTCAAGACCATAGAATCTAATCTCGTAAACTTTGAAAATTAGTTCATTGCTTGTCAGAACACATTTCAATAATTGCTTTTTTATTAAAAAAACGACATTAGCTATGAGACAGTATCCAATTATAACGAGGCCATGCCATGTGGTGCTGGCTGGCTGTATACAGCCAGAAGGTTTTTTCTGTGTGCCCACCCGTTTAGGGTTTTACCGCAGCTAAGGTATTCGATATGGGATTTTGTAAGATGGATATGGTGTAGGTTTTGAGGTTGATGGACTTTGTGAGGTTACAATTATTGTACCTTCAGGTTGAAAGGACAGGACGCAATACCCAGCACCCTGGTGTTTTAATTTTAGTTTGGGTTGGGGAGAATCTTGTTTCCAAACAACTTAGGAGATTATGTGGAGCTCAGCTTTAGCTGCTGATAGGATTAGCTCCTGGGTTATCTTGGGTGCCCGCATGCCATGCGGGGGATCCGATGTTATCTAGAACGGCGTCTAGTGGGATCATAATCTCCCAGTGATCTAACAAGGGCGCTTCTATGTGTTGGTAAAGTTGCGTTGAATTTTGATGCCCTACGCCTAACTTCGACCTCCAAATATGGAAGTCCCGAGGTTTCGTGAAGCAACCTGGTAGGAAAATACCGACCCACAGAATAGATAGACCGTAGCCCTCTATCCTGTGCACGTTGAAGCCATGCCAACCAGCTATCTGCGGCCATGCCCCAGATCTCGCAGGCGTATAGCATCACGGGGATGACCAGCGCTCGGAAGAGGTATAACCTCAGGCCAAGCGGCATCGAGCTCGACTCCAGCATAGGATACAGGGAAGCGATAGCTCCCTGTACCCTTGCCGCTAAGTCTCTGATGTGTTGGCGAAAGGTTAGGCCTCTATCCAATGTTACTCCAAGGTATCGGACAGAGTTAGTCCACTCTATCCTTCGACCTCGGAAGCTGAAGTTAGGGCAGTCTGCGGGGGTGTGGCACTTTGTGAAAAGTATGGCGTGGCTTTTGTCTGGATTTACGGACATCCGCCAACGCCGCAACACTGCTGTGTGAGACGCAGGTGTCTCTGTATGGGTTTGAAAGCTCTGAGTATGTGTCTCTCTTTGCAGAACAGAAGCACGTCGTCAGCGTATTGTGTCAATATGACTCGTGGTTCTGTGGGGAAATCTGCCATAAAGACGTTGATTAAAATTTTAGCGAGGAGTTCAATGAAATCAAATATATATTTGCTGTATCAAGTTACACATAAAACAATAAGCCTCAAGTGAAATTTAACTGATCGGCAACCTGTTAACAAAAGGTCTTTATAAGTTCCACTAAAGAACCAACCGAGAACTTTAACACAAGTTATCAACATCGGGAAGCTGCATGTCGTTGTTTCGACCCCCAGAATGTATCAAAAAACAAAACTTACTTCAAAAATAGCAACAATCACATGGAACAGAATCACTTCAAAATGGCTGAACAGATCTGCATATATAGTTTAAGAATAATGATTTGCATCCGAAATCTCATAAGGGGATGCAGCACCGAAAACCCCAAATCCAGCAATTTTCAACCAATATCGCTGAAAGTTTTACCACTTAATTCTGATGCATAGTGGACACAGAATTCAAAATTTGGTTTTCATTTGGTTGAATGAAAATGTTCAAAATTTTAGTTTTTCTGTTTCTAAAAATATTCAGATTGTTATGAAGAAAAGATCTAACATATGAATTCCTTATACTGTCTTTAGTTACAGAGGGACAGAATTAGGTATGGAGCAAACAAAAAGGCCAAAATATGATTAAACCTTTGTCCTTTTATATCAATAACTTTAAAAATATAAACAATGTTCAAAATTCATATGATAGAAGCCTTTGTTTGCTTTCTAAGAACATCTGTTAAAACGTTTAGAGGGACTGAATCTAAACTGCATCGTGTGGAACATTTTGAATGAAAAAAAATGTTGAAAGAACTATAACTGAGTAAATCAATTTTTGTTAATTGATGGAAATTAATAATTTCTCCACACTAGCCCTATATAGGCTAAGGTTTTTGATAGATAGAGTCAACATGAAAAATTCAATGCCATGGCCGGGATTTGAACCACGGATCTCCTGGTTTCCGTCCAGTCACTCTTAACCTTTGAGCTACCATGGCCAACGTGCCTTCCTCACATTAAATGAGTCAACTGGAAAATTTAATGTCAGGAAGGCACTTTGGCCATGGTAGCCCAAAGTTTAAGAGCGACTGGAAGGAAACCAGGAGAACCGTGGTTCAAATCCCGGCCATGGCACTGCATTTTTCAATGTTCACTCTATCTATGAGTAAATCAAATTTTAAAATCCAAAACATTTTCCTTCTCAGCTACATGCCTTGAAGTAGACTAAAACCCTCCAGATAGATAAGCTGGACCCTCCTGCCTCTTGCTTCTCTCTTCTGCAGCAGTGTTCTTCAATTTTAGTTTCCTTCTGGATGTTTTAGAAGTTACCTTCGCAAAAATTGCTGAATGAAGTAAGCGTAATTGGTCCTTCCCTTGGCTAATTTTTAGAGATGCTGGTGACATCTGTGTCCATTATGTCTGACTGCAGCTTGAGTGAGAGAGAAAAACCAAAATTGAATTCACTGATGTTTGATGTCACAGCAACCTGAAGTCTCTTCTTTGAAACAAATATTTCTTTTGAGCAATTATGCCCTATCATGTTATGTAAACTTTCATTTGCATTTTGTCTTATCCAATGCACATCTCCTTAGGATTTCATCTGATGCCAGCTTTTTGTACACAGGCATTGGTTTTCTTACCACATCAGGCCTCAAGTATGTTCCCATTGTTGTGTTATGTTTAGGTGTTTCTTCCCATCTATCGTTTAGCCTATTCATGATCCTAACTATGTACAGAGTAAACAGAAGGTCAGTTGTTTCAAAGAATGTTTTACCTATAACCTATATAACGGTTGTATGCACGTTTGGATGTATAAAATACTTTTATAAATGTTAAATGACACACTAAAACTCGTCAATTATATATAAACAGTATGTAGTTTAAAGAGAAACACACCAAATCAAAAATATAAACATTACTATTTGCAATCAATGTTTGTAGCCAGTGTTTTGTTTCCATGGTGCCACATATTGTAAGAAATAACCATCATACCAACATACAAAATGCCACCAGAAACTTTGCCCGCTAATTTCAAATGCATTAATTTAGTACATTCAATCGAACTCAAATGACAGTATTATGTGAATCCAAGGGCCGGCATGAACGTGCGCACGGGCATTTAAATTGTCATGTGAGGGTATTTAAATGTCTGAAACTCATAAATTTAGCTGGATTATGATACTATAAGGATCAAAGTATTTTATTATCTCAAAAAATATTTTTCCCATATTTTTAGCCAATTTCGGTGCTGCATTCCCTTGACAACTTAAAGGCGTCGGATATACTCAACCTGTTAAATGACGTTATAAGGTTTAAAAAATAAAATAATAATAATAATACTTGCACAGTTCTGTAGGTAGGATATAGCAGTTTAAAAGCAAATAGTTGGACATTACATTTGAACCAAGCTCGAAAGCTGTGTAACCATCCTGACAACCACGGATCAATAGACCGAGAGTTGGACTGATCTGGTCGTCCGAGAGGAGAAACATTTTTTGCTCACCTCCATTCACTACAACCCAGTATAACGACTACAAGACCACCAACGTACTAAAACGATAAAAACTGCGAAAGGAAAGAAATCCACATTTGCACTCATATGAGAGACCTTTCAGCGTAGCATCCTCTTTCTCATTACCTCACCTTTAAGGGACTGCAGAACCGAAATGGGCTAAAAATATGGGAAAAGTATGGTTTTTTAAACTAATAAAATACTTTTATCCTTATAGTATCATAATCCAACTAAATTTATGAGTTGCAGGCATATAAATACCCCGGTTGTGAGTCATTACAGACAATGCAATGGAAGTTGCTTCTGGTTAGGGGGAAGCGGTGATAATAATACAGAGGACCTGGGGATTGCCTCCTAGGCTGCTATGATGGCGTTGACGAAATTTGGAATGGACAGTAATGATGTGTTCACTGGGATTTTGGGATGTGGCCAGGAATCAGAAAATTTACAAGATATTTCTGTGACGTCCTGGACAGCTTTTCTGGTATGTGGTTGGCGTAGATTGTCTTGTTTGGTGAGAAAGCTAGAAGGTTTTGCAGTGTTAATTTTATTTTTTGTTGGCGGTTGGTTTAGCAGCGGCTGAGAGCCTACAAGCTTCATCCTGGAAGGCTAGAAGTAAATGTACCTACAGCACGTGATGCGGAATATTCTCTAGTGTGGGACATCCTGCTGCTTTCAGACAAAATTTGGAGTAGCTAGGGTATAGATAAGGGTACCGCAGTGCAGCGCGGTCGAGTTCCGTCGAATAACCATAAAGGTAACACAGATGGAAGATAGAAACCATGTTTTTCGGCTGACGTCTATCTACAAAAATCGATGGCAAGAAAGTCCATCTGACTCGTTATGGCAGTGGTGAAGCACATTTATCCCGAAGTACAAATCGTAACAATAGAGCAGGGCATAATATTTTGAGAGAGCTATCCAGAAATAACTGTGGAAGCAAATTGCAGTAGATAACAAATAAATGTCCACGATGGCTATTGCTGGGTCTGGAAAAGCCTCTGTAGCTATGTGTTTGGCTATACCAAAAAGAGGAGGAAGATTATGCGCTGTTACACTCTGGCAGCCACGCGGTGCATGGTGAAGATAACATTGGGCCTCAGTGTGGCAACCAGGGGACTGAGGCTTGAGAACTAGGAAGTACACATGACTAAAGCCACAGTCTGTCACTGTAGAGGATTACAGAAGAGGATAGACAGGAGTTCATAGTTTATTTTAGTTTGTTTGGTGCATCGCTTTGTTTTGTTTTAGTGCCGATGGTTGGTCTTGTGGTTATTGCCTGATGGCGGTTGGACAGGAATTGCGTGTGCTTCCATTGGATATGAGAATGTAGGTTTCGTGAATTTGGTCGTGGCTGTCCTGAAATTTTTGCAGTTTCCGATTGATGTTGATGTCACCCTGTTGCTGACACCACGGAGCCCTGCGATTGAGCTTCAAGATCACTCATCCGCATGGTCACTTGGTTCGATGAAGTTCCTATCGACGCAGAATAGCTTTTGTTAAAGCATAGAAGCCCGTAGGCATACTTGGTCGAGCATGCAGTGTACTCCTACCTCAAGGTGGCTGTGTTGAATACAGCTGACCTGCATGGCTACATGGTTCTCCTCGAGCGCCTGAACGCGAGGTCAAGGAATACGACTCCGTCCCTGCGTCCACTAGGAAGCAGTTGAATTAGGTTCTAACCGTAATGAATGTGGCAGCTGTAGTGTCGGTGGGTACCGGAGGCAGCATTCATCACAGGAGGTACTGTCAATGTCGGGGATGCAAAGGATACTATTACTACGCTCCAACAGCGTGCGATCGGAGCTAGTGACAAAAGAGCGTGGTCTACATTGGATATCGTGGTTAGAGCAGTGATTGGTGAGTAGTTGGTGAGCTTGTCCCAAGTAGTGACACCTAGACAGAAAGCTGCTGATTTCGGCTGGATACCAAGGCCACTTACATATGTAGTGGAAGCAATATTTAGTCGAAGCGGACGTGAATTTATCGGCGCTCAATGCCAAAAAAGAGAGGTATTGCACATCATTTCAAGTACGCGGAGAGGTTAAATAAATAAATAGATAAACATGTTGGAGTGTCATACTACCGAACTCGAGGGGGCAATATGTTCCCGACACCAATGGGGAATTGGGTACCTCCAGCCAGGCTAAGGCCGCCCGAAGGGGGTAGAAGGTTGAATAATAAGTCTCGGGTACTAGCCTGGAGAGCTAGTAGAAGGTGTGGTAGATCACCAGGCGGCCCCACCTAGGTTTTTCGGTAGTCTTTCCTGCGGGGTTGACGCGCGTAAATGGCGTATCCACTTCCATCCCGTCTTGACTTTGTTGTCAACGGAGGGGCTTTTTAAGAAATCAGGTATTTTCCTATGGAGAGAGCCCCGGAGTATCCATCGCTCCCGGGTTGAAGGAGGCCAGTAGGTCCTAGGACGCTATTCCCTAGTCGGTAGGGCGTGTTTCTACAACTACTTACCCACCACTGGCTGTCTTCCAACAGGTTTTCCTCTCATCTTTTCTATTGTACGATAGCGTCGGACAGATTGTGCGGATGCTTGCTCAAAGAAGACAGTAGTTCCCTTGTACACTGAAGTGTTACTTGGTAAGTGAGTTACATAGTCCACTCTAGACAACTCCTGCGGTGTGATAGGACTGCAATTGTGCAACGTTAGGGCTTTAGGACTTTGTGGCATGTTTACCTGCAGTCCCTAGGTTTTTTTTTTTTTTAATTAACGTCCGCCCCAACGTTAAGTTACATCGGACAGTCTCTAGGGCTGTGGTACTTTTAATTACATAGGTTAATCTCATGTTGATTAAAAAGGCGTTCATTCCCTCGCATGTTCAAACATTATTTAATAACCAACCAACTGTTATTACATGCAATATTTAGACACAAATTGCAATCTTAAGCATTCCCAATTCCGTGTCTCGGTCTATGACCTCGTAGCATGTTTGTAGGTGTATAGCGTGCTTCTAACGGCACCCTCCTCATGCAACAGGCTTACAAGGGATGTTCCTAAACTTCATATCTCAGATCTGACACAAAACATGCTCAGAATATAAATGTGTGATCATCACTGCAGTTCTGGGGTTAGCTGTTTTGTAAAAGAGCATAACGACTAACTACTTTCGACTTATCTACCGGTCATTCCTCTCGAGGGCCTTTCTCATGAATATGGAGCAGCACGGCATATATTTAATGAATACGTATAGAACGATATTTACTTCCTCCATGCTTTCGACCGTCTGGATGAAGGATATTTACCTTTTGCGTTCATAGGCCTGCGAGTATTCAGCCCACGGATGTCATTGTGGAATTCACTTATACCACAAGAATGTATGTGATCTCAAACTTCTCAACAATTTATTCTGAATAAAAGTTCTGGTGTGTTGTAATCAGATTTTGAATATATAAGAGCGATAACAAGCAGAGGGAATGTGTATTAGGAGATTATGCGAGGCTGTTGTGCGTAAGATGCATAGGGAAGTCAAGAAAAGGGTTTTATAATGAACTGACTGACTTTCTGCTTCTTAAATTAATTTTCTCCTGGAACTGCTTAGCTACCGGGGGCTCATAGGCTTGCGTCATTTTGCTTCTGTCTTAAACATGTATTATTTGATGCTTCTCGAAGTATAGGCTGGGAATGATACTTAAAATGACGTTTTAAACCATATTCTTAGAATTATCAAGTGATACACGTATTAAAGGCAACACCTACAATTCTCTAATCAAAATTTGCTAATAGTACTGACAGCCGTAATCCAATAACAATTTATATTGGTACAAATTGAGACTACGTTCTACAATGGAAATACAGAAAGCCGATGTAATAATCAAATGATTAACTCTCGAGTAGTCACTTGTTTTGTGTCGCTGGGCAACATATGTAGCTCATATAAAATTTACTTCATTCATTTTTATAACTGTTTTAATAGCCTTCTGGAATAGTCCTTCATTATAGTGTTTACTTACATTCAAATTGAGTTTTATGAAATGTTTCAAGATAATTTGATATTAAATTAAGGTATACTCTTGTCTTGTAAAATATACAGTAAACTCGTTTATAGTGTACCTTCACATTCTTTAATCATATTAATCAAGTTAATCGTAGTGAAAACAGATATACCTGATACAGAATAAATTAAATGTTTACATTGCTCCAACTATCACCATATAAATGTCTAGTAATAGTCTCAAAATATTACCCAAGAACAAAATTACTATTTGGTTTACAATTCTCCTTGTAGACCCTCTTTACACACATTTATTGCAAATCTTTCTTTGACACAAGCTGCACTCTTCCTGGTAGATTTATCCACATAAGTAGCACCTCCCTAACTTGTTGTGAAGCTGTGTCACTTCTGTTCTGCGAACGTCTTCAATTCCAGGAAGAATCTTAGCACGCATTCTTAGTGAGATTGATATAGCGTTCAGTTCTGCTCTTCTTGCTACTTGACGCTTTATGAGCTACCTGGATATTGTCTCAAGAAACAAGCAACGTTTGATTGTCTTATACTTCTGATTCTCAGAAAAATACACATGGCATTGGTAGCACTGGTATGACCTTCCTCTTAGCAGCCATTTCTAAAACTGTTACATTAGTGGTCGCGCGGGCTACATATGTAGACCAGCTGTGCGCAACTGCGTTTAATCGCAAATAGCAAAAATACTGTCTCGCTAAAGTACGAAGCGTGTCGGTGAAATGAAATCTCCAATTTTATTTAATATAGAAAACATATTTAATGCCATTGAATGTTACATTGATGGAAAGGCGGAACTTACAGCTATTTTGCAACGTAATCACCATTACGATCGATGCACCTTTGCATGTGCTGTGGCAGTTTTTGTATACCCTTGTCATAGCACTCTCCCGCCAAGTTGCGCAGGTGGCGCTCAACCTCGTTTTTTCAAATCATCGTCGGTCTGGAAATGTGTTCCACCCAGGTGTGACTTCAACTCAGGAAACAGATGATAATCACTAGGTGCTAAGTCTGGACTGTAGGAGGGATGTGCGAGGATGTCCCATCCGAACTGAGTCAGGAGACCAGCCTTGCGATAATGCAAATGTTCGGTCAAAATCTAGTCAATCGTAGTCTTACTGACTTCAGAGATAATTACGCACAGCTCGCGAACTGCCACACGTCGATCTTTAAGCATGTCTTGCTCCACTTTTGCAATTGTTTCGGCTAAAACCGAAGGCAGACCAGAATGCTGTTCGTTATGGACGTCAGTACGTCTATCCTTGAACTCTCTGACCCACTTTCACACGTTTCTGACGTACATACAATGTCGCCCATGGACTTCGCATAACTGACGATGAATTTCAGTGGGCGTAGTGTCCTTGGCACTCAAAACCGAATCACTGACAAACTAATGGTTGCAGCGGGTTTGTTTTATCACTTTGAGTGTGTGTTTGCACTTCCCATATCAGCCGATGATGAGACTATTGCAGACGTGGAAAAGGAGCTATATACCTATCGCACTCGAACCACAGCCTCACAAAGGATTTCATTTACAAGCCCACGGAACTATCTTTCCTAATTCGAGCCCTTCCCCTTAAGAAATCTCCCGGGCACGACTTGGTTCCTACCATTGTTATCAAGAAGCTCACCAAAAAAGCAGTTGCATACTTGTCATCCATCCTCAATACCTGTCTACGCCTCGGCTATTTTCCTCGCACCTGGAAGTTTGCCCATAAAGCAGTCTTCCATAAGCTCAATAAACCCAAAAACCTCCCCGAAAGCTATCGTCCTGTAAGTCTGTTGCCGACCTTCTCCAAGCTGTTTGAAAGAGTAATTCATCGTCGTCTTCTGTCTTACCTTAATCATAACCATGTTCTTCCGCCTTATCAGTTTGGATTTCGTCACAAACATTCCACTACCCATCAGCGTTTACGATTAACTCAGTCAATTGTTCACGGCTTCGAGGCCCATCAGTATACCACGGCTGTTTTCCTTGATGTGACACAGGCATTCGACAGGGTTTGGCATGATGGTTTGCTCCTTAAGCTCTTCGCATCGGTCTTCCTAATTACTTATCACATCTAATCCACAGTTTCCTCTACGAGCGCAGCTTTTCAGTACGCATTGCTGGAAAGCTTTTATCCCCACGTAATATTACAGCAGGTGTCCCACAGGGTTCTATCTTGGTCCCGACTCTATTTAATATATACATTTCTGATATTCCTGACCTAGCTCCGACTTCTTTAGCTCTTTACGCTGATGACACAGTACTATATTATTTTCATGTTAATCTCCAGCACGCACACCAAGTAGTACAGCTTTCTTTACATCGCCTAACACATTGGTTCAGCACTTAGCGAAAATCTTTGAACCCTCAGAAAACCGAAGCTAAAATCTTCACTCATCGCCGATATACTCCGCATACTTCGTTGTGTCTCTATAAGAACAATGTCTCTTGGCTCCCCAATAGAACTCCCGTTAAATACCTTGGAGTGCTCCTGGACTAATAAATAAATAAATAAATAAATAAATAAATAAATAAATAAATAAATAAATAAATAAATAAATAAATAAATAAATAAATAAATAAATAAATAAAATCTGAATATTCTACCCCGGCACCTAGACAACTATACCGGGGCATGTATCCAAATTTTCTCTTTATTTTTCCATAAAATCTTTACAAATGTTATAATTATACAAATCTCTCAGAAAACTACTCTACAAAACTAAAATGAAATAAAATAACAGAAATAAACACAAAAAATCAAAAAACAAAAGAAAACAACTATGAAAATTACAAAATCCTTATTTCCTAAATCTATATCTAAATCTACTAATTCTGTAGTCCACCATGGCCTCCGCCATCACTCTCTCCCTCCGCCGCCCATGCAGTCAACTCCATTGTTTGATTATTCAATAATTCTTCCCGTCTTATCCTATTTTGTATTCTAGAACTCCTTCTTGGATCTTGTACTATTCTTCGCCTATTATCAACTCTTTCTCCTTTGAATATTTTTACCTCCCATGCTTTCTTACTTACAAAGTTAGTCAAAACTTGTAATTTATTTACTAATTGTTGATCTCGAATTATGTCATATACGATATATCCTGCTAGCGCATGCCTCTCTTCTTGTTGGTGAATTGCATATCTTCCACATTCAAATACTACATGTTCAGGATTATCTTGTTTGTTACATAATTCACATATATCATTTTCAGTTTTATTGATTTTCTTCCAATAGGTCTTATAAGGTCCGTGTCCTGTTATATAATGTATAAATCCCTTTGTTGGTTGAATAAAATTCAATTTTAGTCTCTCTTTGACGTTCTGAAAAATTTCAAACACTCTTCTACCTTCTAGACTTTCTGTCCATTCTTTTTGCCATTTATCTTTTAAACTATTTTTAATCACCCAAGATTTGTTTGTTCTGACTCCAGTTATATTATAAACTTTTTCTGAGTTTCCTTTTTTCGCCCAAAATTTTGCACCCCTCAATCTTATTAATAAATCAATCGGCCAAATGGCCGTTGTTACTAGCAATGCCATAGTTGGTGTTGTTTTTACAGCTCCTGTCAGACGTAATAATACTTTTCTTTGCGTTCTTCTCAACAATCTTCTTATTTGCACATCATCCATCCTTTCTGCCCAAACTGCTGCCGCATACGTCATAATTGAAGCAAAAATGGTGTTATGATATATCTGTATGTTACGCAATGGAAGTACAAAATTTAAATTGGTTATTCTTGCTAGCTTTAGCATTATTTTCTCTGTTTTCTGCCTAATATACTCCGTGTGTTTTCTGAAATGAAGTTTTTCATCTATCATGATACCCAAATATCTCATCTCTTTTTCCCGTTTAATGTTCTGATTATATATCTTCACTGTAGGATCCCGCTTTAAATTTCCCTTAAAAAGCACATAATTTGACTTGTTTGGTGCAATGTTTAGTTTTGTTCTGAAACACCAATTTGATAATGTATTTGTAACTTCTCTTGCTTTATTTTCTAGCTCTAGTCTGCTCTGTCCATCCATCATTATGACTATGTCATCAGCATACGCTATTACATCCAAAACCTTATGATCTCTTTCCAGTAGTTCTAATAAATCTTCTGATAAAATATCCCAAAAAAGGGGCCCCAAGATAGAACCCTGAGGGCAACCCTTGGTTATCTTCTTCCTAGTTTCAAAATTTGATCCACCAATGAATACTTCTCTATTGGAACAATAATCCTTTAATAAATTATAAATAGTACTTGAATATTTCTTGTCTTTTAAAATGCCGAAAAAATACGGCCACCATAAATTGTCAAAAGCGCCCGATATGTCCACAAATAATCCAATTACATAATTCTTTTGGCTTTTTGACACTGTTTCTTGAATTTTTAATATTGCATCCTCAGTTGAATATCCCTTTCTGAAACCAAATTGTTTATTGTTCATACCCAGCATCAACCCATTTTCCATTATTCTTTTATATATTAACTGTTCAAAGATCTTGCCAATAGCATTTAATAAACATACTGGTCTGAAAGATTTTGGTTGCGTTCTGTCCTTATCTGCTCCTTTGCACAAAATTACAACCTTTGCCTCCTTCCACAAGTTTGGAAATCTCCCTCTTGCCAAACAATCATTAAACAAGAAACACAAAAACAAGACAATTTCTTCTCGTAGATTATACAAGACTTCATTTATAATACCATCTGGACCAGGTGCCTTCTTCTTTTTTAACTTCTGCAGAATTAATTTTATTTCTGTAATATCAAAGGGATAAACAGGATTTCCTGTATACTGCAACATCATCTGGTTTCTTTTTTCAACATGAATATCATCATCTTCTTCCTCTTTATCATCTGGCAATAACGTATGTAATAACAATTCCACCGATTCTTTCCCACTTTCTGTCATCTCTCCATTACCCTTATCTAATGTGGTTAAGATTTCTGGCTTCTTAATTTTATCCATAATAATTTTATACGGTTGTCCCCAGACATCTTGTTTTAAGTTATTCTCAACGAACTGTTCCCAATGTTGTTTTCTGGTGTCCTCTAATAATTGTTTATACTTTTGTTTGGCCTCCCTATAATTCTTTAAGTTCTCTTCTCTTTCCGTATGTATGTTTGATTTTTGATATATTCTTCTTAATTTCCTTGCTAACGATCTCAGCTTCTGCAATCTATCTGTCCATTTTATTTTATCCTTATTATTATAAATTGTTATCTTTGGAACGGATTTTGATACTGCTACTTTTATTGCTTGTGTTAAATTTATTGCATCCAAATCCACTGATATTCCCGTATACTGTAAATTTAAATCCTTAAATACTTGCTTCATCTTATCCCAATTTGCTCTTTTATAATTATAACGTAATTCTATTTCATGTTCTTCTTGAATTACTTCTCCATTCAATATATAATCAAAATAAATCAAATTATGATCACTTGTGGTCTGACCCTGTGTGACCCACCAATTTCTAATCTTCTTCTCCGCTGTTGCTGAGAAGAAGATTAGAAATTGGTGGGTCACACAGGGTCAGACCACAAGTGATCATAATTTGATTTATTTTGATTATATATTGAATGGAGAAGTAATTCAAGAAGAACATGAAATGCACTCTCGACTGACCTGGCGAGCTCATATCTATCGTATCATATCACTGACTTCCGGGCGAATTTCAAAACTCTCACCTCTGTTGCATCGCCGTTCCAGCCTCGGCCTACAGTCTTCATTGTTACTCTACAAATCACTCGTTCGTCCGCTTATTACATATGCCTGCCAAGAGCGGAGGCCGCACAGACATGTCACCTGCGTCATCTTCAGGTCATACAGAATCGCTTCATGCGCATCGCTACTAACGCTCCATGGTTCATCCGTAATCAGCAGCTCCATCACGAACTAGGACTGTTAACTCTTCAGGACTACATTCGCAGGATCGCTCGTCGTTTCTTTTCCACGCTGCAAGAAGTTCCAGGAGCTGTGCATTATAACATCGGCGTCCGCACGCGCCAGCCCTCACGCTTGAAGAGGAGACTACCACAGGACCTGCTTCTCAGTGATACATCTGATTCGAGTGGTTTTAGAGCTTGATGTCTGTCTTACATCTTCAATATTGACATAATTCCTCAGAGTATTATTGGAGTTCTAACTTAAGGTAGTTAGGGGGCGGCCTGTTAGCCTACCCCTGAGTGTTATTGTTCTTATTGTACTGTTACCTTCTTTTATCTCTGAGCTGTAAAGAATTGTACTGCTGATCGATCAATAAAAAAATTATAAAAAACGGGTTCTCTGTGGCGGGGATTTGAAGGGGTGAAACCAAACTACATGCCAGTGTTGCCGGATCTCTTCTACTAGCGTTCCTCACGGCTCCAGCACCTTGAAGAGCTTACTTTACGGACACGCCTCTTATATTATTGCGCACTAACCGCTTAAAACACATTGCGTCAAGAAGCTACCAGAACCCCCGCCACCATAAAAGCAGAAGAAAATGCGCAATTGAAAAACCTAAATGGCTGGGCTACATATGTTGCCCACGCGACTACACGAAGGTTAAAAGCGGGTTTCTGTAAATGCTGGTTATGAAATTTCACTCTCTTTTCACAGCTTAGGGAGAAACAACTGAAAGTGAAGAGCTAAAACCAATCGTAACGACCATCTTGGAAGTTAATGATGCCGCAAAAAATATTATTTGAAACAAGCAGTTCCAAGAACAATTTTGGAGCAGTACTAAGTTTCATTATGTCTTACGGTTTACTAATTATTATCCAACAATACTGAATGAGATCACAGCCTATTTACATAAAAATCAAGATGTCATTGCATTTGTCTTTTTAATATGCTTAGCATACGGTACTTCAATCAGAATATTTAAAGCTCAAGTGCCATTGCGTCCACTTATCTCTATTTACTCTGCATTTGTCCAGTCAGTTGGTACCATCCTTTGTTTAACCTCGGCCATATGCTGTGTTCTTAGTTTTTTGTTGTTGTTGTTGTTGTAATATACCTCCTCCATCGTTAAGTCATATCAGACGACGAATGTAACCGGTAAAATGATGCTTAAATTAGCCCAGAGTCCATAGAGCTTAGAGTTACCTGACATTCGTCCTTCAGGATAAGGGAAACCCCGGAAAAACCTTATCCAGATAACCCATCCAGACCGAGATTCGAACTCGGGACCTCTTGAACATGAGGTAGACATTCTACCACCACGCTTACGAGGCGGGCGTGTTTTCAGTTAATGAGAAAGTAATTATATAATGTAAATGTTCGCAGATGAAACGAACCCTGGATGTTAAATGAATGTTTTAAAAAATAAAAAATGCTGGGACAATGAAGGGAACTGATAGATGACGGAAGGGTGACTCCTAGTCAGCAATGCTAAAAGAAGTGGGAGCCAAGCAGGCAGAGCTAGTTAGCGCACAAATTGTCACCAAACAATATACAGAGCTAGACTAAACACATATCCGTCTGATATATTTACAAATATTATAAATAGCAAGTCGAAAAAAACTTCTCCTTGGTTTGCTTACTTCAGGTTCGCTCATAATACAGGAAAATAATTAAGAGCTGGTCCTGCAGAATTGAACACAATCCAAAATATGTAAATATGGTTGTATGACTTATATTAGTGTTTGCATTTAAGATAGCAGTCGCTAAATATTTAATTAGAATTACTTTGAGAAATTTGAGGAAGTTGTTCAGAATCCCTTACAATTATAATGTTTTTCCATTTGTTGTTTTCAAATGCTAGGCTCTGGCAGTGAAGCCATTAGCTCCCTTGCTCTCCACTATTTCTGTGTAGTGGGTCCGGCAGGTAGGGCTTCACAGGTTAAAAGATGTTCTTCAGTCATTTCCTCTTCTTTGTTGTCAAATGCTAGACTTTGGCAATGAAGCCATTAGCTCTCTTGCTCTCCAATATTTCTGTGTAGTGGATCCGGCAGGTAGGGCTTCACAGGTTAAAAGATGTTCTTCAGCCATTTCCTGTTCTTTGTTTTCAAATGCTAGGCTTTGGCAATGAAGCCATTAGCTCTCTTGCTCTCCAATATTTCTGTGTAGTGGGTCTGGCAGGTAGGGCTTCACAGGTTAAAAGATTTTCTTTGTTGCACAGAGGACAATTTGGACTTGTATAAAGTCCTATTCTGTGTAAGTGTTTGGTCTAATAATCATGTTCCATAAGTAATCTAAAATTTCCTGCTGCAGCTTTATGTGGGATTTCTGTAGTAATTTCTGGATTTTTAATTAAAATGTGCAATTTTTATATTTGGCTTTGTTAGATAGTGATTAGTTTTTTATATTTGCTTTTAATTAATCTCTTTATGGATGTAAATGGTAACTTTTTACTTTTGTTCTGAATTATATTTGCAGGCGACCCACCAAGTTTTGTAACCTGTTTAAAGGCAATATGTAATTTTCATGATTATTACATATATACAGATGGTTTGCGTTACCAATTTGAAGATAATATATCTGCAGTAGGATGTGCTTTTGTTGTTTATGAAAACCGAACGGAACTAACTCACTCCATGTTTAAATTGTCACCTGAATGTTCCGTATTCCAGTCCGAGCTCTTAGCAATTAAAGAGGCTATAAAATGGTGTACTGTTAATGGGAACAGTGCCCTTATTCTTAGTGATTCACAATCAGCTCTACTCGCTATTAATGATAAATACAACTTAAATTCATTATCACATGAAATCAGAACCTTGCTTCAAAACCATCCAGGACATATTTGCATGGGATGGGTTAAAGGACACAGTGGAATTTTAGGTAACGAGAGAGCTGATTGCTTGGCTAAGAAGGCTGCAGAATCCAATCTTCCTGTGACATACTCTTTATGTCCTATTTCTATTGTAAGGAGAATAATACATCAACATATTCTTGAAGAATGGAACCAACAATGGCTAACAACTCCAAATGGAAGTTTAACAAAAACAAAAATTTTATTTTTCCCTTGTGTATATGACAGAGGAAAATGTAAAACTCTTGTACCAAATTTTGTTTTGACACAATTTTTAAGTGGACATGGTAAATTTGGTGAATACTTATCACGTTTTCACTTAACATCCAACCCCGAGTGCATGTGTGGTGAAGAATTTCAAACTGTAGTTCATCTCCTTTTCTGTTGTCCCATTTTCTGGAGAGAAGGACAAGAATTAATATTTAAGCTAGACTCTCTAAGAACTGAATTTTCTGCTCCGTTCACATCTTTGCTAATGAAGCCACAACAGTATAAGTACTTCATGAAGTTTATAAACTCAGTGTTTAAACGTCTGAAATAGTTTAAATTAATATGCATCAGATTAAAACATAATTTCTTCCTTGTAGTATTTAAAATATTTTTGTTAAAATTGTGTATTTGTATGTATCAACTCTAACCCTAATATACCACTGTGTAAAATAGGGTTCATAAATCTGGATAAATAAAAAAAAATTAAATTTACATATTTTTTGGCAAGAAAATCAGCTGATTCATTTACAGCTATTCCACAATGTGCAGGTATCCACTGTAATATAATTCTTTTCTGTAGTTTTTGAAGTTGTTGGATCATTTTGTGACATTCTTTAGTTTGGATTGACCTCATTTTATATGAATTTATCGCACATAATGCTGCTTTAGAATCTGGAAATATGACAGCATTTTTTAATTTATCTATTCTGTATAGAAGGTGTTGGAGTGAAATATGAATAGCCGTTACTTCTGCATCAAAATTTGTTGTGTGGTATCCTGCTGATTGATAGAATGAGAACAGTGCACAGTTAGTTCCTGCTCCGGAGTTGTTGCCCAAGTTAGATCCATCTGTGTAGTTATGTAACAGTTATAATGTTGAAGCTAATTTTTTCCGACGTCATTCTGATGTTTCCCCTCCTTCTTCAAACAAATATGCTGTGTTAGCACAGAATGGGAGATAAGCTTCATTTAAATTCTACAACGGTTCCCTTTGCATCTAATTACTTGATAAAGCTGCACTAATGCGAATGCTATTATTACAAAAGAGGGATAACGATGTTAGTTCTGCTAGTTAAGTTAATCTGTACTAGTAACGAGGTAGTTCCCTTTTGCTTCCCTTCCCTCTCTTAGTCCCCCGCGCTCCTTCTCTTCAGTTTGAAGCAGTAGATCCATGAGCTTATCAAGATTATATTATGTGAGACAATGATAACGATCATTCGTAAAGGCAAAGAATATAATAAGTAACGAAGATGTGAGTTGTTTCCATCAAAGCTTGACCGAGAAAGAAGAAAATGGTTTGGTAGAAAGGTTGGTCAGTAACCTAATTTTTCTTCTTCCTTAACTGATTACGCATTAGCGTGTTCTGGTCTCATATATCCCGAAACCATCTTTTTCGGGGACGTCCTATTAGCCTTCGTCCTCTAGGTCTATAATAAGGACCTTGTTTTGGCATTCTTTCTTTTGTCATTCAATGACAGATGTTCAATGGTACATGAGGGTATTAGGTTAGTACAAAGTCAAACATTAAATGGCATTGTATTTACTGATGACTTAGTTTTAATATTGGACATGGAAGATAGATTGCGGAAGGCAATATACCAAATAAAGCAAATTGATAAGGCAGTATGACATGGCAATATCAAGGACTTCATTGGTTACGATATTGCTACTGCGCCTGAATGGCAAAACGGTGGAAGTGGTCAATGCATTTGAATATTTAAGAGTGCGGTTGAATAACAATGGAAAGTGGGGAGCACACAGGAGAAAAAAAATTGAAGCAAAAGGAAGAGCGGCAATGAACAGAATAAGAATATGCAAATATAAACTAGAAATGACAGCCAAGTGGTTAGAAAGAATGTACGAAGCACTAGTTGAATCCAAAATGTTGTGTGCAGTGAATATCTGGAAGGGGGGGATACAGAGGTAAAGAAAACGCTGGACCAAAACTACAGAAGGTTTTGTAAAGAGCTACTAGGCTTACCAAGATCAACACCTCGGGAAGTAGCTTTAGTAGAATTAGGAAAGACAAGAAGAAATGGAATAATAATGGAAAGAATAATAAAATTTTGGTATAGGTGTTTGGCCAAAGAAGAAGGGAAATTATGAAATTATACATGAGACAGCATAAGAGATTGAAGAACTGAAACAGTTGGTGGGTAGAGATAGGAGGAATCGTGGAAAAAATAGGAATGGGATGATTTAAATGAAATCTGTAATTGGGCTGCGGCTAAAAAAATGTCAATTAATGCCAAGAAAAGTAAGTCCATTGTTTTTAGTAGAACTAAGGGCAAAATTATTGTTAACTATCACATGGGAGGGGTGCAAATTCCACAGGTGGACAGCTGCAAATACTTGGGAGTGTACCTGGCAAGTAATGCTGGATGGGACGAACAAGTAAATTCCACATCTAGGAATGCGTGGAAGGCATTACATTTCGTAATGAGAATATTGAAAAAGGGGAGCGCTAGGTCCAGGGAAATTGCCTACAAGGCCTTAGTGCGGCCGGTTATGGAATATGGAGTAGCATGCTGGGACCCGTATAGAGCTAACCAAATCGATCCATTAGAAAAAATACAGAAGAGGGCAATAAAATTCATAAAAAGAGGCAAGTATTTTGGGCCTATAAAAGGAGATGAGACTAAATGGGAGGAATTAAGAATTAGGCGTAAAAAACATAGGTTGGTAGCGTTATTCAAAGCTAATGCTGGTGTAAAGCCATGGGTGGACGTTAGTGTAAGGTTAGATAATCCGGATTATTATGGACGAAACGATCATAGGTATAACATTAAGGGTAGAAGATACAGAACCGACGTAGGAAAATTTTCTTTTCTTAATAGAACCATTGAAGAATGGAATGAATTGCTTGTAGAAGTCTTTCAGGGCTGTCCCCTGTCGCTGAAGTAATTTAGAAAAAATCTAGATGGTTTATAGTTTATCTTTTGAATTAAAATGGTATATAATATGTAAATAGAGGAGTAATTAGATATGTTTTAAGTGACTAAAGTAAATTAATATTATGTTTTATTATGTTATTGTTGTAAATCTAGTATTTGTAATTTGATCCGTATTCTTAACTGTGCCACCGGGTAGTACCCAATTGCAGTGAAATAAATACATACATACATACATACATACATACATACATACATACATACATACATACATACATACATACATACATACATACATACATACATACATACATACATACATACATACATACATACATACATACATACATACATACATACATACATACATACATACATACATACATACATACATACATACATACATACATACATACATACATACATACATACATACATACATACATACATACATACATACATACATACATACATACATACATACATACATACATACATACATACATACATACATACATACATACATACATACATACATACATACATACATACATACATACATACATACATACATACATACATACATACATACATACATACATACATACATACATACATACATACATACATACATACATACATACATACATACATACATACATACATACATACATACATACATACATACATACATACATACATACATACATACATACATACATACATACATACATACATACATACATACATACATACATACATACATACATACATACATACATACATACATACATACATACATACATACATACATACATACATACATACATACATACATACATACATACATACATACATACATACATACATACATACATACATACATACATACATACATACATACATACATACATACATACATACATACATACATACATACATACATACATACATACATACATACATACATACATACATACATACATACATACATACATACATACATACATACATACATACATACATACATACATACATACATACATACATACATATGGAGATTAGAGGAAACGAATACATGCGATGTAGTTAAATTATAATAATAATTTGAATCGCGCACAACCTGCAAACAACGTGTGTACAAAATCAATGACTATGTTCTGATGTTACAGTGCAACACATGATATCTCTCACACTGGTCGTCGCATCTTATACACACAATCTGAGCCAGGTACGTGGAATCTCTGGGTACCGCATAGCTTGTGGTGAAAGTGTTGTCACGGTATGGCGTAGTTCGTATCCTCCCTGTGTCCATTCACGGCTTGTCTTGACATCAGTAGCATAGAATTCGTCCAATGTTTTGCATTTTTTTTCTCGTGTAGTTCAGGTGTAGTGCACGTCCTGATAGGCTGGAGTCGTTGGCAGTAAGAGCTTCAAGTGCAGGTCTTCTATGAAGAAAGGTTCTCTGGCTAGCTCGTATACGAGTCGAGAGGGCGTGTATTTGGAGAGACAAAACACCCTTTTCAAGTATTTGGCCTTTAACTTCTGTATTGTGTCAAGGCTTTTCTTCTTTAGATGTACCCATATGTTGCAATTGGGTCAATTTTTAGTTCAAATAGTTGTGAGGCTGTTTACAAGGATAGTTTGCTTATTGACTTTATGTCGCTTATGGCTCTTATAACAGCATTTACTCTGTCGTTTATATGACGTATGAATCCGTTTGCATGTGTCTGGAGAGTTATCTCTAGGTACGTGAAGATGGATGTAGGTAAATTAGTAAAATGCAGAATAGAAATATAGAAAGACACGAAATATGGGGAAGTCTAGAAAATATGAAATCATTTAAATTTTACAAACAAATAAAAAGATATTGAGGACGAGAAGGATATGTATATTACTGCAATAGGCAAGAGAGAGAAGGGCTAGCTTGGACGAGAACAGGAAATATGCTCCTAAGAGGGATAAGAGTTAGGGAAAAGGGAATTTGTGAATTGTGTGGGGGAAAAGAAAGCATCGAATACTATGTAACAATGCGAGGAGGATACAACGTGGAGAAAAAAAGCTTTGGAGGAAAAAATGGGAGAGAGTAGAGTAAAGAATAGTATTTATAAAAATATTAACGGTAAAGGAGTGAAAGAAGGTAGGAAGTATTGGTGAGTTCTTGCAGAAAGTAAAAGAAAAATGGACAATAAATGTATTTTTATGTAATTTACCTCCTCCTACTTTATAAAATTGGTGAAATGATGCTCAAATGAGTCCGGGGTCCATTGAGCTTAGAGCTACCCGACATTCGTCTTTCAGGAAGAAATGTAAAGGGTATAAGAAAGGAAGATGGGTGAGGGAAGAGTGGGACTAATTAAGTAACAAAGAACCATGGAGGATAAGAGCCCAGGGTGTCATGCAAGACAAGGTAGCAACAAGGTAAAGACAAATAAGTGTAGCCAAGAACATAAACGAAAGTATTGAAATTAAAGAGAAGACATCCATTAAGAATGAAGATTCTAATGGAGGATAATATAATAGAGTACGTACCACATTTTCAATATCTTAGCTGTGTCGTAACCCACGAATTAGAGCAATATCTAAGAAATAAAATACAAAACTTCGAAGTAATTAGTGAAACTGTTAAGAGAGCTCTTATGAACAAAGTAACAAAGAAGCTCAAATACATAATGACAATATCATTGCTGACTTAAGGACCTGAAGCACGGACCACAACGAAAAGGGACAAGAGTAAGATACAATTGGCCGAGATGAGACACTTAAGATCACTTAACGGATGTACGAGAGAAAACCATATTAGAAATTAATCAGAAAAGAATTGGAGTGAAACCATTCATAGAGGATATACAAAGATATATTCGCAGAAACAAATGAACACCTGAGCTTAAAGAGTAAAATTTGCACGTGTTCGAAAGGGCCGAGATACAGTTGAACGCTTTTAGACCCGCAGGCATATAGAGCAATTATCAATTAAACAATGCGGAATAAGAAAGACACCTGGTAGTGTAAGAAGTGTAAGAATATTGTGACTTTGTGGGTTCGTGAAATGAAAAGTCCAATTACACAAACTCAACAATGGTCTTTATTTCCACCGACTTACAGTTAAACACTTGCCAATTACACAAAATTACGTAATGCACACAATTACGATTCACCAGTTCGTCCGTTATCGTTCCGATGCACGTACACAATTACGTAAATTCTTCCGTTGCACGGTTTTCTCTTCCACTAACACGGCGCTACTTCACTAGCACGTCAAGCACTAACTGTCTCACTCGCTGCAGCCCTATTTATAGGCATCTCGCCGTCTTCTCGGCTTCTCTAGTTTCCACGCGAAGATTCCAGATGATAGGAGAAGGGGAGAGAAACGTCCAGGTACGAGAGACATTCCTTTAATCACCCCTCAGTTAGTGACAGAGACTAATGGGAGGCGTGGCTCGGCTGCCTCTGGTTTCCTCACAGCTTTTGCCGTCATACCTTCCGCTAATTGGGTGACCCTGCTCCCTCCTCAAAGCTGGTCGTCCCGAACAGCACCATCGTAGCGTGCCAGGCGGTCCTGGTGTACCACCAGCATCTGCTCGGAGTCTCAGCCAGAAGTAGCGCTGCCGAAGTTTGTCAATCGTTCGGTTCGCTCCCAGGTGTCCTCCTGAAGTACCAGCGTGCACTTCTTCCAAGCCTTCCGGTACTTTACTCCGGGGAAGTACCAACTGTTCTCTCTGCGTCTTCCCATCGGGCGATTCCCATACCCGGAACAGCGCGCCATCTCTGGTCTTCAACGAGTCCCATTGGGCCCAGTACGACTTGTAGGTGGCGCCCCTTGGTGCGATGTCCTCCCAGGTTGGTCTTGTCCCTGCCTCCACTTCCCTCAAGAGTGGCCCCAAGTCTGCGTCCGCCAGCTGCTCCCTCCTCAGGCCTGCGCTATCCCAGCCGTCCGCAGGCACTGCCACAACTACTCGGACTGCTACGGCACGCTCCTTCTCTTCCACTCTTGTGCACTGGCCGCACTCTACTGGACAGGATCTTCGGGACATGGCGTCTGCGTTACCGTGGCTCTTCCCTCTACGATGTTCCGAGGTGAAGTCGTACTCCTGCAGCCTCTGGACCCAACGTGCCGTCTGGCCCTCCAGGTTCTTAAAGCTCAATAGCCAGGTTAGGGCGGAATGGTCAGTCCTCAGGTGGAATGGCTGACCGTACAGGTGCTTATGGAAGTGCTCCAAGGTCTTTACTACTGCCAATAATTCTCGTCGGGTGACGCAGTAGTTCTTCTCTGCCTTGGATAGCGTCTTGCTGTAGTAGGCTATCACCCGCTCATGGCCGTCCTGGATCTCCGATAGGACACCTCCAATGCAATGGTCGCTGGCGTCGGTGTCCACAATGAAGGCGCCACTCAGTTGTGCGAAACCCAAAATTGTAGCACTGCACAGGGTTTCCTTCAGGTGCTGGAAAGCGTTTTCGGCGTCCTCCGTCCACATATAAGGCCGGTGTTCCTCTGTCAGGCGGGTGAGGGGTTTGGCGATGTGGAGAACCCCTTTATGAAGCGGCGGTATTAACTGCACAGCCCCAGGAAACTGCGCAGCTCTTTCTTATCCTTTGGGCGAGGCCAATCCCTCACGGCCTTTGTCTTCTCCGGGTCTGTGGCCACTCCGGTTGCTGAGAATATGTGGCCCAAGTAGTTAACTTCCTTGCGGAAGAGCTGGCACTTCTTCGCGTTCAGCTTCAAGTTGGTCGACTGCAGTCTCTATAGCACCTTACTCAGATACTCGAGGTGATCTTCAAAAGTCTTCCCGATGATGATGATGTCGTCCAGGTATAGCTGGCAGGCATCGTAAGTCAGCCCTCTCATCACTGACTCCATGAGGCGCTGGAAGGTAGCTGGTGCGTTGCAGAGGCCAGAGGGCATTACCGTGAACTGCCAGAGCCCTTGGCCCGTCGACAACGCGGTCTTCTCCTTGTCTCTCGGGTCTAGAGCTACCTACCAGTAGCCCGACTTCAGGTCCAGGGTCGAGAACCACTGTGCACCAGCTAGCGTGTCCAGGGTGTCGTCAATCCTGGGTAAGGGAAAACAGTCCTTCCGGGTGACAGCGTTCAGCTTTCTGTAGTCTACGCAGAAGCGCAGCTCACCGTTCTTCTACGTCACCAAGACTACAGGAGAACACCAAGGGCTGTCAGACTCTTCAATCACTCCCTGGATCTCATGTCCTCCAGCATGTCTCGTACCGCCCCTTGCTTCGCCAGCGGAACGCGCCTATGTGGTTGCCGAATAGGCCGGGCGCCCCCGGTGTCGATGCGGTGAAGCACTTTGTCCGTGCGGCCGTAGTCACTATCACCTTGGCTGAAGAAGCGCTGATACCGTCTTAGCAGTTGTCGAACCTTCTCCAGCTGTTTTGCGGTCAGGTGGTCGGCCGCCCTCTTCAGTAAGCCTTCTAGCCGGGGCCCCAGGTGTTGCTTCGGCGCCGGCTCCTGTGTATTGTCGTTTGCTGTTACGCTCACCACGGACTCGCACGTTCCCAACTCCGTCCCGGCTTGGACGTCGTGATCGGTGTCAGTTGGATTTAGCAGTCTCACTGGCACCTCCTCTCGGCACGGCAGCAATGCCCTGGCTACACACAGTCCGTGTTCAGGCGTCTTCTGGTCGAGCATCATGTTTCTGGTTCTCTGGCCCTCCAGTCGCGCCATAACCACCACCTCGCTACTCGCGGGGACAACCACGTCTTCGTCCAAGACGACTCTGCAAATTCCAAGGCGCTCTTCGGGTTGACGGAGTATAACCTCTTCTCCGTTAAGCCGCAGGTCCTTCTTGCCGACGTCGACCGTCGCCTAATGGCTCCTGAGGGCATCCAGACCCACGATCACCTCCTCAGCCACCTTCGCGACGAACACCCACAGACGCACGGCACTCCGTCCCAAGTTCAGCTCCAGCAGGGCCTCCTTCTCCACAGGCAAGGTGTCACCCGATGCCGTGACAAGCTGGTATGGTCGGCTCGGCATCCTTGTCGGCAAACTCTTCGCCACGTCAGGTCTGATGATGGTCACGGCCGCCCCGGTGTCCACCAGCACGCGGCACGGCTTTCCTCTTACCCAACCGTCCGCGATGAGGCTGTCATCCATACGCCGGCTGACGGCGCGCAGTGTCACTCGAGGGGATGGTGGTGATGGCGCCGACGTGCCCCTCTCCACGCCGGCCCTTACTCGTTCTCCGGCTGCTCTTCCTGGTGTGGGCAGTCTCTCTGCAGGTGTCCGGGCTGTCCACACCCCCAACACAGGCCACTAGGTGTTCGCCGGCGTCCCTCAGCTGGTCTTCTGTCTCCGGCGTAGCGGACACTCCTCGTTCTCGACGTCGGGATGGATGTTATTTTGGCCGCCTCCATCCTTAATGCCGCTGTCAGCGCCTCGTGGATGGTTTTATATTCGCCGAGCATTAGGCGCTGACGAATCTCCGCGTCCCGTACCCCGTCGACAAAATTGTAGGCGGCTTCCCGGGATACGAACTCCAGTGGCAGGTCAACCAAGGCCTTGCTAGCCAGCTGCTCGATCGCTATGTCGAACTCCTGCAGCGTCTCCCCCGGCTGCTGTGACCTTGCCTTTAGCTGGCTGCGGTATGCTGCGGCTAAGCGGTGGTTCCCGAAGCGATCATCCAGGGCCTCCCAGATGTCCTTGGGCGCCGCCGTTGTCTGCACCGCGTTTAGGACTTCCGCGGCCCGTCCCTGGAGGCTGGCTATTAACTGTGTGGCCTCCTCCTCCAGTGACCATCCGTTGTGCCTGGCCACTGTGTCGCACTGGCGGCGGAAGACATCAAACGTTGACGCGCCGTCATACTTGGGAGGTTTGACGCGCGCAGATGTTGTGTCGCGTCCCGGCGCGTCGACCTTCAAATCCTTCAGCTTCCTGCCGACGACGTCCTCCACCATGGCGTTCAGGGACTTCACGCTGCTGTCGGCTTTCCCTTCCAGGTTGTTAACTCGGCTCGCCAGGTCCTCGACGCGCTCGTCCACTTGGCCCATCC
>CM060958.1:137064882-137122382 GCA_030765055.1 Mantis religiosa | reverse complement strand
GGAAGGTAGAGAGTAATGTATCTAACATAACCATGAAAACCCCATACTTTTAGCTCAAAGAGTTTTTCTAACACAAATAAATAAACCACTATTACCTGCATTATAACAATAAATCGTGACGTAAGCACTGTATGAATATCATTATTGGTTGGGATGTATGCGTGTACGTTTGCCCCCAGGGGTCTACTTCGGTAGGTACCGGTTTGGCGCACCCGGAGTCTCGAGCCAACAGTCTCCCTCGTGTGGTCTCTTCGTGGATGAGGGAGACGGTCAACAGGCCCACCCACGTGTAGGCCGTGCGTGGGGACCCGTGCAGAAGGATTTTAGATTCTTTTCTAGTTTAGAGGTTAGGATTTAGTGAGCGAAATTTTTAGTAAGTTTTGATTGATGTCTTTTATGTACGTGTATTTTTAATAGGTTTTGTTACACTTGTATAGTTTTTAAAAAGTTTTATTTCTGGCTTTTGACATGACTAGTTTTTTAAAGGGCACTGATGACCGCCGTAGTTGAGCGCCCTTATATTACTCAGAACTGAAACGTAAATGTTTGACATGACGTGATAAAAGAATTACTTTGAATAATCCAATTCGAGCGAGAGGAAACAATAAATTCCCTGCTGCCCTGGCAGAACGTGTCTGGTCACATTATATCTTTGTTTGTGAATGGTTCGTAATCTCAGTTCAAAGTGTTAGGTGTGTATGTATGTACATTACTCAGAACTGAAACGTAAATGTTTGACATGACGTGATAAAAGAATTACTTTGAATAAGCCAATTCGACCAAGACGAAACAATAAATTTGCTGCTGCCCTGGCAGAACGTGTCTGGTCACATTACATCTTTGTTTATGAATGGTTCGTAATCTCTATTTACTCTAGAGAGTTCGAAATGGTTGGTGTGTATGTATGTACATATACTTTTAATTACTCAGAACTGAAATTTAAACTACTGACATGACGTGATAAAAGAATTACTGTGAATAAATCAAGGTGTTATAGTCGAGAAAGAGCAAACACTACATTTCCTGTTAGGCTGTGGATGCTGTATGCTTATGTTTATGAATGAATGCTGGATAAGAAGTGCTTATTTACTCTGGAGAGTTCATATCAATATAATTCAGTTGTTCTTTACACAACAGTAAAGTAAGAGTTAAATAGTGCAATGACTTCTTGCGGTGAATTTAGTCGCGAGTCAAAAAGACTGGTATTGCGAAATTAGGCTCCATGTATTATTTTTAAGGTGTACACGTTCTTCAGAAACTTTTCGGAAACAGACACTAAAACTGAGTTATTGCAAAGAGTACTTCGGCTTAAAAACACGTAAAAGTGTATCAGCTGGATCAACTTGCAATTGAAATGGGACACAGGTAATACGCCTCCCACCTTACCACTGCCAATATAATCCAATTGAGTTGGTGTGGGCTCAAATAAGAAGGGGGATTGCAAAAATAAATATTACTTTTAAACTGACAGACGTTAAACCACTTGTTCACGAAGAAACTGACAAGGTAGCAAAAAAGGACTGGGAAAACTGCGTAAGACATGCAGAAAACCTCTAAGAAGAAGATCTTAAGAAAGAAATAGCACGTGATGAGATCTTGGAACCTATAATAATAAATTGACAAGACTTAGACGATGAAGGCAGTGTCAAAGACGAATTGTCTCTTAACGGAAGTGACAATGACAGCGATACAGATGAGTCACTGGTAGTTCCATTGGATTAGAAAAACAGGTAATTCATAAACTATAATTATAGTTATAGTATTCTAAAATATACATAATTTGCGAAAATGCTTTTTCAAATTTTAATTTTGTCATCTACATTATTTTAAAAGTTTATAAAATATAATTCGCTTACCCTTACGTCTGCGCCAAGCAGACCTGCATGTTGTATGAGTGTGCGAGAGAGGGGGAAATATAAAAGGAGTGGGGTAACAAGCTGGCAACGCTCAGTGTGATATGGTATCTGATTAGCTGGACTCCAGAACTCTTACCATTTGAAACACATAATAATTGCATTAGAATTATAAGACATTAAGTCCTATTTCATAAAAACTCTGTCAACCTTAAAGCATTACTTCTGTGACTCCAGCTTGTGAAGTATTACTCCACCGCACTCACTAGGCACAAAGCACAACCATGGAGAGTTCGCGGATGGCCTACCAGGCCACTAGATCTTATTCTGAAACGAAGGAAAACACCTTCATCGGTGGAAGCCTCCATGCAGAGGACGAAACAGTACAGGTTGGGCTTCTGGCTATAAATAAGTGTTAAATGTTACTCAAAACATGTAATATAGATCGTAACCAAGGAATAAAGGCTGTGCAAGAAGTATATCACATCAGATCCTTCAGCCTTGAGACATATAAAATTAATTCTGCTAATAAACAAAAGAGAAATCATCAGGCTGAACATCACGGTAAAGAATCTATTCATACCTTTCATAACAAATGAAAGTGGAATACACCAAGAAAATATGCAGACTGCTATATGTTTTGGCGAGAAAATTTTCCTATTGAAAACCTTAATTCACACCTGCGTTTACGAAAAACAAATGCGTCGGAAAAACTATTAACTTTATTGTACAAAAAAGGAAAGGAAGCACATCAAGAACCTTATAAAGCCCAACACTAACTCCAATACTCAGAACATAATACGAGAATAGATTGTAGGGAAAATGGCTGTGCTCGTGGCCCAGCATGTTATGTTATGGTTATATCCAACGTGTGAAGCATGTGTTTCTTTACTTTGATTGTGTGTTTGCAGAATTAATGTAATTCACATTAAAGTTGCTACTAATCTCTGTTTCATATTACCTTGCCCCGCTGACATGTATCACTCCGCGTTCAGCTACCTTCCCCCTTAGCCTAATTGACTAATGCTTTCGCGCCATAGGCCATAGGCGGCGCCTTCCCATCAAATTTAAAACTGCAGCAAACGTCATAATAATTGTCAGTAAGATACATAAAATCATACAAATAAGAATATGAAGGCATGCAAGAATACAAGTTTATAATGAAACTGAGCAAGTTGAAGCTATGAATGAGCAATGAAACTGAAATAAGTTTTTAACGAAATGCCTTCTTCGTTTTCCACAGGGATTTTTTAAAACCAGCACACATACCTTGCAAAAATGCTTGTCTTTCAATCTTAAAAGTTGTGTCACACCATACTTGCCGTGTGTTCTTCATTCACCCATATCTCGTCTAGGTAGTATATTTTGCGATTTGTATCCCGGTACGATCTGATTGTCTTTAAATATCGTCGTCACACAGCAATATCACCCCTGGAGTGGTAAGTTTTCCTGTTGTCGCAATTTCATGTAGCGATGTTCCTACACATCTAACACTCACACCTGTAAGTTCAGAACACAGCTGTTTGACTTCTCTCACTGTCAAAGACGGATTCTTCTCTCCGATTGGATTAAACACATGCACCAAAATTCTTTTTTCGCCGTTTTTGTAAAGGTTTTCCCTTGCGATGCTTCAGCGAAAAACAGGCGGTAGACTCTGCCATTATACATATAATAAGTGCACGTGCAATAAATGACAAATAAAATGTTTTTAAAATTGGTTTATTTTTTACATTTCTTTTCATTTTCATTTTTTTATTTTATTTATAATCTGTAAATTGTGTATGTTTTTGTATATGTTTTTGATGTTTTAATAAATGAACAAAAGTCTGAAAATTTACCCCGGATTAAGAAATTAGGTGCCGGGGTATAGTATGTAGTATGCAGAGTTGTCGAGAACAGAAGTAGCTGGAAGAAACATTTATAATTGCTAAAACACTTTATAGACGTCCTGCGCACACATGCATTTAATGCTCATTTAACGCCAAATATATTTATGTTCCTATTTTAAAATAAATTTAAATTAGTTCTATAAGGGATGTAAAGGTACCATTAAAGGTTTCTTTTTGAATTGTACACCTCCGAACCTGGATAAACATCCATGGGCACATCTGCAGATTCACATCAAGTAATAGTGGTTTCCTTGCAAACTTCTTTTTCACGACAAACTAAACATTTTAGAAATTGCTGCGAGGTTTTCGGTTGTAGGTGGTATCCTCTTAGGAAAGTGTTTTTTCTCAAGTATGAGGGCTGGTTCTTACCCCCCCCCCCGTATAAAGAGGCCTCGGATTATTATAATGCTCAATTAGATTACGAGCTATTTATACGCACAAGTACCGGTGGGTACTGGTCTTGCATGAATTTACAGCTCTGAAAATTACTAAACAATTGTGCATGGTTACATCTAGTGGTATAAAAATACTTTTTTTACCATTTAACTGTTTTTTGTAAAGAGGGATAGCTAGTAATAGCTGATCCACATCACCAATATTTGACCCGCCATTTTTCCCAAACAATGGAGTAGCTAACATGCCAGCTGTAGACCAGTACATGTCACTGCTACCTATATCCTAAATATCTCCTTCATAATCACACAACAAACCTTCCAGATTTTCTACAGTAATATCAGAAGACTGTACACATCATACCCAAGCTAATTTATTTGCTACATTACGGGGATAAGCCATGGTTAACATTGAAATTTAACATTTAGCTCTTGATAGCTATAAGAAATCACTCTGAACACAGAGAGAGTATAAATAACTAAAATACTGAGCCAAAACAGCTGCATAAGGCTACCAGAAACTTTGTAATAACAGATTTGTAATAACAGATGCTGACAGAGGGTTTTCTTTCCAGTGCGTGTTTTTTGTTGTTGTTGTTGTAATTTACGTCCTCCAACGTTAAGTCATATCGGACGATGAAGATGAAATGATGCTCAAATGAGCCCACGATCTATAGAGCTTAGAGTTACCCGGAATTCGCCTTTCAGGATAAGGGTAAACCGTGGTAAAAAAACCTTATCCAGGTAACTCAACACTGGCCGAGAATCGAACTCGGGACCTCTTGAACGTGAGGCAGACACTACCGAGGCGGGCTGCATGTCTGTATGTATGTGTAATGCAACATATACTCGTATGATTATCGCTTGGTATAGCATAAATAAATTAAAAGCTAAAACCTTGAACCGGAGAAGTCGCTTGCGTAGCTATACATGCATTCGTTCCTGTACACACAAAACAAAATGATTCAAATATTAGGCGCGTTCGGCACAAAGAATGGCTTTTACTACAGTGAAACAAAGTAGTGAAATTTCAACGATTTATTAATGTAGTCTCTACGTTATTGTTACTGTAGATGCATACTGACTCGAATGGTTTTTAAACCAGTTTTTGTTTCGTTTAAATAACTTAATAAATACGGAAGATACGGAATTGTATTTATGATAAATTTTTACAGCATTTGACAATTTAAATCTCTTGTTCTGTTTATTGGGTATCCGTTTCCGGCCCCTGAAGTGTTTAAATGGCCATCGGTGAAGCGGTTAGGGAAAAAAGGATAGACGAAAAAGAAAACCAAGATGTCCATAGCTGAGATAGAGAGCTAGAACTGATATTCACAATGCAAACCACATACGTTACCATTTAGCTGTCTCGCCGGGTTTACTCGAACGTTTCGTGTTAGCATTGATAGTTATTTATTTCGTAGTTGGGCGACAGAAGAAAAGGAAAGTTAACGGTTAATCCTTCTGCAGCGATGAGAAACATTTGGAGCCATTCTCCTTTTCGTGGTTTTTCTTACTAAAGGACTTTTAAAAGCAATGACTCTTCAAGCAGTAAATCTGTGGCTGCCGATAGTGGGCAGACTACTTTACGTAATGTGGCTAGGGAGAAAGATTGCATTTGAGCGTCACAAAGCCTGAGCCTATCGCGGATTTATGAAGATTTATAGGCAAGATTACCAACAACCATGGCGTTACATTTCCGTTTATCAACATTATCCTCATTTACTAAGCCACGAGGGTGGCCGTAAATCAGACTTCGGACAACGGCATTTATTGATTTGAAAGGTTCGGTACTGCATAGGAAGTAGAACCTACATTTCACAATATTGCTTTAATATTTGAATTATAGCTGTCGTGCATTCGATAATAATACCGCCAACGTCCTATAAAATACAAGAGTCACTACCTAACTTCCTATGGCACGAAAAGGCTACTAAATCTAGAAATTCCCTGTCGCAAACGCATATTCTGAGGTCTAGTGAAACCAAATTGGTTTTCATTAAACATTTGACCCGCGCGTGTGTGCACAGCATGACACCTAGAAGAAAATACTATTATGTGATTCAAATCGGAAGGGTTATGGAGTCCAGCTAATCAGATGCCGTATCGCACTCAGCGTTGCCAGCTTGTTACACTACCCCTTTTATATTTCCCTCTCTCTCGCGTACACTCATACAACATGCAGGTCTGCTTAGCGCAGAGGTAAGGGTAAGCAAATTATATTCTAAAAACTTTTACAATTATGCAGTTGCCAAAATCAAAATTGGAAAAAATCATTTTCGCAAATTATATTTATTTTTAAATACTATAACCATACCTGTTTTTCTAATCCAATGTAACTGCCAGTGGCTCATCCATATCACTGTCAAATGTCACTTCCGTTAAGAGACAATTCGTCATTGTTACTGTCTTCATCGTCTGAGGCATGCAAATTTATGATTATAGGTTCCAAAATCTCGTCACGTGATACTTCTTTCTTAAAATTTGCATGCCTCATGCAGTTTTCCCACTCCTTTTGTGTTAACTTGCCAATTTCTTCGTGAACAAGTAGTTCGACGTCCGTCAGTTTAAAAGTATTATTTCTGTTTGCAACCCCCCTTTTTATTTGAGCCCACACCAAATGAATGGGATTATATTGGCAGTGGTTACATCGTGTCCCGTTTCAAATGGAAGTTGATCCAGTTGATACACTTTCCGTGTTGTTAAACGGAAGTACTCTTTCAATAACTCATTTTTAGTTTCAGTTTCCGAATTTTTTTTTTAAGAAGGTGTACACCTTAAAAATAATACTTCGAGCCTGACTTCGTAATACCCGACTTTTTGACTCGCCACTAAATTAACCGCAAGAAGCCGTTGCACTATTTAACTCATTCTCTACTGTAGTTCAAAGAAAAACTAAGTGTAATAAGGAGTGTTTTGAACGTGACTCAAGTAATTTTGTAAAAATGTTCATCAATAAAGGTTTTATGACAACCATCTGGTTTCTTTTGCGTCCCCCCTCGTAGATTATTATATTTTTCCACTCATTTCAACACTCAGAGCAAGTGATATACCGAAGTTATAAAGAAATGTAGACTAAATTTGCAGTGCATCTGTAGAAACGTTTACCAAAGAAAACGTCTCAATATATTCACTTCCATGGTTTAAATCTCCTCTTTGAAGTTGTTTTTTCAAGTTTTTGTGGTCAGTGTGTAACTTTCTCTCCGTGTGAGAAGTGCCAAGGGGATAAAGCCCTTCTAAGCCTGTTCAAAATGAAAGAGAGAGAGGGAGGTCTTAGCCCTGGGTGGGTCTCACTCCGAGTCTGTGGGAAATTTCACACAAGTTTAAAGGGAGGCCTTGCCTAACCTTTCCTAGAGGCAATCGATATTCTCCAGACGTGCATCTGCGCGAGTTTACAAAGGGACCCAGTACCGAAATTCATTGCGAATTCTGCTCCTTTACTTCCTGCCAAGATTGAGTGGGAGAGGAATTTCGTTAGGGGCGAGTTCACAGAACTTAACGTAATTATTTGAAATACTGCAGATCTTGTTGCTGAGATAAACTGCATTTAGCTCTCAAAGGAATCCTAATGGGTACTTCATTAAAACAGCGCTAGCAGAAAAACTTAGTAAGAACTGAGAAAGATAGATACCCTGCAGTACGGCACAAAGTAAATTAGAAAAAAATAAAGAAATAAAAAGGACACATTGTAAATACAGTTCCTAGCTGCTTCAAATGAAGACTAACAGTTGGAAAAATATCCAAAATTAGAGATACAGTTAAGTGCATGCAAAGGTGCAAATGCTTTCGCGTAACCCTAGTCCTTTTCCGTAGGCAGAATCTTCTTATAATTTTACTTAGTACACAGAATTATTCCCAACAAAATTATGACGTCTCTTTTGATTCATAAATTGAAGTCCAATATTTGAGCAGTTCGTTTCGATCATTTACTACATAGTTTAGATTTTACACGTCGTGTCTGTTTGATGTGGTGGAAGCCATAATCTACCAGGTGAACATAAACCATAAGTAATTAATAGAGCAAAAGTTATATAAAATCTTGATACACTGATGCCTGATTTCACCAACAGATGTTAGGACTTAACACAGGTTTAGCATTAGTTAAAACAAAAATTGTATTTCACCATCAAGTGTTAGCGTAACACTCGTGTTAAATCTCTTGTTAAATTAACAAGTCAAATTTCTGATGTTAAGTACTTAATAATTGTAAATATTCAAGATGGTGGGCGTGAACTCAGCTGTTGATGGCGATTTTCTATATTTAAGACGTCTAAATGACATTCGTAATAGAGTACGGCCTGTGAGGAGAAATGATTTTGACGAGCTATCAGAAGAAAATTTTCTACGGAGGTATAGACTGTTGAAACAAGTTGCTATGAAGGTTACTGCGGAAGTACAAGAGAGGTTAGAACATGCATGGAAATGAATATGGCGATCTCGTCTTAGCTTCAAGTATTAATAACTTTGCGATTTTATAATTCACTGAATTATGTGGATAATACATTGTCCACCTCCCGTCTTGAAACGTTCAAGTCATTTGTCCTTCTTCGCACCTCGTTTTAAATTTACGTAATACCCACTTAGTTAGAACATACATCGAAAGGAATATGGCGATCTCGCCTTAGCTTCAAGAATTAATAACTTTGCGATTTTATAATTCACTGAATTATGTGGATAATACATTGTCCACCTCCCATCTTGAAACGTTCTAGTCACTTGCACTTCTTCGCTCCTCGTTTTAAATTTACGTAATACCTACTTAGTTAGACCATGCATCGAAAGGAATATGCCGATCTGGCCTGGATTTCAAGTATTAATACCTTTGCGATGTTATAATTCACGAATTATGTGGATAATACATTGTCCACCTCCCGTCTTGAAACGTTCAAGTCACTTGCCCTTCTTCGCTCCTTGTTCTAAATTTACGTAATAGTGAGTTAGAACATGTATCGCAAGGAATATGCCGATCTGGCCTGGATTTCAAGTATTAATAATTTTGCGATGTTATAATTCACGAATTATGTGGATAATACATTGTCCACCTGCCGTCTTGAAACGTTCAAGTCACTTGTTCTTCGCACCTCGTTCTAAATTTACGTAATACTGACAAGTTGTTTGGTACTTGTAGTAGTGACACATGTATTTAAATTAAATTCGTTTCCAATATTTTCCCCGTGACATTTTTCTCTTGTACATTCACAACATCCGTCCTCTTATTTTCCACGATATCCTTACACTTCCTCACCAATTCAATTCACAATTCTTTCTCCACCGATGAGAAATTTGTCTCGCAGCTTTATGATTTTTTTCATCCGCCATTTTTCAGCTTGTGCAGACGAAAATGAAAACAAAAATTAAAACGAAAATGAAAACAAAAGCGCATCTCAGTACGTTCAGAAAATAACACGACTCATCCATAGTCTTCTATAGCTGTGATATTTACAAGTTTCTTGGCGTTAACACAAGTTTGTTTACATTTCCAGAAAACAGCTTGGTGAAATGCAAGAAATTTAACATTAGTGTTAGCGCTGTGACAATTGTTACGTCATATTTGTTAACGTCGATTTTGACATTGCTAGTACTAATCTTATATAAGCAACAGATGGATAAGCAATTCCTTTAAACACGTTTCTCATCTTAAAATTTTCCTTTATCTATGATTAGTCAAGCAACACAAACTCCAATACTGAGACCTTAATACACATTCCAAGATGGCGAGCATCGAAGTCCAGCGTCTCTGGTTACGCAAAATAGGAAACTATACACAATGGATTTAATATAATCCATATTAAGTAAGAGTAAGATAACTCATAAGCATTTATCACTTTATACTTTCAGCCAAAACGTGTAATAACATAAATAAAAAGCACCATGACAAATCCTAAACGTTTATCACATTTAGTAGCACGACCAGTACTATGCATTTTGCACCTTATACTTCCAATCAAAATTTAACTTATAAGACATGACAACTCATAAGTATTTAACACTTTGCGCAGTAAAAACAGAGTGAAACATGATTAAACGAAACAAAAACTAAGTTTCTCTTGAACACAACAGAAATACTAAAATCAAGAACACGTGTACAAGAAAAGAAAGAAAAAGAAAACGAAAAAGCTTGAGCTCCTTCCTTCACCAAGTTCATCACTGGCTTTTGTTCTAGTTTCTCTATTTTGCACTTTCTTGGATAAGTGTTCAGACACACTTTTTTTTCATTTAAAATTTTGTGTGATTGTTCATGGATATGTTGGCCAGCACTTCCACACACTTATTCACTTTGACAAGTGAAGGCTCATTTATATTATTTATTTTTGTGAGTGTTCTAAGCCAGGGGTGCTTGTATATCTTTGTTAAAAATTGCCTTAGATACACAGGATGTGGTAATGTCAATACATTAGTTTATCTTATTGTTTCATATGCTTCTGGTTATGCATATGAAATGTTTGTAGCCCATATCAAAACATCTGGAGTACATTTAATCCGACTAGCACAGGCTGTATCATCATCTGTAGCAAGTAATAAAGTTTCTTTGATATTGTTTACATAGTAACCTTTTCTGGTAAGGACATACTGCTTATACTATAATATATTAGAGAACTCACCAGATTGTCCAGTTTACTCCATCTGTCAAATTTGAAGGTGGCAGTTCCCTCACACTGCAAGATCCGTCTAAAATGTTTCACTGGTAGGTTCATAATATTGCAAAGCATACTCACTTCTAGGTTATGAAGTACTTTGAAACTCACTTTAAGTGCACATACATCAGTGAAGCTGGGATCTTGAATGTTATTGAAAAGACCATAACTAATCGTCTTTAATAATGACTAAGAATGTGTTAAAATCTTTACTTACCACTTCGCTTTTTAAGGACTCAAAACTGCCAATAACATCTTGTGAACACCAATTATTAAAATTCTCTTCACTCTCAGCAAAATGTCTTGCTATGTTCTTCAGAATTTCGTCTTTTCTGGTTGAGCCTTACTATGTGATAGGATGGCTGATTCTTAAAAATCGTAGGGTAGGCATAATCAGCTAATTTTCGTACTTTTCGAGGGACATATATAAACTCAAGGGTATCTACCAGGACAGATGCTCACAAAGTGAGGAATCCTGCAATTCTTAACCCTAAAGTCCCATAACATACCTCAAGACCTGAGCTCTAATCCTACAGTTATTAACCTCCCAAACCAACAGCCTCAACTGTGAAAACTCTGCAACTCTTAGGCAGATCATACCTCAAGACCTAACCTCTAAGTTCTATAGCTATTAACCTCCCAGACCAACAGTCTCAACTTTGAAAACCCTGCAACACTTAGGCAGATCATACCTCAAGATCTAACCTCTAAGTCCTATAGCTATCAACCTCCCAGACCAATAGCCTCAACTGTGAAAACCTTGCAACTCTTAGGCAGATCATACCTCAAGACCTAACCTCTAGGTTAATGGCTATACATTAACCTCCCAGACCAACAGCATCAACTGTGAAAACCCTGCAAATGTTAGGCAGATCATACCTCAAGACCTAACCTCTAAGTCCTATAGCTATTAACCTCCCAGACCAACAGCCTCAACTGTGAAAACCCTGCAACTGTTAGGCAGATCATACCTCAAGACCTAACCTCTAAGTCCTATAGCTATTAACCTCCCAAACCAACAAACTCAACTGTGAAAACCCTGCAACTGTTAGGCAGATCATACCTCAAGACCTAACCTCTAAGTCCTATAGCTATTAATCTCCCAGACCACAAGCCTCAACTGTGAAAACCCTGCAACTGTTAGGCAGATCATACCTAAAGACCTAACCTCTAGGTCCTATAGCTATTAACCTCCCAGACCAACAGCCTCAACTGTTAGGCAGATCATACCTCAAGACCTATTCTCTAAGTCCTATAGCTATTAACCTTCCAGACCAACAACCTCAACTGTTAGGCAGATCATACCTCAAGAGCTAACCTCTAAGTCCTAGAGCTATTAACCTTCCAGACCAACAGCCTCAATTCTTAGGCAGATCATACCTCAAGACCTAACCTCTAGGTCCTGTAGCTATTAACCTTCCAGAACAACAGCCTCAACTCTTAGGCAGATCATACCTCAAGACCTAACCTCTAAGTCCTATAGCTATTAACCTTCCAGACCAACAACCTCAACTGTTAGGCAGATCATACCTCAAGACCTAACCTCTAAGTCCTAAAGATATTTACCTTCCAGACCAACAGCCTCAATTCTTAGGCAGATCATACCTCAAGACCTAATCTCTAGGTCCTGTAGCTATTAACCTTCCAGACCAACAGCCTCAACTCTTAGGCAGATCATACCTCAAGACCTAAACTCTAAGTCCTGTAGCTATTAACCTTCCAGAGCAACAGCCTCTACTCTTAGGCAGATCATACCTCAAGAACTAACCTCTAAGTCCTATAGCTATTAACCTTCCAGACCAACAACCTCAACTGTTAGGCAGATCATACCTCAAGACCTAACCTCTAAGTCCTATAGCTATTAACCTCCCAGATCAACAGCCTCAACTTTTAGGCAGATCATACCTTAAGACCTAACCTCTAAGTCCTATAGCTATTAACCTCCCAGACGAACAGTCTTTACCTAAGAAACTCTGCAACTCTTAACCCTAGAGCCTCAGATCATAGCTCAAGGCACATAATTATAAGTTACAGCAAATTATGTGGATAAACTACCTGCCTAAATACAGTCTAAATCCTCTGTCTGGTCCTATGGATTCAAGACGGAATGGAAGTGAATACGCCACTTACGCGCACCAATAAAAAAAGGTGAAGGCTACCGATATGACCTCGATGGGGCCACCTGGCGATCTAGCACACCCTCTACTAGCTATACTGACTAGTACCCCGGAATATTAATGGCTTCCCTCAACCCCGTCCGAAGACGTACCCGATCACCCACGAGTATCGGGAACCATTGCTCCCTCGAGTCCAACACAATCCGAACAAATCCCAGAGGGAGGGGCTCGGATGTTCGGCCCGAGGTTCCTATAGTAACGTCAGAGGTAGCACGAGTGCTAAGGTTCCGCAGCGCCCGCACCACGGCAGCTGAAAGGCACGGATCCCCTCCCCTACGGGAAATCCAGGAATTAGGCCACCATGCTGGGACCATTGTGCCTATACCCCCCAGTGGGGCAGCCCCGGGAAGAAGGCTGAGGCGAGATGAGACAGAGGGCAGGTTCCCTACAGTTTACTTAGATAGAGACTTCCCCCAACAGGACACGACAACGGAGGCGCTCCCCTACTGTGGGACGGCGAGTTCATCAGCCCAGTCCCATTTGTCCCTGGCTGGCGGTCCCGAAATGGTCCCAGCAGAGGAGTGGAGACCGGCAACCACTTACCGTAGGAGGAAGTAGTTTTCGTCAGAACACATCATCCCACCATACACCGCCGAGACACCCACCGACACTTCTACCCTGAAAGAGACCACCAGATGAGAGATGATATGAAATGGTAATGGAGATGAAATGGAGGGACAGGAAATTCGGGGATCTAATTAACCTACCCAGCATTTGCCTAGTGACCCGGGAAAACTACGAAAGAAGCCCATGCGTATGGTAGCTCGGCCACGGAATCGAACCCGGGTCTCCCGAATGCACAGACCAAACAGCCCTACTAACCGGCTCATTTAGACCTTAATGTATCGCAAAGATTATGCTCAAGACACTGTTGCACACATTCAGAACAAAATACGAACGTTATGACTAATCAAATTACAACTAAACTGCACTCGACACTCTCCAATGCACTGTATTCAACTGTCTACTCAACTTCACTATCCACCGGGTGTCCGTCAGCTCCTTAAATAAAGGGATATATATATAATCTGCTTTACTATCACCCTATCATCTAGAATCTAAACTAGGGCATAAGTTCTTATCTTAATTTATATATATAAATATCTTTTTTGCTATTAGAGTTTATATAATTTGTCTGTGAAAAAAATATCTGCAGATATAATCTAAATCTAGCTAACCTATACCTAATTAAACTAACCTATATTACAAATTGGCTTAGAAGATTTCTATTAATCATGAAACGAATGTAACGTGAACACGTAACTATCTGTAGATCTCAACTAAATCGTCTTCACTGGAGGTTTCTTCACTTAATGCTTCCTCAATTCTGCCTTCCAGGATCCAGTTATGTCTCATCCTGGTCCATCGTTGTTCACCCATTTCGTCCGAAGCGTCCTGATTGTTTTCCTCATTACCCTGAATACGTGACTCCTCCAATTCCTGCAGCCTTACAGATCTACGTAGAGGTTGTCGTACTTCCAATGGCCGTGGTCTATTTGTTCTTATTCTTTCTAATCTTCTTGCTTCAGCGTTCTCCAGTCTGCCCCACTCTAAGACTTCATCTGCCATTGTTTGTAGAGTTTCAACCAGGGGCGGTTCCTCCATAAGGTTGCAGGTTTGCGCTACACCCACTGATTCTGGATATACAACAGGTACATTTTGCACATTAAAGCTGTACTTGTTTGCATTGTTTATATACAAACATGTTTCAATTACGCTTATCGTCTGTAGCTGCCCATGACCGCAGAAGTCGAAATAAATAGAGGTTAGCTGTAGGAGCCGCAGGTTTGCAGCGAAGTGTTAACCTAAGATTTCGCTCAAACGTGGGTTCTCTGAGGGGGTTGCGGGAAGGTGAAGAGATGGGATGGCTTCTTATACATTGGTTAAATGGAGGTTTATAAACCTAGCTCCTCCTACGCTTAGCAACGGCTATAGCGTGACCTTCAGGCTTAGCTTCTGTGTGTTCTGCTTTTCGAACACAGGGAGAATTTAATTAAATGCATGGAGGTTATTCAGAAGAGAGCTCTGTTAAACAACAACGCCACACTTGTTCAGGCTTCTGGGTTTATGGCCACTTTGAAAGATTATAATTTTGTATTCTGGCTGTCTTTCTTCTACAAGATCATGCCACATGTGGGCATTTTGTACAATCAGCTGCAGAAACGAGACTGCAATGCAACATTTTCCATCGCCAAGCTAAACGCATTTAAAAGGGAAGTGCAAAAGGTAAGAAATAGCGTGGATATCGAGGAAGACGAAGAAACTGCAATTAAGATGAGAAGAATAGAAGATCATGATGTGAAAAGAAGAGAAGCTCTTGAAGTATGTGACATTCTTAGAGAAGAAAAGGACAGATTTAGCTTCACGGAATATCTGGTAGCCTCGGCTTTGTTTCATCAAGAAGATTTCTAAGACATTTCCAGAGGATTCCCTTAGAGAAACAATAAGGTTCTATCCTTTTATCATTGGAACAAAAATTCGTAGAGAACTGACTGTAATTTACAGTCGAGAGGAATTTCGTGGAATGTCCGGCGCTTTGTGCTTGATGGACTTCATTAAGGAAAACAATTTATGTGCTACATTCAGCGAATATGTCAAACTCCTCCGAGTACTGTTAACTATGCCAATGTCTACTGCTGAAGCAGAACGCTGTTCCTCAACTTTAAAAAGAACAAAAAATTTCCTTAGGAACACAATGTCACAGGACCGATTGTCAGCATTAGCAATGCTTTGAATTGAGAGAGTTTGTTATGAAGATCAGCGACTTCAACGCAAAAGTTATCGATAGATTCGCCAGGTCTAAGGAGAGTAGAGCAGAGAACCTGTTTAAATAGTTGAGTCATTACTACTCTGTATTTTATTTTTCATTTGTGCACCACCAATAATTTAACCCACCAGCCGCCACTGGTTTCAACATCTTTCGTTCTTAGTATGCACCATATGTTTTTTCCTGCTAATTCAGCTCTACCCTCTCTTAAGGCATCGTGCTACTTTAGACATTCGAATACGGCATGCTCCGGGGTGTCTCTTCGCAGATTTCGCAATTATCATTTTCGTATCTGTTTATCTCCTTTTAAGTACACTCCATATGGTCCATGACCAGTAATATAGTGAATAAGTCCATTGCTAGGTTTCATCTTGGTCAGACGCAGTCTTCCTCTAATATTTGGAAGTAGTTCATAAACCCGGCGTCCTGCTTCTCTAGTGTCTCAGTCCGCTTGGCACAATCATTTCTTACGTCTCTTCTGCGTGTTAGACGCCTTCCTATCCTCTACCTTTTCTAGGTTTTTGAATTTCAACCAGTAGCACGCACCTCTATATCTCACCAACAAGTCCATTGGCCAAATTGCTAGGACTACTAGTAAAGCCAAAGGGAATGTTCTAGAAATGAACCTAGCCTAAGCGGGCAAAAGAATCGTCGGAGCGGAATGCTACACACAATGACTACTGTTCTAATGCAGGCCGGCCATTATCTGCACCTAGGCCCAAGCAACCAGGCTAGTATGTGCTAAACCTGGTAACCGGTAGGCAGCTTCGCGCCATGCTGACGATATTACAGAGCACTGCTAATAATAGATGTGTCACAGTCTTTATTGTTAAAAACTGGATGTCTAATGACTGCATTTTAATATATTTACCTGTGTTGTGGTATATACGTATAAACACTCTTATTGGTGTGTTGGAATTCATATTTCAGTGTCATGTAAAAGGTATCCACAAATAATAAGTCTGTCCCTTCATTGTATTTTGTATGCTTCTATATATATATTTTTTTTAATTTACGTCCTCCAACGTTAACTCATTTCGGACGATGAATGGAATGTGTGAAATTATGCTCAAATTAGCCCAGGGTCCATAGAACTTAGAGTTACCCGACATTCGTCTTTCAGGATGAGATAAAACCCCGGAAGAAACTTACACAGGTAACTCACCATAACTGAGATTCGAACACGGGACCTACGCTACCGAGGCGGGCAGTTTCTCTATAAATTGTTGAATTCTAAAACTACTATGCCTACAATTTTTTATGTATACCTTCGTCACCAATGCTGGTGCTAGGACTCGCTTCGTTTCCTCCAGAGGGAGGGAGCTAAAGTTGACCGGATGAGATCAGGGTTTGGGGAGGTGTCTGTTTTTTTATGAATGGAATGGATGAAATGATGCTCAAATGATTTCGGGGTCCACGGAGCGTAGAGTTACCCGACATTCGTCTTTACAGAATAAGGGAAAACCCCGGGGAAACCTTATCCAGGTAGCTCACCCTGACCGAGATTCGAAATCGTGACCTCTTGAACGTGAGGCAGACATGCGACCACCCCGGTACCAAGGCGGGCATAGGGGGTCTGTGATGAAGGAATGACGGAGTAATTGGCTGATGACGCTGGGGTTTACCGGAGAACCAGGAGGAAACCCACCCCGGCGCCATGTTGTCCACCACAAATCCCACTATGTGGCTGCCTGTGATCGAACCCAGGCCGCCTATCTGAAACCAATTTACTGTTCAATTAACAGTAGCTCGCACATTACGTAACTGTAACTGATAATTAGTGTTTCCATTTGTCTTTACATAGCTCTGGCTTCACATAATTCATAACATTTTCTGGATACTTTTTGACCCACCTCCACAAAAAATAACGTTTATTGAAACCCTCGTAGTGAGAGAAGTAAGAACCTGGAAGAATTCCTAAAGAATAAATTATAATGAACTTGCTCTTAACAGAGACTTAATTTCATATATTTTATAGGGAATACATCACAAATTGAAGTCACTTAAGCTAACCCCAGAATGTTACAGGCACACACATGTGCAAACCCCACAAGCATAGAAAAACAAATAAGGGAAGCTTTATTTTCCTAATTCGTAATTGGCATAGGTATAAAATTTCACATTATATGTACCCAAATATATATCATCATTAAGACCACACAGCCGGTAAATAAGCAAACAGTGTTTCCAAAATCAAGATGTATTTCTAATCGAAAATGCACTAGTGTTATGTTGGATTAACAAATTACAAAAAAGAGCACTGGGAGGTCCATGGGCCTCACAAGATCGTTTTTTTTGTTTGTTTGTTTGTTTGTTTTTAGGGTTAAAATTATATTATTCTTCAGCTTTTAAATGATATATATGACAATATATATATATATATATATATAGAGAGAGAGAGAGAGAGAGAGAGAGAGAGAGAGAGAGAGAGAGAGAGAGAGAGAGAGAGAGAGAGAGAGAGAGAGAGAGAGAGAGAGAGAGGTGGTCTGTCGTTCCCCACGCACCGTATTCGCCGAACTTACAGATGCATTTTTTATCTTGACAGTAATCCTGCGCGGTAGGGATGAGTAGCAACTGTGTTGGGGATAGTGCACCTATCGCCACAATGCGTCACACGCGTAAGATTACGAGAGGGGAGGACGGTGCATAAGGTGTCTGAAAACAAATTTCATTCTCGAAGACAGTTTAGCAACTCTTATAAACTAAGTTGTAATTCTTACTTTGGTAGTGATCTCCATGCTTTTGTTGCATCTTAAATAGTACATAGGCATTTGGAACAAAACCCTGTTCTCCTCCAGCAGGCATGATAAACAACTGTCGGCCTTTCAATATCGCTGCAGAGTCCCTGTAACGTATTTCACTCCAGGCATATGGTCCAGTATGTGCTGTATTAATATAAGTTTCATCCATATAAACTATACAAACTTCACTATTTCCCAATATTTCGTAAATACTTAAGCCTTTTTGCACGTATGGTGCGATGTTCGATTAACATTTGTCTGTCACGCTTAGTGTTTTTTTTTTAAATAATCCTAGCTTCAAAAGAACTCTTCTTAATGTTTAGACACTGCCTTGGAAGTCAGTAGAATTGTTAAGCTTCATAAGCACTTTCTCCACAGTTGGTCTTTGTTTTTCTGTGCTTTAAAAATTATTCATAGTCTGCCTAACTACTTCTGAATTAAAACATCCAAATTAGATTTTCTGCATGTTCTTAATTTTTGTTTACTGGGCATAGAGAAGGACGTTGTTGCACTATCACCAATGGCTTTTCTTTCCTTAATAACTCTCCTAAAGTGCTTTCAGACACAACTGTTGCCTCAGATACCCTTCCCCAGATTTTTATAGCTGACCCAGACCATTGTTCTTTTTTTTATAAATCTATGGATATTGGTTATTACTTCTCGTGTTTTTAAATGTAGCACTTTATTTCCTAATGTGCTGCTAGGAGGCGTCATTTATAAATGTTCCCTTGGAAACAGGAGACGAGCACATTTTGAAACCAGCTGTAGTGGTACCGAGTAGCTGTGCACCTGTTTAGTTGCTCGCAACTGGTACGCGACTGACCTGCCCTCCCCTCTAGTTGCAACCGTTCTGAAGTGGAATCGTCCAGATACCACTGCGCATCGCTCTGCACTTTTCAAGATAAAATAAATACATCTGCAGCCCTGTGCGACTGTTTCGTATTTCCACCAATGAAAAAAAAAAACGCTAAAAGGGGAGCGTTATGACGATGTAGAGGCGGTACAAACAGCTTAGCAAAGGGCACTGGACAGTATCAAACTTGAAGAGTTCCAAACATGCTTCCAACAGTGGGAAAAGAGACTTGACAAGTGCATCGCATGTAATGGAGAGTATTTTGAAGGTGACTGAGGTAATTTAGTAAAGAGGTTTGTCAATAAAGTGTTTATGACAACAATTCGGTTTCTTTTTATTCCCCCTCGTATATATATGGAGAAGATAGGGAATCATTTTGGTCGGAGAGAAGTCCCCACCGTCACTGCCGAGAATCGAACCCGGGACCCCTAGCATGGCAGGCAGATGCTCTATCGACTGAGCTACGGGGTCATCAGTTACAACTTATGCTAAATAAAGCTTCGTTTTGTTGGAAGAAGCCGTTTTCTACATATTCTTTGGCGTTGCTTGAATTTCCACAGGTTTACCCTTTTCAAATAGGAAATGTGCTATTTGTTTATATCCTGACCTTGCAAAGAGATCGAAATTTCAAAATTATAACATAGCGAGAATTTCTTAAAGTTCAATTACGACTGCTGTATTCCATTTTCCTATCGTTCCTATAAAGTAATACGTAATAAAGCCATTTATAATAACGTTTATCTGGATTAATTGAAGTGGGTAGAAGAATAAGGAGCTTCAAATAACAGTTTATGTAAGAGTTAGTAGAAAAAAGTCATGTGAGAGTACACCGATAGACTTTTGTCTTCCATAGTTCTAGAAATTACATCACTTTTTATGTTAAAATAAGTCTGTAATTTAAGTGAGAACAAACACCCAGCGAACTGCTACGTGACACACAGGTATATCACCGCTTACCTCCTGCTAGTTCATGTACGTGATAACTCCAGCTTATTGTACTTTTGCCATCATCCAAATGAACCATTTCTTACAAACGTTCTGCACTCATTTTACTTCGCGAAAGAGCAACGCTTTTGTAGATAATTTTTGATGCTGCATCTGCTCGTTCCATTTTGAAAAATACAACAAGTGTTAAGGAACGTCTGTAGAGGGTGCGTAGGATTAGATGGTTTAACTGCAATTTGTGCCTTACTATTATACTCTTATTGTTTTTGTATAGCGTTTATGGCGAAACTAACCGTTAATATGAGTCATAATATATTTATAATTATAATAAGTATTTGGGAGATTACAGTACACTACTTACATCTCAGAGAAAACGTTGGAAGTTCCTCCACCAGCATCTATACATGTTTGCACTCGTCTCACCACAATCTCTGAAGCTTTACGGAGACTATCCTCGCCAATCTTACTTATTTCGGTTCCAATGGAAACCTTGAGAACATCAATTGTCCGTGGTCTATTCTTGAACACTCTATATTTAGATACCCCCTCAAGAAAAAAAATCCATAGAGGTTAGGTCAGGGGATCTGGGGGCAAAGACCTTTTGAGATTATTCGATTATCAAAGAAACTGGTTGCAAGTTGCATGGTGTCATTAGATGTATTTCTTGCTGGAAATAACCTTCTCTCAATTCGATAACATCCAGCTGCTCCACAAATGTATTGAAGATACCCATATAAACTTCAGTGTCTCAAGTCGTATCAAAGAAACTGGTTGCAGGTTTCATGGTGTCATTAGATGTATGGCTCGTTGCTCCATCTTGCTGGAAATAACCTTCTCTCAATTCGATATCATCCAGCTGCTCCACAAATGTCTTGAAGATGCCCATACAAACTTCAGTGTCTACAGTCGTATCATAGAAACTGGTTACAAGTGGCATGGTGTCATTAGCTGTATGGCACGTTGCTCCATCTTGCTGGAAATAACCTTCTCTCAATTCGATAACATTCAGCTGCTCCACAAATGTCTTGAAGATGCCCATATAAACTTCAGTGTCTACAGTCGTATCATAGAAACTGGTTACAAGTTGCATGGTGTTATTAGATGTATGACACGTTGCCCCATCTTGCTGGAAATAACCTTCTCTCAATTCGATATCATCCAGCTGCTCCACAAATGTCTTGAAGATACCCATATAAACTTCAGTGTCTACAGTCGTATCAAAGAAACTGGTTACAAGTTCCATGGTGTCATTAGATGTCTGGCACGTTGCTCCATCTTGCTGGAAATAACCTTCTCTCAATTCGATATCATTCACCTGTTCCACAAATGTCTTGAAGATTCGCATATAAACGTCAGTGTCTACAGTCGTATCAAAGAAAATGGGACCAACGATCCATAGATGCTGGTCGCGGACACTTTCAACATCTTCTCTGACATTTAAATAGTGTAATATAATCCCCAAATGTGTATTATATTCTTCCAAAGTTACGCGTGTGTCCTATTATTGGCCGTGTAGGGTAGGGGATACGTGGCCTTCAGCTGCCGTGGTGTGGGCGCTGCGGGCCCCTAGCACCCGTGGTACATCAGACGTTACTAGAGGAACCTCGGGCCGAACATTCGAGCCCTACACTGATAGGGAGGTGTTCGGACAGGGAGTACTCGAGGTTGTACTCGGGTACGTCTCCGGACGGAGAAGCCATAATATTCCCACGTACTAGGCAGCATAGCTGGTAGAATGTGTGCTAGATCACCAGGCGGCCCCACCGAGGTCATATCGGTAGCCTTCCCATTTTGGAGTTGGCACGCGTAAGTGCCGTATCCACTTCCATCCCGTCCTGAGTCCACAGAACCAGATGGGGGGGGGGCCCCTTGTGCAGGTGAAGGGTAAACACCACTGGCAGATGAAAAGCGAAGTGGCAGACACGTGACTGCAATGACTCCCTGCAACATTCAGCGAGTTGATGACATCATTTGTGGTGATCGCAGGGTAACAGCATGTGAACTGTGTCGCGTTACCTCCCTCAGTAAAGGTAGTGCAATGACCATTATGCAACAACTGGGTTACTCAAAAGTTTGTTCACTTTGGGTACCAAGAATGTTAACCGCCCAAAACAAAGCAACAATGAAAACAATAGCCTCCAATACTTTCAGCGCTTCAATTTGGAAGGAGAGGAGTTTCTGGACAAAAATTGTTACTGGAGACGAAAAGTGGGTTCATTTTTTTGAATCTGAATCAAAAAGGTACTCAATGGAATGACATCACACAACGTCACCGAAGAAAAAAAAATCAAAACTCAGTGGTCGGCTGGGAAAGTTATGGCGATAGTGTTTTGGGATGCCGAGAGTGTGCTTATGATTGAGTTTTTGGAGCAGGAATGCACAATAAATCCTGTTCAATACGTCAGAACCCTAAAAAAGCTGAAAGCACGGCTTCACCGAGTTCGCCCAACAAATGCTATGGCGGATCTTCTTCTTTTGCAAGACAATGCAAGACGACACTCCAGCCGTTACACCACTGCAGAAATTGTGAAATTGGGATGACAGGTCTTACCTCAGCCCCCCCCCCATATTGCCCTGACCTGGCACCATCAGACTTCCATCTGTTCGGGCCACTAAAGGAAGCTCATCGTGGGATTCATTTTGAAGATGAGGAGGCTGTGAAAACGTCCATGCGTCAATGGCTTAGGAAGCAAGACCGTGTGTTTTACCACACTGGAATACATGTCCTAGTTTAAAGGTGGACCAAAACTGTGGAAAGCATGGAGATTATATTGAATAGTGACAAATTAAGTGTCAATGTTGAAGTTTCCAAGCTATATAAATTGCATTCAATTTTCTCGGCAAATAAAGAGAGAATAAATAGGAGGCATTACTTTTTGACCCATCCTTGTACTTGTAACAATACTATAGTAGTACAAATATAGGATATAAGGAACATAGGAAACGTAAAGGTGGGTTATAATCACGCAGTAATAACTGAGTATCCAAGCGTTTTAATATCACACAGAGGTCATAGATTAAGGAGGGAACAGGTTTGGTAAGTAAAATTCTACCTAGAATATACGTAGCATATGAAATATAATTGGATAAAAAATACTGAAGTTGTCAAAGCTAAAGCTTCAAGCCTTTTAGACGATGGCACCAGCCGTCTAGGCGTGAGTCTACATCTCGAGGATGTGTGTTGTGCCCAACCCATAAGGAGATTAAAGTCGTAAACGCCCGTACGTGACATAGTTTATCTAACTCATTTCCATCATTGCCCTAACAAAACAGAAAACTACGAATGGAACGCGAAGCCAGAAACTTCAGTCAATCATTTTAAAGTAATAAATTTGAAATGGCGAACAATAAATGAGGAAACAGTCATATGTGATCAATTTAATATTAGGTATAAAATGTGCTATAAAAGTGACAAAGCAATATCCAGATATTTTAAGTAATTTCACAGATACACTCATCCCAATTGTGTTCATCTGTAAGGAAGGTTCCAGCCAGTGAGTCCTCAGGAGAGCTTTGGTATTTGAAATATTCGTAGCTTAGGAAACATTACGATATTAACGAGAAGTAAATAGAGTAAGATGTAGACACGGAAAGTGGCTCCTTGATGACTGCGATACCCGTATTATTGTGGCTAACCCCTCCTGGAGAGAACCGTAGGAGGCTGAAGGACTACAGGTTGTTAGTAGATACCACAGAGACGCGCGGAAGTGTCAAACATTTCCAAGGATGATGACCCGTTCTATTGATGCAGTTAGTTTCTAGAACTAAAATATAGAGTAATGATAGACTGTTTAATTAATTTCAATACATATTCAAGTTCTACAGGTATAAATATGGGTGCTGGTGACCGTTCTTCACAGGCTCCAAGCGTGTGCTCTGCTACAGCAAGTGAATACCGTGCAACTCCAAGTCCAAGTCGAATACTAACAGGCTGTTGACAGCCAGAAGGTTTTTGCTGCGTACCCACCCAGGTTTTGGGTCTAACCGCAGGTTGATAATTTTGATGGTTACAGGATGAATTGGGATTGTTTTATTGAGGAAATTTTTGAGGTAGCTTTTTGCTCCTCTTTAATTTTGTACAGGATGCCAAACCGCATTCTTGTTTACACCCTGGTGTTCTATTTTGCTAAAGTAAGTTAAATTTTTTAGTCAAACAGCTCATTTGGAGATTTTTGAAATTCAGCCTATGCTGCTGTATGGATTAACTCCTTTGTTACCTCGGGTGCCCGCATGCTATACAGGGTACCCGGTATAACTGGAAGCGGCGTCTCGTAGCGTCGTGATCCCCTAGACACCGAACCAGGGCGCTTCTGTGAGCTGGAATTTGAGCGTAGAATTCTGTCGCCCGGTGCCTAATTTCGTCCTCCACGTATGGGAGAAGAGAAGCTTCGTGAAGCGACCTCACGGGGAAAGAACGGAGTCCTCTGTTCTGTGCACGCTGAAGGTATGCTATCCAGCTCTGTGCAGCCATGCCCCAGATTTCACAGGCGTACAACATAAGTGGGATTATCAGCGCTTGAAAGAGGTGTAGCTTTAAGCGGACTGGCATCGAGCCCGAACGCAGCATTGGGTACAGAGAGGCAATAGCCCCCTGTACCCGTGCCGATAGTTCTCCGATGTGTCCGCGGAAAGTTAGGCCTCTATCAAGTTGAACGCCCAGGTACTTGATGGAATTAGTCCACTCTATCCTACGGCCCCTGAAGTGGAAGTTGGGGCAGTCAGCGGGGGTGTGGCGCTTTGTAAAAAGAATGGCGTGGCCTTTGTACGGATTTACGGACATCCGCCAACGCCTACACCACTCTTGTGTGAGACGGAGGTGTCTCTGGATTGGGTTGAAGGCTCTGAGTATATATCTGTTTTTGCAGAACAGCAACACGTCGTCAGCGTACTGTGCCATTTCGCCCTGTGGTTAAGTTGGAAAGTCTGCCATGAACACACTAAAGTGTGTGGGGTATAGTACAGAGCCTTCGAGGACTCCGCCTCTCACGGGTCTCAGTGTAGATGTTTTCCCCGCTACTGTGACTTTAAATCTTCTGTGTCTGAGAAAGCTGTGTAGGATGTTGATTAGCTGTGTAGGTAACCCCAGTTGGGTGAGTTTGAAGATCAGATCGGCATGCCATGTCGTGGGGAAGACCTTTTCGAGGTCCACCGTGCAACTCAGAGATGCAGCACACATTTATGGAAAATGTAGTGAACTTAGGCCATCAGGGAGGCAAGAGGGGCAGGTTGTACGCATGCGCAATACTGATTAACGACCTTGCTGGCTCTCAGCACATTGACGTCACGGATGTGTTCCATTAGTTACGCATGTGTTTTCCATACATCAAGAGTTCATTACTGATCACGCTCGATGTCTTACATCTACAGTGGCCGCAATGAAAGTCTTGACATGGTTATAAAAACAACAAACGCTGACTTAACATGGTTTTGTTTTGAACTTCCCCGTACAATTAGTAGTTGGTCATATTTCCCATAACTTGTATTACCTAATGAGTCCCCTGGGCATCAAATCTGCTAGATTTTCAAAATATCTTTTGTCCATATCCACCCATAATTTCATCACCTCCTGCAGCTTCTTAATATTTGATGGTTGCAGTTCTTCTATTTCATTTTTCATTTGATCCCATGGATTTTCTATTGGATTTAGGTCAGAAGAGTTACCAGGCCAGTCAACTACAGGTATATTATTGTCTTTTAGGAACTTTTAAACCATCTTTGTTCTGTGAGCAGGGGCACCATCATGCATAAAGAACTGATACTAATGAATTGGCTAAAAAGTGACCAAACTCTGTTGCAACACTTCTAAATGGTTACTTCCCTTCATTGTCGTATTTTAAGGAGAAAGTACAAGCCACCTCTACCACAATTACCATTACCAGTACCCAATACCACCACACTTTCGGGATGTTTAACAGTTTTGACCGTAAACTTTGGATCATACTGTGACACATTTTTTTTGATCTTCTCACTTTTTTGGACTTTCCTCTGACCAATTTGAAAGTGCTTTCCTCAGAAAGCATTACTTTGCGCCTATATGTTCATATGTTTGGTAGAAATGTACTCTTTTCTTCGTCATAGCTTCAGTTAGAAGAGGCTTCTTAGTGGCACACCTAATTGGTAAAGCTAAGTGTGAATGGTCCAGATTGCAACTTTTGAGCAGTTCTGTATGATTCTTTTTTAACCCTGCTGCTGCAATCCATGGATTAGCTATCATTTCACATTTCAGAAGGTCATCAGTCCTTGGAGAAGCCTTTATTTTACCACCTGAGCCTGTCTTTTGAATTAGTACTGTGCTGTTATGTTTTTTAATTCGTAAATGGCTTGTCTTGAAACCTTTAGATTAGCAGCTATGCGAATTAAAGTGATACCTACCTCTAACAGTGCTAAACCACGAGTCTTCTCACAAGTGAACTTCTTGCGTTCCATTTTGTGTATTGGATGCAGAAATACACACCTTCAAAAACAGCACTGAGATCAAAAATCCGATGACAACAAGCAGTAATTCAATTCAATTCTAGGCTGGCAGGCTGTTTGGAACAGCCCGAAGGATGGTCAAATCTTGTACCTGCTCTGGGGAGAACTTTACCACGTAGTGGCGGGATGTGGAAGTTGCAAGATGACGGGTGTAAATTAAGTAGATGTAGTGAAGGGAGGTAGCTTGTTGCTCCTCAGGGAATGATGAACCGGGTACTACAGAGAGCGTGCACCGCTTTTGGATTAGTTAATAAACTTGGATGAAGATATAATTTTGAGTTTTCCAGAATAAATATTGGATAGCTGTAATGTAGTTTAGGCTGGAATGGGGATCATGTGGTTACCGGTAATGACCGCAAGACATGCGGGGTAACCGGTATCGCTTTAAGCGACGCTCACGAGGTACATACTCCCCAAGGGATCTGACTAGGGCGCTCTGGTGGTGAGGCAAACTATCGAAGAATTTTGTCACCCGTCGCCTAATTTCATCCTCCACGTAGCGGAGGGATGAAGCCTCGTGAAGTAATCTCACGGGGAACCTTGTGCAAACAGAATAAATAATCCGAAGACATTTATTCTGTGCACGTTGGAGCAGTACTAGGCTTGAGCCTGCTGCCATACCCCAGACTTCGCACGCATAGAGCATGACAGGGAGGATCAGAGCCATAAAGAGGCGCAACTTTATGGAAACAGACATCGCAGACCGAAGCAGAGGATATAGTGATGCCACGGCACCACACGACTGATGCGCTTGCTCCTGGATGTGTTCCTGAAAAGTTAGGCCCTTGTCCAGCTTGACTCCCAGGTAGTACAGTAAATACCAGTCTGTACAGGCAGACTGAGACCTCGGCTGCTAATGAAAGGAAGTTGCTGCTGTGCACTCAATCACGTGATTTGCAGCTCCGCCAACATTTATGTGTAGTGGTGGGAGAAGGACAAACTGAGTGCATTTGTATGTAAATATTTTCCTTGTGTTTAAAATGTAAAGATTTCCATTGCAGTGACTGTACAATAATACATTGTTATTTACAAGGTCTTTCAAAATTTGTACTATGTGATATATAGCAAAGTAACGTGGCACTACTAGTGCATTCATGCTTCAGCCGCCACTGAAATTAACGTCATAAACTTCCCCTAACATTTAGCTTTACTGCAAAGAAAGCAAACCAGGGCTTATACACAATTTTAATTTCACCCATACAAAGTCAGTATAAAAGGTATTAACAACTTAAAATTGAATGCACTGGTAAAGACCCAAAGCTACTTTGAGGATGCTACCCTTCTCTGAAAATTCAAGCTTCATTCAGTTCATTAAGATCAGGTTAAATGCACAAGGCGTACAGTGATGAAATTTTAAATATACCTGGATTACTTTGTTTCGGTAAAAGGCTCGAAAAGAGATAGAGCGAGGGCGGTTATTTCAGCATAAACCCAGTGAATGCAAATTCACTGCACCAAAAAAAAAAAAAAAAAAAAAAAATTATCTTTTGTGTTCACATGATTTTCTCTTTCACTCATTTACAATTTTTTACAAAGGTTATTCCTCTATCTACTTCATGCTAATATGTATATTTCTAGAAATACTTTTCTCATATTCCATGTAGATAAAGTGGGATACACAGAGAAAAACAAGCGCTTAAGCGATACGATTGTCAAGTTTTTAACAGCTTTTGAAATTCGATTCCACCTATATATCCACCCCGTAGGAGAGAGGATCCATCCCCTTCTGCTGCCGTGGTGCGGGCGCTGCGAACCCCTAGCACTCGTGGTACCTCTGATGTATATTAGAGGAACCTCGGGCCGAACATTCAAGGCCCCCCCCCCCTCCATGGGAGCTGTTCGGATTGAGTTGGACTCGAGGGGGCAGTGGTTCCCGATAGCCGTGGGAGATCGGGTACGTCTCCGGACGTGGTTGAGGGAAGAATTACATTACCGCGTACTAGCATGCATAGCTATTATGCGTTTCAAATGGGAAGAGTATAAGGTATAATTCACATATAAGAAGTCTGTTCCCTGGTTGTATTTTGTATGCTTGTCTATATTTTTTTTTAATTTACGTCCTCCAACGTTAGCTCATTTCGGACGATGAATGGAATGGAAGAAATGATGCTGAAATTAGCCCAGGGTCCATAGTGCTTAGAGTTACCCGACATTCGTATTTCAGGATAAGGTAAAACCCCGGAAGAACAGTCTCTAGGTAACTCACCATAACCGAGATTAGAAATCGGAACCAATTAAACGTGAGGCAGATACACTACCATCTACGCTACCGAGGCGGGCAGTTTCTCTATTAATTGTTGAATTGTAAAACTACTATGCCTACAATTTTTTATGTATTCCATCCTCACCAATGCAGGTATTAAGAGTCACTTGGTTTCCTTCAGAGGGAGGGAGCTGAAGTATATTGACCTGATGTGATTAGGGTTTGGGGGGGGGGGGTGTCTTTTTTTCTCTCGCTTTTTTTTTTATGAATGGAATGGATGAAATGGTGCTCAAATGTGTGCGGGTCCACGGAGCTTAGAGTTACCCGGCATTCGTCTATCAGGATAGGGGAAAACGCCGGAAAAACCTTATCCAGGTAACTCACCCTGACCGAAATTCGAACTCGGGACCTCTTGAACGTGAGGCAGACATGCTACCACCACGCTACCAAGGCGGGCATGAGGGGTCTGTGATGAATGAATGATGGAGCAACTGGCTGATGATGGGGGAAGTTACAAGAGAACCCGGAGGAAACCCACCCCGGCGCTATGTTGTCCACTACAAATTCCACTTTGCGGTCGTCTGTGATCGAACCCGGTCCGCCTATCTGAAACCAATTTACTCTTCAATCAACAGTAGCTCGCATATTACTTAACTGTAACTAATAATTGGTGTTTCCAATTGTCTTTACGTAGTTCTGGCTTCACATAATTCATAACATTTTCTTGATGCTTTTTGACCCTACCTCTCTCGTAGTGGAATGAAATGTGTAGTGTTTAACGCCTGCTTTTACTACACACGGCACCGCAGGCGGTGACACTGATGATACATGGGATGAAGATGAAGCACCGGTGGAATGAGATGGCGGGGAAAACCGGAGGTCCCGGAGAAAACCCGCCACAGCGCCACGTTGTCCTCCACAAATCTCACTTTACGGTCGCCTGGGATCAAACCCGGGCCGCCTTGGTGAAAGCCAAGCGGTCTAATCACTGAGCCATGGCGCGGCCTCTCGTAGTGAGAGTACTAAGGACCTGTGATTTTCGCAAAGAATAAATTATAATTAACTTGCTCTTAAAAGAGACTTAATTTCCTATCTTTTATATGGAATATTCCACAAATTGAAGTCACTTAAGCTAACCCCAGAATGTTACAGGCCCACACATGTGCAAACCAAACAAGCACAGAAAAACAAATAATGGAAGCTTTATTTTTCCTAATACGTAATTGGCATAGATATAAAATTTCACATTATATGTACGCAAATATATATCATCAATAAGACTACACAGCCGGTAAATAAGTAACCAGTGTTTCCAAAATCAAGATGTATTTCTAATCGAAAATCTACTAGTGTAATGTTGTATTAATGAATTACAAAAAAGAGCACTGGGAGCTCGATGGGCTTCACAAAATCGATTTTTTGTTACTAGGGTTAAAAATTATAGTATTATTCAGCTTTCAAATGATATATATATATATATATATATATGTATATATATAGAGGTGGTCTGTCGTTCCCCACGCTACGTATTCGCCGGACTTACAGATGTATTATAGATGTATTACGTATTCTATGTATAGATGTATTATTTTATCTTGACAGGAATCCAGCGCGGTAGGGATGAGTAGCAGCTGTAGTGGGGATAGTGCACCTATCGCTACAATGCGTCATACGCGTAAAATAACAAGAGGGGAGGGCAGTGAACAAGGAATCTCAAAATAAATTTCATTCTCGAAGCCAGTTTTGCAGCTCTTATAAACTAAGTTGTAATTCTTACTATGGTAATCTCCACGCTTTTGTTAGATCTTAAATAGTACTTAGGCATTTGGAACAAAACCCTGTTCTCCTCCAGCAGGCATGATAAACAACTGTCGGCCTTTCAATATCGCTGCAGAGTCCCTGTAACGTATTTCACTCCAGGCATATGGTCCAGTATGTGCTGTATTTATATAAGTTTCATCCATATAAACTATATAAACTTCACTTCGATATCTCCGAATATTTCGTATATACTTAAGCCTTTTTGCACGTATGGTGCGATGTTCGATTAAAATTTGTCTGTCACGCTTAGTGTTTTTTCTTCAAATAATCGTAGCTTAAAAAGTACTCATCTTAATGTTCAGACACTTCCTTGGAAGCCAGTAGAATTTTTATCTTCATAAGCACTTTCTTCAAAGTTGGTCTTTGTTTTTCTGTGCTTTAAAAATTATTCATAGTTCGCTTAACTATTTCTGAATTAAGACATCCAAATTATATTTTGTGCATGTTCTTAATCTTTGTTTACTGGACATAGAGAAGGACGTTTTTGCACTAGCACCAATGGCTTTTCTTTCCTTAATAACTCTCTTAAACTGCTTTCAGACACAACTGTTGCCTCAGATACCCTTCCCCAGATTTTTATAGCTGACCCAGCCCATTGTTCCATTTTTATAAATCTATGGGTATTGGTTATTACTCCTCGTGTTTTAAATATAGCACTTTATTTTATAATGTGCTGCTAGAAGGCGACATTTATAAATGCTCTCTTGGAACCAGGAGACAGGCACATTTTGAAACAAGCTGTAGTGTTACCGAGTAGCTCTACACGTGTTTAGTTGCTCGCAACTGGTACGCGACTAACCTGCCTTCCCCTCCAGTTGCAACCGTTCTGAGGTGGACTCGTCCAGATACCACTGCGCATCTCTCTGCACTTTTCAAGATAAGAAAATACATCTGTAGCCCCGTGCGACTGTTTCCTATTTCCACGAATGCAAAAAAAAAAAAAAAAAAAAAAAAAAAAAAAAAAAAAAAGCTAAAAGGTGAGGCTTATGACGATGTGGAGGCGGTAAAAACAGCTTCGCAAAGGGCACTGGACAATATGAAACTTGAAGAGTTCCAAACATGCTTCCAACAATGGGAAAAGAGACTTGACAACTGCATCGCATGTAATGGAGAGTATTTTGAAGGTGACTGAAGTAATTTTGTAAAAAGGTTCATCAATAAAGTATTTATGACAACAATTCGGTTTCTTTTTATTCCACTCTTATATATATATATATGGGGAAGGTGGGGAATCATTTTGTTCGGAGCGAGGTCCCCACCGTCACTGCCTAGAATCGAACCCGGGACCCCTAGCATGGCAGGCAGATCTGCTATCGACTGAGCTACGGGGTCATTAGTTACAACTTATGCTAAATACAGCTTTGTTTTGTTGGAAGATGCCTTTTTTTACATATTCTTTGGCATTTCTTGAATTTTCACAGGTTTACTCTTTTCAAATAGGAAATCTGCTATTTGTTTATATCCTGACCTTGAAAAGAGATCGAAATTTCAAAACTATTACATAGCGAGAAGCTCTTAAAGTTCAATTACGATTACTGTATTCCATTTTCCTATTGTCCCTATAAGTAATACGTAATAAAGCCATTTATGATAACGTTTATCTCGATAAAATGAAGTTAGTAGAAGAATAAAGAGCTTTAAATAACAGTTTATATAAGAGTTAGTAGAAAAAAGTCATATGAGAGTACACCGCATGATTTTTGTCTTCTATAGTTCTAGAAATTACATTACTTTTTCTGTTAAAGTAAGTGTGTAATTTAAGTGAGAACAAACACCCTGCGAACTGCTACGTGATACACAGGAATATCACTGTTTACCTCCTGCTAGTTCATGTACGTGATAACTCCAGCTTAATGTACTTTTGCCATCATCCAAATGAACCATCTCATACAAACATTCTGCAGTCATTTTACTTCGCGAAAGAGCAACGCTTTTGTAGATAATTTTTGATGCTGCATCTGCTCGTTCCATTTTGAAAATTACAACAAGTGTTAAGGAACGTATGTAGAGGGTGTGTAGGATTAGATGGTTTAACTGCAATTTGTGCCTTTCAATTATACTCTTATTGTTTTTGTATAGCGTTTATGGCGAAACTAGCCGTTAATATGAGTCATATTATATTTATAATTATAATAAGTATTTGGGAGATTACAGTACACTACTTACATCTCAGAGAAAACGTTGGAAGTTCCTCCACCAGCATCTATACATGTTTGCACTCGTCTCACCACAATCTCTGAAGCTTTACGGAGACTATCCTCGCCAATCTTACTTATTTCGGTTCCAATGGAAACCTTGAGAACATCAATTGTCCGTGGTCTATTCTTGAACACTCTATATTTAGATACCCCCTCAAGAAAAAAAAATCCATAGAGGTTAGGTCAGGGGATCTGGGGGCAAAGACCTTTTGAGATTATTCGATTATCAAAGAAACTGGTTGCAAGTTGCATGGTGTCATTAGACGTATGGCAAGTTACCCCATCTTGCTGGAAATAACCTTCTCTCAATTCGATAACATCCAGCTGCTCCACAAATGTCTTGAAGATACTCATATAAACTTCAGTGTCTACAGTCGTATCATAGAAACTGGTTACAAGTTCCATGGTGTCATTAGATGTATGGCACGTTGCTCCATCTTGCTGGAAATAACCTTCTCTCAATTCGATAACATCAGCTGCTCTACAAATGTCTTGAAGATACCCATATAAACTTCAGTGTCTACAGTCGTATCATAGAAACTGGTTACAAGTTCCATGGTGTCATTAGATGTATGGCACGTTGCTCCATCTTGCTGGAAATAACCTTCTCTCAATTCGATAACATCAGCTGCTCCACAAATGTCTTGAAGATACCCATATAAACTTCAGTGTCTACAGTCGTATCAAAGAAACTGGTTACAAGTTCCATGGTGTCATTAGATGTATGGCACGTTGCTCAATCTTGCTGGAAATAACCTTCCCTCAATTCGATATCATCCATCTGCTCCACAAATGTCTTGAAGATACCCATATAAACTTCAGTGTCTACAGTCGTATCAAAGAAATTGCTTACAATTTCCATTATGTCATCAGATGTATGGCACGTTGCTCCATCTTGTTGGAAATAACCTTCTCTCAAGTCGATATCATCCAGCTGCTCCACAAATGTCTTGAAGATACCCATATAAACTTCAGTGTCTACAGTCGTATCAAAGAAACTGGTTACAAGTTCCATGGTGTCATTAGATGTATGGCACGTTGCTCCATCTTGCTGGAAATAACCTTCTCTCAATTCGATATCATCCAGCTGCTCCACAAATGTCTTGAAGATACCCATATAAACTTCAGGGTCTACAGTCGTATCAAAGAAACTGCTTACAAGTTCCATGGTGTCATTAGGTGTATGCCACGTTGCTCCATCTTGCTGGAAATAACCTTCTCTCAATTCGATAACATCCAGCTGCTCCACAAATGTCTTGAAGATACCCATATATTCTTCAGTGTCTAAAGTCCTATCAAAGAAACTGGTTACAAGTTCCATGGTGTTATTACATGTATGGCACGTTGCTCCATCTTGCTGGAAATAACCCTCACTCAATTCGATAACATCCAGCTGCTCGACAAATGCCTTGAAGATACCCTTATAAACTTCAGTGTCTACAGTCCCATCAAAGAAACTGGTTAGAAGTTCCATGGTGTCATTGGATTTATGGCATGTTGCTCCATCTTGCTGGAAATAACCTTCTCTCAATTCGATAACATCCAGCTGCTCCACAAATGTCTTGAAGATTCCCATATAAACTTCAGTGTCTACAGTCGTATCAAAGAAAATGGGACCAACGATCCATAGATGCTGGTCGCGGACACTTTCAACATCTTCTCTGACATTTAAATAGTGTAATATAATCTCCCAAATGTGTATTATATTCTTCCAAAGTTACACGCGTGTCCTATTATTGGCCGTGTAGGGTAGGGGATACGTGGCCTTCAGCTGCCGTGGTGTGGGCGCTGCGGACCCCTAGCACCCGTGGTACCTCAGACGTTACTAGAGGAACCTCGGGCGGAAAATTCGAGCCCAACACTGATAGGTAGGTGTTCGGACTGGGAGTACTCGAGGTTGTACTCGGGTACGTCTCCGGACGGAGAAGCCATAATATTCCCACGCACTAGCCAGCATAGCTGGTAGAATGTGTGCTAGATCACCAGGCGACCCCATCGAGGTCATATCGGTACCCTTCCCATTTTGGAGTTGGCACGCGTAAGTGCCGTATCCACTTCCATCCCGTCCTGAGTCCAGAGAACCAGATGGGGGGGCCCCCTTGTGAAGGTGAAGGGTAAACACCACTGGCAGATGAAAAGCGAAGTGGCAGACACGTGACTGCAATGACTCCCTGCAACATTCAGCGAGTTGATGACATCATTTGTGGTGATCGCAGGGTAACAGCATGTGACCTGTGTCGCATTACCTCCCTCAGTAAAGGTAGTGCGATGACCATTATGCAACAACTGGGTTACTCAAAAGTTTGTTCACTTTGGGTACCAAAAATGTTAACCGCCCAAAACAAAGCAACAATGAAAACAATAGCCTCCAATACTTTCAGCGCTTCAATTTGGAAGGAGAGGAGTTTCTGGACAAACATTGTTACTGCAGAGGAAAAGTGGGTTCATTTTTTTGAATCTGAATCAAAAAGGCACAATGGAAAGACATCACACAACGTCACCGAAGAAAAAAAAATTCAAAACTCAGTGGTCGGCAGGGAAAGTTATGGCGATAGTGTTTTGGGATGCCGAGGGTGTGCTTATGATTGAGTTTTTGGAGCAGGGATGCACAATAAATCCTGTTCAATACGTCAGAACCCTTAAAAAGCTGAAAGCACGGCTTCACCGAGTTCGCCCAACAAATGCTATGGCGGATCTTCTTCTTTTGCAAGACAATGCAAGACGACACACCAGCCGTTACACCACTGCAGAAATTGTAAAATTGGGATGACAGGTCTTACCTCAGCCCCCCCCCCATATTGCCCTGACCTGGCACCATTAGAATTCCATCTGTTCGGGCCACTAAAGGAAGCTCATCGTGGGATTCATTTTGAAGATGAGGAGGCTGTGAAAACGTCCGTGCGTCAATGGCTTAGGAAGCAAGACCGTGTGTTTTACCACACTGGAATACATGTCCTAGTTAAAAGGTGGACCAAAACTGTGGAAAGCACGGAGATTATACTGAATAGTGACAAATTAAGTGTCAATGTTGAAGTTTCCAAGCTATATAAATTGCATTCAATTTTCTCGGCAAATAAAGAGAGAATAAATAGGAGGCATTACTTTTTGACCCATCCTTGTACTTGTAACAATACTATAGTAGTACAAATATAGGATATAAGGAACATAGGAAAAGTAAAGGTGGGTTATAATCACGCAGTAATAACTGAGTATCCAAGCGTTTTAATATCATACTGAGGTCATAGGTTAAGAAGGGAACAGGTTTGGTAAGTCAAATTCTACCTAGAATATACTCAGCATATGATATACAATTGGATAAAAAAATACCGAAATTCTTAAAGCTAAAGCTTCAAGCAATTCAGGCGTTCGCACCAGCCGTCTAGGCGTGAGTCTGCATCTCGAGGAAGTGTGTTGTGCCCAACCCATAAGGAGATTAAAGTCGTAAACGTCCGTACGTGACATAGTTTATCTAACTCATTTCTAGCATTGCCCTAACAGAACAGAAAACTACGAATGGAACGTGAAGCCAGATACTTCAGCCAATCAGTTTAAAGCAATAAATTTGAAATGGCGAACAATAAATGAGGAAATAGTCAAATGTGAACAATTTAATATTAGTAATAAAATGAGTTATAAAAGTGACAAAGCAAGATTCCGATATTTTAAGTAATTTCACACATGAAATTCTGTTCATCCCAATTGTGTTCATCTGTAAGGAAGGTTCAAGCCAGTGAGTCCTTAGGAGAGCTTTGGAATATTCGCCTAAGAAATACTACGATATTAACGAGAAGTAGGAAGAGTAAGGTGCAGACACGGAGAGTGACTCCTGGCGGACTGCGATAACCGTATTATTGTGGCTAATACCTCCTAGAGGGAACCACAGGAGACTAAAGGACTACAGGTTGTTGGTAGATACCACAGAGACGCGCGGAAGTGTCTGACATTTCCAAGGATGATGACCCGTTCTATTGATGGAGTTAGTTTCTAGAACTAAAATATAGAGCAATGATAGACTGTTTAATAAGTTTCAATATATATTAAAGTTCTATAGCTATATATATATACATATGTGTGTGTGTGTGTGTGTGTGTGTGTGTGTGTGTGTGTGTGTGTGTGTGTGTGTGTGTGTGTGTGTGTGTGCGCGCTGGTGACCGTTCTTCACAGCCTCCAGGCTGTGGCTACTAGTGCATTCATGCTTCAGCTGCCACTGAAATTAGCGTCATAAATTTTCCCTAACATTTAGCTCTACTGCAAGGAAAACAAACCAGAGCTGATACACAATTTTAATTTCACCCATACAAAGTCACTATAAAAGGTATTAACAACTTAAAATTGAATGCAGTGGTAAAGACCCAAAGCTACTTTGAGGATGCTACCTTTCTCTTAAAATTCAAGCTCCATTCAGTTCATTAAGATCAGGTTAAATTCACAACGCGTACAATAATGAAATTTTAAATTAACCTGGATTATTTTGTTTCGGTAAAAGGCTCCAAAAAAGAAATAGAGCGAGGGCGGTTATTTCAGCATAAACTCAGTGAATGCAAATTCACTGTACCAAAAAAATTCTCTTTTGTGCTCACACGGTTTTCTCTTTCACTCATTTACAATTTTTACAAAAACTTATTCCTCTATCTACTTCATGTTAATATGTATATTTCTATAAATATTTTCTCAAATTCAATGTAGATAAAGTGGGATACACCGAGAAAAACAAGCGCTTAAGCGATTTGATTGTCGAGTTTTTAACAGCTTTTGAAATTCGGTTCCACCTACATATCCACCCCGTAGGAGAGAGGATCCGTCCCCTTCAGCTGCCGTGGTGCGGGCGCTGCGAAGCCCTAGCTCTCGTAGTACCTCTGACGTTACTAGAGGAAACTTGGGCTGAACTGCGCGTCGGGGAGCTGTTGGAATTGGGTTGGACTCAAGTGGGCAGTGGTTCCCGATACCCGTGGGAGATCGGGTACGTCTCCGGACGGGGTTGAGGGAAGACATATATTACCGCGTACTAGCCTGCATAGCTATTATGCGTATCACACTCAGCGTTGCCAGCTTGTTACCCCACTCCTTTTATATATCTCTCTCTCGCACACTCATACAACATGCAGGTCTCCTTGGTGCAGACGTAAGCGTAAGCAAATTATACTTTACAAACTTTTATAATGATGCAGTTCCTAAAACCAAAATTGGAAAAAGCATTTTCGCAAATTGCGTATATTTTAAAGTACTATAGCTATAATTATACTTTATGAGTTATCTGTTTCTCTAATCCAATGGAACTGCCAGTGGCTCATCCATATCGCTGTCAATGTCACTTCCGTTAAGAGACAATTCCTCATTGTCACTGTCTCTATCGTCTGAGTCTTGCAAATGTATGATTTTAGGTTCCAAAATCTCGTCACGTTCTATTTCTTTCTTAAGATTGACTTTTTGAAGGTTTTCTGCATGCCTCACGCAGTTTTCCCGGTCCTGTTGTGTTACCTTGTCAATTTCTTCGGGAAGAAGTTGTTTAACGTCCGTCAGTTTAAAAGTATTATTTCTGTTTCCCACTTTATATTTAACCCACACGAACTCGATTGGATTATATTGGCAGTGGTAAGTTGGGAGCCGTATTACCTCGTGTCCCGTTTCAATTGCAAGTTGATCCAGCCCATTCATTTTGTCCGTGTTTTTAAACGGAAGTACTCTGTGCAATTACTCATTTTTAGTTTCTGTTAACGAAAAATTTTTGAAGAACGTGTACACCAATACTTCGAGCCTGACGTCGCAATACGTGTCTTTTTGACTCGCCACTAAATTCACCGCAAGAAGCCATTGTCCTACTTAACTATTACTCTACTGTTCTGTATAGAACAACTGAATGATATTGATGTGAACTCTCCAGAGTAAATAAACACTTCTTATCCAGCATTCTTTCATAAACATAAGCATACAGCATTGCACAGGCTAACAGGCAATAAAGTGTTTGCCCTTTCTCGAATTTAACACATTGACTTATTCAGAGAAGTTCTTTTATCCGTCATGTCACAAAGCGCTACACCCCCGCAGACTGCCCCAACTTCAGCTTCCGAGGTCGAAGGATAGAGTGGACTAACTCTGTCCGATACCTTGGAGTAACATTGGATAGAGGCCTAACCTTTCGCCAACACATCAGAGACCTAGCGGCAAGGGTACAGGGAGCTATCGCTTCCCTGTATCCTATGCTGGGGTCGAGCTCGATGCCGCTTGGCCTGAGGTTAACATTTCATATCACACATGCATCTTACAAATGCACGACTTGTGTTTGATACCTTACTGTAAGCAAGTTACTCATATTTCAATCTTCTAATCAGCAAGATAAGAAACGAACGCAGCGCTGGTCACTGAAGGTCAATACGCTTCAACGCTTTGTTGAATAGCAGCAGATATCTCTCTGGGAACAACTGATAGATCTCGGGGTAATCTCTTTTACCATGGAATATACCAGTGTTTCGGCATAGTTAATTAATAGTGTAATTAAATACAATGAAGACAAACCATTCAAGAGTGGCTTGAGGCGAATGATCATTGTTTTGCTCGATTTATTGCCATTAAAATTTGTGGTGCTATATAGAACTCGTGTTGCAAAACTTAAGCGTGCACAAGTTGTTTCAAACACATGGGGAGCGAAGTCACCCGGGCTTTTCTGTTTACAACAGGACAAAAACAGGATGAGAAAGATCGAGGTATAATTTCTGCAGTCATTTATTGACTCTGCCGCTAGACGCGCATGGTCTCTGGTAGTTAGCTTATCACCGATAGATAACGCCACTGGAGAATTAGTACGCTGCGAGATGAAACTGCCCAAAATTTGAGCACTATTTGGTTTAAATTATAAATTCCTTTCATCTGCAAATTAGTTCTGCAGTTTCTTTAGTTCTGTTTAAAAAGATCGTGATAAATACCTTTATAACAATAGAGAAAAATGACACATTTCTGTCCGCATGGAATAGGAGGCTGGCATGATGCTTACTAAATCACGGAGTACGCAATATAATTTTCACGACTAGGCAGAAAACTGCCCCCACCGTACCAGTGCAGCCTGCTGCTTCTGGTACAACTCAGAAAGCACGTGGTGTGCCTACCTTTGCGGAGGTGGTGCGCAAGCCTGCGGATCTGCCGACGGTATCACGGGAAAAACACACACGTCCACCTAAGGCTACAGAAACAGCCCCTAATACCACCCCCTCTGATAGAGCGCAGGGAAGACGCCCTGCCAGTGAGCGAGAGTCTGCTTCCGAGGCGCCGAGCGGGCGAGGTACTCCCAAACCCGATCGCCAGCTGAGGGACGGACGGGCTAACGGTAGGCCGGCGCCCAGGCACTCTTCAGCATCCCCCACTCCCACCAAAGCTTCCACTTCAATAGAAGTTTCTCCCCCCACCACACAGGCCTCGGAGATGCTGGGATGGTTGCAGCAGTTGCTGCAGAACCACGGCCGGCGTCTCTGTGAACTGGTGGTGAGGTTCTTTGACACCACAGAGTCTGCAGCCCGAATGGTCATTGCCATGGAGGCGCTTGCCTTGTTGTCCGCAGTAAGCCGCGCAAGCCGGGATGGCGGGTCGAACTAGGTCTCTGTCCTCGTTCAGATTCGCATTCTGGAATGCGTGTGGCATCAATGGTCAACAAGATGAACTCCTGCATTTCGCGAGGTCATTTGCTTTGGAACTCATCTTGGTATCGGAAACACATCTCCGACCTGAAATGTCCTTCCGGATTTCCGGCTACCACTGCCTCAGGGTCGACCGTGTGGGCCGTCGCGGCGGCGGCACGGCGATCTTTGTGAGGAGGGGGGTTGTCTTTAAACCTGTCCAGCTTCCCGCTCTTCAAACCCTTGAAGCCACTGCCGTCTGCGTGAACCTGGGCGGTTCCGAAGTCCTGATAGTGTCTGCTTATCACCCTCCTGGCCAACAGTTCATTGCTAATGATTATCTCTCCATCCTCGCCCTACATCCCAACGTCATTATGGCTGGGGATTTGAATGCTAAACACCCGCGTTGGCACTCGTGTCCCCGGACAGACGCAAGAGGCAGAGAAATCATCCGCATCATAGACGGAGATCCTCAACTGAGAGTAGAGGGTCCCTGGCAACCCACTCATTTCCCGCGAAGACAAGGCCGTCCTTCGGTCATTGACTTCGCAATCATCAAACATTTTCCATTTCACTTATCACTCAATTCACAAAGCGCCTTACATTCCGACCACAACCCAGTTGTGGCTGAGGTAAACTTACGGGTTGTCAGTCATGAATTCACGGCTCAAAACCGTGAAGTCAATTGGGATTGCGTACGGGTCTGCTTAAATGACTCCATACCTCCTAACCCTCACATCACAGATATACCGACCTTGGAGACGGCGATCTCCTCCTTCACCTCCATCGTAGGACGAACAGTTCGCAACCTCACCGTTCACACTCCAACACCTCTACACCCTCACGTCATCCCGCTAGACATCCATCTTCTCATTCGTCGCTCTTGGGCGGCTCGCAGACTATATCAGCGACACCGCACTCGTCATAATCAGGTTCTGCTCGCGCGCTTGCGCCGAGAGGTTCGACTTCGACTACGCGAGCACCGTGTGCGCGCGTGGGAGGAGTTGATGTCTCGAGTGAATTTTGAGAATGGCGAGGCGTGGAGGCTTGCAAAAGGACTCCGGAACCGTGGAGGAGCACCAAACACCCCTATCCAAGGCACCCAAGACCTGGTGTACGAACCCCAAGCTAAAGCAAATGTGTTTGCCGACTACCTAGAGAGGACCATGAGGCCACGAGATGACCCCCAGGACCTAGACTTCACTGGCCGCGTCAAGCGGGAGGTTCGTCAGTACCTTCGACGCCCTCTTGCTGAGGCGGACCGACTACCTGTCATTAGACCCAGTGAGCTCCAGGGCGCACTCCGGCGTCTAAATCCCAAAAAAGCGTCGGGACCTGATGGGTTGACACCTATCATGCTCCGCCATCTTCCATTCAAAGCCGTTCTTTTTCTTACTCGGGTTTTTAATATGTGTCTCGCCCTGGGCCACTTTCCACGGCAGTGGAGGGAGGCTCGGGTGATTTGCATTTTGAAGCCCGGTAAAAATCCGGCTCTCCCCGCCAGTTACCGCTCCATTAGCCTCCTGTCAGTCCTCTCGAAAGTTTTCGAGAGGCTTGTTTTAGTCCGCTTGTCGCCCCTTCTGGGGGACATTCAAGCTATTCCTCCCCATCAGTTTGGTTTTCGTCCTGGGCACTCGACATCACAGCAGTTACTCCGTCTGGTGGAGGCCGCTGCCCTGGGTTTCCAGGAAAGGGCATTCACTGCGGCGGTATCTCTGGATGTCGAGAAGGCCTTCTCTACCACCTGGCATGCAGGCCTCCTACACAAACTAATCACCCTGGGGCTTCCTGCACACATGATACACATCTTACACTCATTCCTAAAACACAGACATTTCACAGTTGTTGTGGCGGGAAAGCTTTCTACCAGACGACCCATCAGAGGAGGCGTCCCAGAAGGCTCTGTCTTATCCCCTACACTATTTAGCGTGTACGTGGCGGATCTCCCCACGGAGCAACACGTCAACATTGCCCAATATGCGGACGACGTGTTATTATACAACACAAACAGAAGCGCACGCAGAGCCTTCAACCCAATACAGCGACACCTAAGCCTCATTCATGATTGGTGTAGGCTCTGGCGATTGTCTATCAACCCAGAGAAAAGCCAAGCCATACTCTTCACTAAGCGTCACTTTCCCGCCAACCTCCCCGCCTTTAATTATTCTGGCAGAAGGATAGAGTGGACAAATTCTCTCAAATACTTAGGTGTAAAGCTGGACAAGGCCCTAACTTTTCGGGGTCACATCCAGGAGGTGACTCATCGGGCATGCGGAGCTTCGGCTTCGTTATACCCCATGATGCGCTCAGGAATGCCGACACCCCTTAAGTTGCGCCTTTTTCAGGCTTTAATTCTTCCCATCATGCTTTATGCTTGTGAGATCTGGGGCATGGCCGCAGGATCATATCTGCGTCAAATTCAGCGTGTACAAAATAGATGTCTCAGGGCTATCTATTCTGTTTGCTGAAGGTTTCCCGTGAGATACCTTCATGAAGCCTCATCTCTCCACTATGAGGAAGATGTCATTAGGCGCCGGGCCACAAAATTCTACGCGAGTTTGCCTCAACATCAGAGCGCCCTGGTTAGGTCTCTAGGGAACTACAGAGCAACCGAAAGACGCTACAAGCTATACCGGCTTCCCCGCATGGCGTGCGGGCACACCCGGTAACAATAGAGTACTTATTTCAGCCTAAAATCACTACTGTTTGAATTGAATTTAATAGACAATCTAAATTAAACTCTTCCTGAAAATTATCACACCAGCGGTGCTAACATAGCGTTGCACCCGAGTTGGCTACCAAGAGGAGCTACGGCTACCTCCCTTCTTTTCTTCTACATTATCTTAAACCACCAACCTGCAAAACCCCACATTTCCTGTCATTAAGTGGTTAAGTCCGTGTAGGACAGGTACACGAATGACACACATCGTGCTGACCCTCAGTCAGCCGCCAGCTACTTGAATGAATGAATGAATAATTTTCACAAGACAGTATCCATGGTAGTTGGAGTAATGCGGATGATTTAGTGGTAGGATCTGTAACGATAGTAGGATTGCAGAAGGCAATAAATGAAATCCAGAAATTTTGTGAAGAGTGGGGAATAAACATAAATAAGTCGGAAGCTATGGCCTACAAGAAGGCAGTTAAACTAAAAAAATATAAAAAGTGGGTGCGAAGTAGCAAAAGGGTAGAAGTGGTCAATGAATTTGAATACTTATGAGTAAGGTTGAATAACAATGGAAAGTGGGGAGAAAAATTGAAGCAAAAGGAAGGGCGGCAATGAATGCAATAAAAATATGCATACATAAACTAGAAATGACAACCGAGTGGTTAGAAAGAATGTACGAAGCACTAGTTGAATCCAAAATATTGTATGCAGTGGAGATCTGGGGGGGGGGGAGGTAAACAAAACGCTGGACCAAAACTACAGAAGGTTTTGTAAAGAGCTACTAGGCTTACCAAGGGCAGCACATAGGGATGTAGCTTTAGTAGAATAAGGAAACACAAGAAGAAATGGAATATTAATGGAAAGGATAATAAAATTTTGGTATAGGTGTTTGGTTAAATAGGAAGAAGAAATTATGAAATTATGCATGAGACAACAAAGATTAGAGAACTCAAATATCTGGTGGGCAGAGATAGGAGGAAAACGCAAAATTCATAACAGTTAAAACAACTCAACTCAACTCCATGCTGGCGGGCTGTTTGGAACAGCCCGAAGGGTGGTCAAATCGTGTACCTGCTCTGGGAAGAGCTTAACCACGTAGTGGCGGGATGTGGATGTTGCAGAATGACAGGTGTATTTTAAGTGGGGTTAGTGTAGGGAGGTAGCTTGTTGCTCCTCACGGAATGATGAACCGGGTGCTACGGACAGCGTGCACCGCTGGTGGGTTGGTTAATAAACTTGGAAGAAGATATAACTTTGAGTTTTCCAGAATAAATTTTGGATAGCTGTAATTTAGTTTAGGCTGGAAAGGGGATCATGTGGTTACCGGTAATGACCGCAAGACATGCGGGGTAATCGGTATCGCTTTAAGTGACGCTCACGGGGTACATAGTCCCCAAGGGATCTGACTAGGGCGCTCTGGTGGGGAGGCAAACTCTCGAAGAATTTTGTCGCCCGGCGCCTAATTTCATCCTCCACATTGCGGAGGGATGAAGCCTCGTGAAGTAGTCTCACGGGGAACCTTGTGCATACAGAATAAATAATCCGAAGACATTTATTCTGTGCACGTTGGAGCAGTACTAGGTTTGAGCCTGCGGCCATACCCCAGACTTCGCACGCATAGAGCATGATAGGGAGGACCAGAGCCATAAAGAGGCGCAACTTACGGAAACACACATCGCAGACCTAAGCACAGGGTATAGTGATGCCACGGCACCACACGACCGATGAGCTTGCTCCCGGATGTGCTCCCGAAAAGTTAGGCCCTTGTCCAGCTTGACTCCCAAGTACTTGATTGAATTCTCCCACCTGATCCCTTGCCAGAAGTAGGTAAATTGGGGGAAATTGGCGGGAAAGCGGCGCTTGGTGAACAAAATCGCTTGGCTTTTCTCCGTATTAATGGACAATCGCCAACGCGTGCACCAATCCTGGAGGAGAATTAGGTAATGTTGAATGGGGTTGAAGGTTCTGCGTGGGTGTCTATTTGTTGAGAATAGCAGCACGTCGTCAGCATATTGTGCTATGTTGACGTGCTGTTCAGTGGGAAGGTCAGCCACGTAGACGCTGTACAGCGTCGGGGATAACACATAACCTTCGGGGACTCCGCCCCGGATAGACCTTCGTGTAGATGTTTTTCCCGCCACTGTGACAGTGAAGAATCTATGGTTTAGGAAAGAGTGAAGAAGGTGTATGAGTTGAGTGGGAAGCTCCAGTTGGATGAATTTGTACTGAAGACCCGCGTGCCAGGTCGTGGAGAAAGCCTTTTCCACGTCCAGGGAAACCGCCGAGGTGAATGCCTTGTCCTGGAAACCCAGGGCTGCAGCCTCCACCACGCGCAACAACTGCTGTGACGTAGAATGCCCAGGACGAAAGCCAAACTGGTGAAGAGGGATGGCTTGTATGTCACCCAGAAGGGGGGACATGCGGGCTAAGAAAAGTCTCTCGAAAACCTTCGAGAGAACAGAAAGGAGGCTAATGGAGCGGTAGTTGGCAGGACTAACCGGGTCTTTCCCTGGCTTCAAGATGCATATCACCCGAGCCTCTTTCCAACTACGTGGAAAGTGACTCAGAGAGAGACACATATTGAAGACTCTGGTAAGAAATAACACGGCCCTGAAAGGAAGGTGGCGGAGCATGAGTGGTGTTATGCCATCAGGTCCCGCCGCCTTTTTTGGTTTGAGGAGCCGGAGTACGCCCTGAAGCTCACTGGGTCTTATAACTGGGACTCTGTCCGCCTCAGCAGGGGGTCGCCGAAAGTATCGACGAACCTCCTGCCTAACGCGGTCAGAGAAGGCAGGGTCCTGGGGGCTTCTGTAGGCCTCATGCTCCTCTCAAGGTAGTCGGCGAACACCGTAGCCTTGGCCTGTGTTTCGTAGGACAGGCCTTGGGTACCCTGGAGTGGGGAGTTTGGTGTCCCTTGGCGGTTCCGAAGTCTTTTAATGACCCTCCACACGTCTCCGTCCTCGAGGTTCATACGAGACATCGTGTCCTCCCACGCGAGCACTCTGTGCTCATGTAGGAATGCACGAACCTCTCGGCACAATCGCCGATGAAGCCCTCGATTATGAGGCGTGCGGTGTCTCTGGTAGAGCCGCCTTGCTGCCCATGAACGGCGAATAAGAAGCAGGATGTCTAGGGGAAGAACATCCGGATGAAGAGGGCTGGGGTGATAACTGTAAGGTTGCGGACCGTTCGCTTCACGACTGAGGTGAAGGACGAGACCGCGGCCTCAAGGGAGGGGATGTCGGTTATGTTGGGGTTGGGGGGAATGGAGTCATTCAGGCAGACTTTGACGCAATCCCAGTCCACATCCCGGTTTTGAACCGAGACGTCATGATTGGCAATCCGTGTATTAACCTCAGCAAGTACTGGGTTGTGATCTGAATGTAATGCGTTGAGCGAAGTGAGTGAGAAATGAAATGGAAAGCGTTTGATGATAGCGAAGTCGATATGAGATGGGCGACCCCGACCACGCGGGTAATGAGTGGGTTGCCATGGGCCCTCAACTCGAAGGTGAGGGTCCGCATCTACCATGCGGATAATGTCACTACTTCTCCTATTCGCTCGGGGACCATGATGCCAACGCTGATGTTTGGCATTGAAATCCCCGGCCATAATGACATTAGAATGTAAGGAAAGAATGGATTGGTAGGCATTGACTAGGAACTGTGAGCGGGGGGGATGGTAGGCAGATACTACCAGGACTTCAGAACCGCCAAGGTTCACGCAGGCTGCCGTGGCTTCTAGTGTCTGGAGTTGTGGAAGCTGGACAGCTCGATGGACCACACTTCTCCTCACCAGGATCGCTGTGCCACCTCCTCGGCGACCAGCACGATCTGTTCGGAGACAGTGGTACACCGAGAGATGGAAGGGAATCTGGGGGCGGAGATGGGTTTCCGACACCAAGATGAGGTCCAAAACATTGGATCTTGCAAAATGTAGGAGCTCGTCCCGTTGAACCGCCACTCCAGCCGCGTTCCAGAACGCGTACCTGAACGAGGTACTAGATCTAGTTCGTGCTGCCATTCTGGGCCGGCTGGGTAAAGGAGGTCAGAAGGGCAAGCCCCTCCATGGCTGTCACCATGCGGATTGCGGGGTCTGTAGTTGAGGTATACCTCACCAGCAGTTCACAGAGTCGCTCACCGTGGGACTGTAACAGCTGATACAGCCACGTTAGCAACTCCGACTGTGATGAGGGGGAGGGAGTAGTGTGAGAAGTTTGGGACGGTGTTGTGTCCTTGGACTTCGAAGGTGAGGAGTGTCGTGGGGCTGGCCTACCTTTTGCTTTCTCGTCCCTAATCTGTCGAGCACGCTTGGGTTCACCAGACCCGCTCGCAGCCTCGGAATCCGAGTCCGCCCTTTTGGCTGCCTCACGGCCCTTCTCCCTTCTGGGAGTGGCTCTGGGTGGGGCTGGAGCTTTGCTTGTTTTGTGTGTTTGGCTTTGGGTGTGTGTGTGTATCCTTGGGGGGTTGTGTCTTGCCCCGCAAAGGCGTCGATCCACCGGGTGGTTTGCGCACCACCTCAGCAAAGGATGGGGCACTACTGGAGCTAGGCAATTGTTGCCGTGGTGCTATGGAAGAGGTTGCCCTCTCCGGTACTGGCTCAGAACGGGTGATCTGGGTTATTGGCCCTGGAGCTGGTCTTCTAGAGGCAATAACCGCCTTCCTGGTATGGCAATCTCCATAGCACGCTATGTGCCCTCCTTTGCAGTTGGCGCAGGTCGGAACTTCCGTGATGGCACGGGGGCAGTTCTCTCTGAGGTGGGTGCCACCGCACCTCAAGCAGCGAGGATTACGGTGGCAGAAGAGGCTGGAATGATTAAACCCCAGACATCGATAGCACTGTGGGGGCCCGCCAGAGCCTTTGGCTGGTTCCAGAGTGCCCCGGAGGTAGCAGATGGTGCGAACATCATCCAACTTAACCTCGGGGTGGTTTACCCGCTCCACGACTACTAGGAACAGGGGAAGGGGAGCTTTAGTTCCCTGGCGATCTGGAGCAGGTCGAGTTAGCTGCTTCACTATTCTTGGGATGATGCCCTGGCGGGTGCGGTCTGCCCTTATGTCATCCACGGAAGTGTCCGCGGGGAACCCTCGGATGACTCGGCCTACATCACGGGCCTTATTCAGGCCAAAGGTAAAGTGAGGAATTTTTCTCTGCTTGAGTTGCAGCAGAATTTTGGTGTAGTCCCCCTCATTCTTTGCGTGGAAGACAAATCGGCTCTTGTTCCTTTTCACCGAGCACTCGTTCTCGAGGGTCGGCATGAACTCCATAAGGAAGGCTACCGCCCCCAAGAAGTTGTCCACGATGATTGGCGGTATGTGCCGCCTTTGCCTTGCAGCCTGGTTCTGACCGGAGGTGGGTCCTGATCGAGAAGACTGGCCGGAGGGCACGCCCTCTGCAGCCAGTCTTGCTGCTCGCTTGGTTCTCCGTGACCTTACCTCACGGAACTCCTCACCCTCGCCATCCGACGAGAGGTCCGATGAGCTGGGCTCCCGGCCTCCCTCAGATGCCGAGGAGTAAGTAGAGTTGCAGGAGAGCACGGATGTCCTGCCACTCCTAGATTGGAAACTGCGCACACTAGTGCGCTCGTCGTCGGAGTCGGACTCCGCAATTTTGCCTACACGAGAAATAGCTCCGGCGAGACGCCCTGGTCAGATGTTTGTTCTAGAAGGACCACCTTGCCCTTTCCGCCGTGGCGTTGTTGGCAAGGTTTCCTCTTCCTTCAACCTCCAGTGGAGGTGCCTGGGATGGCCGTAGCGGCCGGTTCATCAGACCCTGTAGGGGTCGAAGTTGAAGGAATGGCAGTGGAGTTAAAACAAATGGCGTACTCCGTGATTTAGTAAGCATCATGCTAGCCACCTATTCCATACGGACATGACAATGTGTCACTTTTCTCTCAAGTTGCAAAAATATTTATCACGCTCTTTTGAAAGAGAACTAAAGACACTGCAGAATTAATTTGCAGATAAAACAAATTCATAATTTAAACTAAATAGTGCTCAAGCTAACCTAACTACCAGAGACCACGCGCTCCTAGCGGCAGAGCCAATAAATGATTGCAGAAACTTTACTGCAATATTTCCCATCCTGTTTCAGTCCTGTTGTAAACAGAAAAGCCCAGCTGACTTCACTCCCCATGTGTTTGAAACAATTTGTGCACACACAAGTTTTGCAACACTAGTTCTATATAGCAGCACAAATTTGAATGACAATAAATCGAGCAAAGCAATGAACATTCGCCTTGCGCCACTCTTTAATGGTTTGTCTTGATTGTACCATCTTCCATGGTAAAAACCTTAGAGATTTTAAATTGCTTATATGTGAAATACAGTCTTAAATATCAGATTATCAGAAGTGACTCTGCACTATAAGAAATAACATCATAATCAGCATTTACCTCGAGATCTATCAATTGTTCCCAGTGAGATGCCTGGTGCTACACGACAAAGCGTTGAAGGTTATTGACCTTCAGTGACCAGCGCTGCGTTCTTTTCTTGCCTTGCTGATTAGAAGATTGAAATACGAGTAACTTGGATTACAGTAAGGTATGAAACGCAAATGGTGCATTTGCTAGCTTCATGTGGTATATTAAAGGTTAGCCAGTTAATACTCGAATCACGGGTGCTTAATCATAAAAGATTACCTTAGTGGTTATAAATGCATTAAGTACCTATGTATAACCATTAAATGAAGATGTAGATAGGTAATTCACAATGCAAGAGGTGTATCAACAATTAAAATCTACCAAAAAAAGAGAAGGCAGTAAGACACGATGGTATACTAGGGGAATTTTTGAAAGTGTATGGGAAAACAAAAGAGGACTTAGAAGTAATGACAAAGGTGCTAAGCAAGATAAAAGAAAGTGATGACACACCAGAAAGCTGGAAAATAGGCATTATTTTGCCTTTTCATAAGGGGAAGGGAGGTACAAATAAACCAGGAAACTACAGGGGAATAAGTCTGTTATCTATATTAGGAAAAATATACACAGGACTATTAGCAGAAAGGCTAAGAATATAAGTAGAACAAGAAAGGAAGCTGTCGGAATTTCAAGCAGGTTTCAGTAAAGGAAAACGGACAATAGATAATCTGTTAATAATAAAGACTATAATAGACAAATACATCAGGAATAAGGCAGTAAGTGTATATATTTTCCTTGCAGATTTTCAGAAAGCTTTCGATACGATAAAGCGAAAAGCTTTAGTTTGGAAATTTAGGATGAAAGGGGTAAATAGAACATTTATAAAACAAATAGCGACAATCTATGAAGGGGTAAAGTTTTGCATACGGTGGGGAAAATGTAATTACAGAGATGACAGAACAAAAAATAGGCCTAAGACAAGGATGCAAAATTAGTCCAATTTTATTCAATTTATTTATAGATGAGATAATAGACAAGATTAAGGAAGGAACTCAGCACTGTCCGGTAATAGCAAACAAAGAAATTTTTCGCTTCTCTTGGTGTAGCTTCGACAAAAATCAACTCAGCAGAACACACGATATTTAGTAACTGGTTTTCTTAACCCGGACTCATTCAGATATAATTTAACCGACTGTGGCCCCGTATAGTAATAGTGCATAGAATTTGCTATATCGCGATTCATGGTTGCCTTTGTACAAAAAAGTAACAATTAACAATCTTCAACAAAGCGGGATAGCTCAGGCGGTTTCGTCTGGGTCCTCATTCTGGAGGTCGGTTTCTATTACCATGCCCTACCTCTCTGATTGATTAGTTTCTTCGGGGTTTTTCCGGATCGACAGGAGACTGCTGGTTCGATTAATTACATCTCCTAAATTTCTGTGCGTCCATTTCATCTTCTTTATTATGTCATATCATCTCTCATCTCCTGGTCTCCTCCAGGGAAGAATTGTCAGTGGTGCATGGCGGAGTGATGTGCTCTGATTGAACCACTTCCTCCTCCGGTAGGTCAGTTGCCGGTCTCCAAAACTGTTGCTGAGACCACTTCCAAGAAACAGTATGGGGGGAGGAGTTTTCGTTGCCCTGGCCTACCGGGGAGGTTTCCATTTAAGTAAAATGTTGGGAAGTTGTCATCTGCACTGTCGTGGCTCCTTGGAACGGCCGTTCTCTGTCTTCTCTCGCTTCATCCTTCCTCCATGGGGTGCCCCACCTGGGGGCCTAGGTACAAAGGATCAAGACCGGTCGCGGTGCCGAATCCCCTCCGTTATAATCCTAATCTAACAATCAGCAAGTGAAAAAAGGAAATTGAAAATGAACTATCATACTGGGATCTCTTTTACTCTTGCATATTGTGACTCTTGTAACATGTCTTTACAACAACTCTTGTTTCACAACTTGGCACTTGCGCTGGCGTGTCACAATCTCTTAAATACCTCGCTGATAACTTCTAGATGATTCTACAATAAACCAGAAGCCGAAAAATCACTGTCAGTCCAGAAATTTCCATTTAACTCAGTTTGTTTGCCTCGGCAGACCCCTATCTGCGTGTTATCTTTGTCCGCGGGCTCTTGGTTTTCAAACTGCCAGCCTATCAGTTCCTTTTATGTAACCAAGCCGCACGATCATAGATACGGGTTCGCCTTACTACTCCCTCCTCAAGGCTGGTCTTCCCGAACAGCACCATCGTAGCGAGCCAGACGATCCAGGTGTACCACCAACATCATCCCTCGGAGCACCTTCTGGATGCGGTAGACCACGTCTTTGGTCCTCTTCACCACCTGGTACGCTCATTGCCAAGGCTGTTTAAGTTTGTCGATTGTTCGGTTTGCTCCCAGGTGTCCTGCTGAAGTACCGGCGTGCCCTTCTCCAAGATCTCCGGGACCTTACTTTGGGGAAGTACCAAATGTTGTCTCTGCGTCTTCCCATCGGGCGATTCCCATACATGTTACAGCACGCCCTCTGTCCCATTGGGCCCAGAACGACTTATAGCTGGCGCTCCTCAGTGCGATGTCCTCCCAGGTTGGTCTTGTCCCTGAATACGCTTTCCTCAAGAGTGGTTCCAAGTCTGTGTCAAGCCAGCTGCTCCCTCCTCAGGCCTGCGCTATCCCAGCGATCCGCAGGCACTGCCGTGACTACTCGGATTGCAGCGGCACGCTCCTTCTCTTCCATCCTTGTGCATTAGCCGCACTTCTCTGACATGGCGTCTGTGTTACCGTGGTTGTTCCCTCTACGATTTTCAGAGGCGAAGTCGTACTCCTGCCGCCTCTGAACTCAACGTGCTGTCTGGCCATTTAGGTTTCTAACGCTCAGTAGCCTGGTTAGGGCGGATTGGTCAAACCTCAGGTGGAATGGCTGACAATACGTGTACTTGTGGAAGTGCTCCAAGGCCTTTACTACCACCAGTAACTCTCACCGGGTGAAGACGCACTGCTATCGTCTAAGCAGTTGTCGAACCTTCTCGAGCTGTTCTGCGGTCAGTTGAACGGCCGCCCTCTCCAGTAAGCTTTCCAGTCGGGTCCCCAGGTGCTGCGTTGGCACCGGCTCCTGTGCCTTGTCGATTGCTGTCACGATGACCACGGGCTCGCACGTCCCCATCTCCGTTCCGGCCTGGACGTCGTGATCGATGTCCGCTAGGTTAATCAGCCTCACTGGCACCTCTTGGCACGTCAACAATGTTCTTCATTCGCTGTCCTTCCAGTCGCGCCGTCACCACCACATTCTTTCTCGCGGGTAACCACGTCTTCCTTCAAAATGTCCCTGCAGATTCCAAGGCGTTCGAAAGCGGTTGCCGGAGTATGACCTCTTCTCCATTGAGCCGCAGGACTTTCCTGCCGTCGTCGACCGTCGCCTCGTGGCTCCTGAGGGCATCCACTCCCAGTATCACCTCCTCATCCAACTCCGTGACGAACACCCACTGACGCACGGCACTCCGTGCCAAGGTCAACTGCAGCAGGGCCTCCCTCTCCACGGGCAAGGTGTCACCCAATGCCGTCATGAGCTGGTATGATCGGCTTGGTTTCCTCGACGGCAAACCCTTGGCCACGTCAGGTCTGATGATGGTTACGGCTGCCCCGGTGTCTTCGAGTACGCGGCACGGCTTCTCTCTGACCCAACCGTCCACGATGAGGCTGTCATCCATACGTGGGCTGACGGCGCACAGTGTCACTCGAGGGAAAGGCGCCGACGTGCTCCTCGCCATGCCGGTCGTTACTCGTTCCTCCGGTTGCTCTTCCTGATGTCGGTCACCTTCGCGGTCATTGTCGCGCCCAAGTTGCTATTTGCAGCTTCCGTCTTCGTTGTTAATTCGTTTTCATTTCTTCCATCTCCTCAGTGATGTTGTCATCATCCCACTTTTGACACCAACTGTGATTCTTGTTACATGTGTTTACAACAACTCTTGTTTCACAACTTGCCACTCGCGCTGTCGTGTCACAATCTCTTAAAAACCTCGCTGAGAACTTCTAGACGATTCGAAAGTAAACCAGAACCCGAACAATTGGTTCTTGCACCCCAAACTAATCTTTTCCTTAGGATGACCCATTAAATACCCCACCATTTACAAATATGGATATTCTCACTTGTCGGAAAAGAATAAGCCATGCGTCTAATAAGGAAAAATTATTGGATTTATTTTGGCAATGCTATTTACAGAATCCATGGCTACGAGGATATATCAATCTTCAGTTGTTAATAAACAATCATAAAATGGAAATAACAAAGTTTGAACTTCGAGTTGTTGTAAAACACTAATGGAAGCATTTATAAAGCCGCTACCGCAGCTCGAAAAATACACGAGGGTCTTTCAATAAATAAACGAACTAATTTAATTGTATTTAAATAAACTGCACTGGAGCGACATAGCTGCTAGTGGTGGAAAGGTGAATCCTTCCTCTAGCAGTGTTGTGAGTGTCAGTCATACAGAGTCAATCAGTTGGGAGTTAGAGCCCAAAATGTGAGGTTATGTTTACTACACCCACCATGGAACTGAAAATGATGCAACGGGCATCTATAAAGTTTTGTGTTCTGTTAGACAAAGCTCCTACATAAACCTTTGAAATGGTGAAGTAAGCGTACAAGGACCAAGCTTTAGGCAAAACACAAGTCTTTGAGTGGTATAGACGTTTCAAAGGGGGTCATGAAGGCCTTCAAGATTCTCCGTGCCCTGGGAAGACCCGTAACAGCAAAAACGGAAGTCAACATTAACGCAATCGACGCAATTGTGCAAGTTGCAGACATAATACATTTGTCTGTTCGAACTGTATACGACATAATTCGCAATGACCTTGGCTGTCGAAAAGCTACAGCGAAATGGGTATCACACGTGCTGAAGGATGAACAGAAGGCTCACAGCGTCAGAACGTCTTAAGAATGGCTCGGAAGGTTACGAGGGAAGCCAGACTTTCTGAATAGGGTCATCACTTGTGACTAGAGTTGGTTCCACCATTACGACCCGTTAACAAAACACGTGAGTTAGCAGTGGAAACATTCATCTATCCCTAGGCCTAAGAAAGCAAAAGTTCAGAAAAGTGCAGGAAAGGTCCTGCACCTCGTGTTCTTTGACAAACAGGGCATTATGTATCATCATGTTGTAACTAATCAACGCACAGTAACTGATGGTTACTATTGTGACGTACTGAAGGGGCCACTGAAGAAAAATATCGCCCAAAAGCGACCAGATCTCGCAAGGAGGGGATGGATCTTGCAGCAGGATAATGACCCTGTTCATCGAATAGCGAAAATGGGCATTGACATCATGCCTCATCCAGCTTATTCTTTGGATCTCGCACCATGCGATTTTCACCTCTTCCCCAAAGTGGAACAGGAGCTTCGTGGTCGCCATTTTCAAAGTGATAAGGAGATGAACAATGTTCCCATGGTATCCTGAACAAACTGTCCAAAAAATGGGTTCCATGTGTGTTTCGAACAATCGGCAAATCGTTGGAATAATTGTATTTCATCAGAGAGAGAATTCTTCGAAAGTGTGTACGTAAATGGTAGTGAAATAAAGCCATTATGTGTTAATTAAACAATTAAAGATTCCTAAGAATCTGTCCTTGTTCATCCTCTGTGCACGTTATCTCCAATTTCCATTATTTCCAAGTCCGTTATTCTTCTCTTATTTCTTCATTTGTTCTATGATCTAATAGAGAGTATCCAGCAATTGATCTTAAAAATCTCATTTCTGCTGATTCAATTTTCTGTTCTTTTTAGTGCCCATGCTTTACTCGAATTCTGTAATACGGGAACATTTGTGTTTCTCTTCCAGTTTTCCTTATAAGGGTTCTCTTTATTGTACGGCACATATGGCTCAATTTAGTTTCTTGTCAACATCATTCTCTTCTAATACAGCAGTTATTTCTGATGCCCAGTGGTTAGATGATGCCACCTGTTGTATAGGATTCTCATGTATCACAATATATTATATTGACAATGTTGACTATCTCAAAAATAGCTGTTAACAATTTTGACTGAAGTAAAAATTTGACAGTTTTGCACTGTCTACCGTGCAGTATAAGAGTCAGTTGGAGAATTTAATGTCATGTGGGCATGTTGGCCATAATAGCTCAGTGGTTTAGAGCAACCGCACGAACAGAGGGGGATCCGTGGTCCAAATCCCGGCTATGGCATTGAATTTTTCAGTCTGGCTCCAGCCATTCAAACCCAGGAAAAGCTTGAAATTGTGCTTAGAATGGAATACGCTGGCACCTAATCCGTCAATTTGTCACCACCACCACCACCAGCAACGCCGCCCGCTACCCGCCGCCGCCGCCACCGCCACCACCGCCGCCACCGCCACCACCACCACCATCATCATTATGATCATTTTTAGTTGTGTTTCAGCTTGCAAGTAGTTACTGAATGCCTTCCATAATATGTTAGTAAGTTCCAAACATGCCAGAAGGTACATCTCATTAAAGAGAGAAGACTGATATGCAGATTTAAGCAGTGACTACATTGTTAGTTTCCCCGCTAGGTAACAAAACACCACAAAGCTGCTTTTGTAACACGAAAATGCGCTCTAGGAAATCAGATTCCTTAGCGTTTCCTTGCAGTTTCCAGGCTAAAACAACAGAAATGCGATACTTCCGACGGTAAACACATCGAAAATCGCTCCAGAATTCTGTTCTGAATGTTTACTCGTCGAAGCCCCGCGGAAGATCGATGTTTTGTATGGATTTATACTCGCATGCACGGTTCTTCAGTAAATCCATCTCTAGCATTCCGTTTCTTGCTGCCGATAATAGCAGGAGAAAATCTGTTGTCAGTGGGAGTCATGGAACGTCAAACATCCGCTCCTTCACCTACCTTATACCTCATAGGGCAGAGACATTAAAGGCGCCATCTTTAATTAAACCTTCCGACCAAACATCTAAGTCTGGCTGAAGTACAGTCACCACTCAAAAGAAACCTCCTTCTAAACTTTGGAATTTCTTTTGTTATTTCTCTAACGTCCTGTTTGAAATAATTTAGCGATTCATGGGCAAAAGTGTTCCGAAATAACAAGCTACTGCTTACGTTTTTGCTCCTGCAATCGTTCTTTAGAAGCAAAGAAAGACAGAAAGAAAGGAAGAAAGAAAGAAAGAAAGAAAGAAAGAAAGAAAGGAGTGAGGGAGCGAGTGAAGGAGGGAGGGAAGGAGGGAGCGAAGGAAGGAGGGAAGAAAGGAAGGAAGAAAGGAAGAAAGGGGAGGGAAGGAGGGAGGGACGAAATAAATGAATGAATGAATGAACGAATGAATGAATAAATAAATAAATAAATAAATAAATAAATAAATAAATAAATAAATAAATAAATAAATAAATAAATAAATAAATAAATAAATAATAAATAAGTAAGTAAGTAAGTAAGTAAGTAAGTAAGTAAGTAAGTAAGTAAGTAAGTAAGTAAGTAAGTAAGTAAGTAAGTAAGTAAGTAAGTAAGTAAGTAAGTAAGTAAGTAAGTAAGTAAGTAAGTAAGTAAGTAAGTAAGTAAGTAAGTAAGTAAGTAGTAAGTAAGTAAGTAAGTAAGTAAGTAAGTAAGTAAGTAAGTAAGTAAGTAAGTAAGTAAGTAAGTAAGTAAGTAAGTAAGTAAGTAAGTAAGTAAGTAAGTAAGTAAGTAAGTAAGTAAGTAAGTAAGTAAGTAAGTAAGTAAGTAAGTAAGTAAGTAAGTAAGTAAGTAAGTAAGTAAGTAAGTAAGTAAGTAAATAAATAAAAATAAATAAATAAATAAATAAATAAATAAATAAATAAATAAATAAATAAATAAATAAATAAATAAATAAATAAATAAATAAATAAATAAATAAATAAATAAATAAATAAATAAATAAATAAATAAATAAATAAATAAATAAATAAAGCAAGAAAGAAAGGAAGGAAGGAAGGAA